>CM022302.1:55364194-55833332 GCA_011799875.1 Thinopyrum elongatum
GCACTTCTTCCCGATGACTCCTTCATCCCCAGGCAAGCCACAAATCTCATCTGCATCATCGCATTGCAATGTCATAGTTTAACTATTTACTTTATCAGCAAGTCTGAGTTACTTGTGAAGTGGATTGGATTATGCAATGTTGGAGTTAATTCTCGGATAGGTGACTCCCACATTGAGTACCGGATTGTTAGTTACCAGTAGTTTACCCACTTGTTGATACTACGATGTTGAGATCACTGTCTATGATTATTTTGGAGTTCATCCGGCAGTTCGTAGAGATGATTTAGTAGCAGTGGCTTAACCATACTGGTTATCAGAGTGTCAGCCATGACAGAAATATTATTCGGGGATTAGATATTTCATGATTGACCTTGAGTCACCTGTCCGGACTTATCTGTGCAGCCACATTTGCAGGTATGGGACGGCCTTGACTTGGTCTGATCACGTGCTCTTTCACCGGTACCGCCCGACAGGGAAGGTTATGCGTGCGCCCTACCCTGGCCCGGTAGGCGGCGATAACCTTGTGAGCCCAGTTGAGTTATTTGGATCCAAGTCCCCATTTGGGACAATTTAGTTTGGCCATGACGGTGGCAGGTGTCACGAGGTGACACAGGGGCCACCCAGGGTAGGACTCCGGGGGAGTGTGAATGCCGGTGGTACGATGGGAGAGTCACGGGTCAGGCGGGTTTCGTTGGAGCAACGCTGGTCCACCCGAATGGGATCACGAGGTCAGTGCTCCATGGTGTGGGTAAAGTGCGCAACCTCTACAGAGTGTAAAATCTATTCAAATAGCCGTGTCCATGGTATTGGACAGTCCGACCAGACCTCACTAGATGGTTAACCATAGTAGTGATGATAATGGAAAACTCGTCGTAAGATCAGAAGTACTTGGTGGATCGTGAGTATTCTGAGGGTTGTGAGACAACCTGGAAGAGAGTAAGTTTGTCGGACTTGTGGTACAGATGGTATCAGGTATATGATATGTCAGCCATGGGATGGAAATGGGATGAGTGGTCATATGACCACATGATTGGGGCTGGACTTGGCTCAGGTTCGGATTGGACCCTGAGATTATTTGGAGTACAAATTAAATATGCTTTACCTACTACATTTACTTCAGAGTTATCTTGCTGGATAACCCTGCTTGTTAATCTTGACAAGCTATGATGTTGTCTTGCCTTTAATGTTGATGTGTGTTGTGAGCTTGCGAGTACATTCAAAGTACTCACCTGGCGTGTCATGCCAGTTTGCAGGTCATGCCGAGATTGCTTGTTTGTCAAGGATCCCGAGTTTGTGACCTAGGATACGCGTTCTAGCCAGAGTCCTTACGGAGTGGAGTCCATCGCCGTCGTTGTATTCCGCTGCCGAGAGAGTTACTCCGCTGTTAGCATAGAGCTATCCCAAGCAGGCGTAGTGTCGCCGTGCCGATGTAAACCTTGTACCTTTTTGTAACCATATCCATTGTAATAAAGAGCTGATTTGTCCACGAAAACAGTGCCGTATTCTAGAGGACTTGTCCCTGGGCTGGAATACGGGGCGTTCCGGTTTACTCTGAGCCAGGGTGCCACAGAGGGGGGGCGAAGGTGGTATGTATTTTGGTTGGCGACCATAGCAGTAGCGCAGGTAACCAATGGCGCTACTTTATGGTCGCTAGCCAAAATATCTACTGCTAAGTTCTACTACCTATAGCGCGGGGTGGCAAAACACGCTACTTGTAAAAGTGTACACATTGAAGAAATAGTAGTAGCGCGTTTCTTTCAACAGGCGCTATACTAAGAACAGTAAGTAGCGCTGGGTAGACGACCGGCGTTGCTAATTTTTATTGATCAGGTGGTGTGGTGTGGCACTTACCAGTAGCGTGCTCCAAGGCCAGCGCTGCTGCTAATGTATAAGTAGCGCTCTTTCTACCCAGCGCTACTACTAAATACTAGTAGCGTGGGGGCATAAACAAACGCTACTGGTAAACTTCTATCTATAAGCATTTTCCTAGTAGCGCTCCCCACTCGGAGGCATAGCCACAAGCCAGTCCTCGCCTAAGTTAAAAACCCACTCCGAGTGAGAGCATCCCTCCGACTCGGGGGCTTAGCCGCGAGCCAGTCCTCGCCTAAGTTAAAATCCACTCTGAGTAAGAGCATCCATCCCACTCGGGGGCTTAGCCGCGAGCCAGTCCTCGCCTAAGTTAAAAAACTACTCCGAGTGAGAGCATCCCTCCCACTCGGGGGCTTAGCCGCGAGCCAGTCCTCGCCTAAGTTAAGAATCCACTCCGAGTGAGAGCATCCCTCCCACTCGGGGGCTTAGCCGCGAGCCAGTCCTCGCCTAAGTTAAAAATCCACTCCGAGTGAGAGCATCCCTCGCACTCTGGGGCTTAGCCGCGAGCCAGTCCTCGCCTAAGTTAAAAATCCACTCCGAGTGAGAGCATCCCTCCCACTCGGAGGCTTAGCCACGAGCCAGTCCTCGACTAAGTTAAAGACCCAGTCCGAGTGAGAGCATCCCTCCCACTCGGAGGCTTAGCTGCGAGCTAGTCCTTGCCTAAGTTAAAAATCTACTCCGAGTGAGAGCATCCTCCCACTCGGGGGCTTAGCCGCCAGCCAGCCCTCGTCTAAGTTAAGAAACTACTCCGAGTGAGAGCAGCCCTCTCACTCGGGGGCTTAGCCGCGAGCCAGCCCTTGCCTAAGTTAAAAAACTACTCCGAGTGATAGCATCCCTCTCACTCGGGGGCTTACCCGCGAGCCAGTTATCGCCTAAATTAAAATCTACTCTGAGTGAGAGCATCCCTCCCACTCGGGGGCTTAGCCGCGATCCAGTCCTCGCCTAAGTTAAGAATCCACTCCGAGTGAGAGCATCCCTCCGACTCAGGGGCTTAGCCGCGAGCCAGTGCTCGCCTAAGCTAAAAATCCACTCCGAGTGAGAGCATCCCTCGCACTCTGGGGCTTAGCCGCGAGCCAGTCCTCGCCTAAGTTAAAAATCCACTCCGAGTGAGAGCATCCCTCCCACTCGGAGGCTTAGCCATGAGCCAATCCTCGACTAAGTTAAAAACCCAGTCCGAGTGAGAGCATCCCTCCCACTCGGGGGCTTAGCTGCGAGCAAATCCTTGCCTAAGTTAAAAATCTACTCCGAGTGAGAGCATCCACCCACTCGGGGGCTTAGCCGCCAGCCAGCCCTCGTCTAAGTTAAGAAACTACTCCGAGTGAGAGCATCCCTCTCACTCGGGGGCTTAGCCGCGAGCCAGCCCTCGCCTAAGTTAAAAAACTACTCCGAGTGATAGCATCCCTCTCACTCGGGGGCTTACCCGCGAGCCAGTTATCGCCGAAATTAAAATCTACTCCGAGTGAGGGTATCCCTCCCACTCGGGGGCTTAGCCATGAGCTAGCCCTCACCTAAGTTAAAAGTCTACTTTGAGTGAAACATCACTCTCATTCGAAGGCTTAGTTGCAAACCCATCGGTATAAATTATGGAAGCAGCTGGAAAGCATTATTCTGATAAATCCATCAAGTTCAGAAAGGCAAGCAAAAGTACTCGGGAAGCAAACCCAAAGAGCTTAACGGTTACAAGACCACTCGGCATTCCGAGGCAAATGAGTGTGAATCAAAAAGTTTTTCCTTCACACGCTGGGTGGACTCGCTGGCTCAACGAAGGTGTCTAGGTCAATGCCGTCAGCTATCCGAGTGGCGGCTTCGATGAAGGTCTCCATGAAATCTTCAAACTGGAGCTTCTTCGTATTGGCCACTTGAAGAGCCTTCAGCTTGTCTTCCTTGGCATCCTTGCAATGGACACGAACAAATGAGAGCGTCATGTCAACTCCGCAGCGAGCAGCAGATTTCTTCCACTCCTACACTCGACTTGGGACCTCATTGAGTCGAGTCATTATAAACTCGAGATTAGTCTAGAGCGTATCCTCAGGCCACAGTTTTTATCTATCTTTGCCAGCGCGGCCTTCAGACGAGTGATATACCCTCGGACGTCTTCAAGACAAGCTTCGAGTCGCAGCATGTTCAGAGCCACTGCGTCCTTTACAAGCGACTTGGTGGGATCTAGATCTGTCTCGATCTAATCAGTCTCCTCCTCAAAGTTCCGATATAATTCTACACAAGAGAGAAAGGAAAAGCTGCTATGCCGTCACTTTTAAAAGTTCGCAGAGATTCACTCGACCAAAGAAAGGTACCTTCAAGCATATCATACATCTTCTTCGTGAAACCTCCAAGATATTTTTCCAGCGCATCCCTCTTCTGGGTGATCTGGTCTACTTTGCCGTTCAGAGCTGTCTTCTCAGACTCAAAGGAATTCGCTTGATCTTCCATTTTCTTGGCGCACTCGGCCCGTTCTTTCTTAAGGTCTTCGACAACAGTCTTCAGTGATGCATTTTCTTCTTCTAGCTTTCCGACTGAAGCCAATTTTGCTTCAGCGGCTTTGGTCTTCTCCTTAGCCACCTACTGGGCTCTTGCGAGTTCTTCGTCCTTCTTTTCCAAGGCCTGCTTCATGGTGTCTAAAGAAATAACATTCTTGAGTCGTGCTTGAAGTTGACGGTTTTCATTACGCACATCTGTTCGAGTGAAACTACTCGGCTCAAAGGACGGAGAGGAAGAATAACAGTGTTCTCAGTCGACAAGATTTACCTCCTAGAGTCTTCTCCTCTGTCTGACCATGTTCCAAGTTCCTCTTCGCTAGCACCAAGTACAGAGATTGTTGGATCTTCTCCTTCTCTAGAGCAGCATATTGAGCCCCGAGATCACAAGTTTTCTAAGATCAGCAAAGAAACAATTCAGTTGACAATTACCAAGATTTCCAAGTATTCCTCCACTTCCGAGTGGAAAGAAGCAAATTCAGTCGCTACAAGCAAATGGTTCTAAGACCCCCGCCGAATCAAACACTCGACAGCGGTCTCGGGGACTACACAAAGTGGGTGCACTCAGCGTGCCCCCATGGATTCATTCCCACTCGACACAACCTGACTGGCCCGGGTGGAGAGTAAAAAAAATGTGTTCACTAAGACCCCCGCCGAATCAGACATTCGACGGCGGTCTCGGGGACTACACCTAGTGGGTGCACTCAGCATGCCCCCACTGGATCTGTTTCCATTTGGTACAGCTTGGCCGGCCCAAATGAAGAGCTACAGAAAAAGCGTTCAAAGACCCCCGCTGAATCAGACATTCGACGGCGGTCTCGGGGACTACACCCAATGGGTGCACTCAGCGTGCCCCCACTAGATCAATTTCCCCACTCGGCATGGCCTGACTGGTCCGAGTGGAAGAGCTTCAAACCTAAAAACTACAGAGTGAATGCCACTATTTTACGTCAAAAGAAAACACCCAGTGGGTGTACAGAATCAATACAGAATAAACCCAATCGGAAATCAACTTACGATCGCACTTACTCGGACATTCGCCTTGAGAGACGCGCTGGCGTCATAAGCCAGCTTGTTGCCTTCATACATTTCCTTTAAACACTGCATCATAAGATCGGCTTGAATCATGGCTTCCTTGCTGGCCCCAGTCTGGTCTTCAGGGACGTGGTGCAGAGTGATCACAGTCGACGCGGGAGTCATTGACGTAGTCGGAAGGATTGGCAGTTGAGTTTGGCCTGTAGGTCCTGAAGCTGGAAGGGTCGAAACCAAAGGCAAGGTGGTTGACGGCGGGGCAGTAGTGATGGTACCAATGCCAGACGAACCACCTGGCTCCTGAGGTGCAGGTGGCGCATGAGGTGTTCGGATCGACGGCACTCTTCGAGCAAGGCCTCGGGGAGCCGCCGAGGTCATACCTGCATCACCTGCGTCCTTCTGAGGCTCGTCTTCACCATCATCAGCCAGATGGATGATGTCTATTGGCACTGCAACCACTCAACAATGGCAACCATTCAATTGTAGAATGAACCACTGAAGCAAAACAGTGTGAAAAGCTTGGGGTACCTCGCTGAGAAGTGGCCGCATCCGCAGTATCCACCTCCATGTGGTCCTCGTCAACTTGCATAGGCGA
Organism: Thinopyrum elongatum; assembly: GCA_011799875.1. Classification (NCBI taxonomy): domain Eukaryota; kingdom Viridiplantae; phylum Streptophyta; class Magnoliopsida; order Poales; family Poaceae; genus Thinopyrum; species Thinopyrum elongatum. Next base: position 55,370,165 of record CM022302.1, read on the forward strand.
TGTTACTGAAGTAGCAGCTCTGGCACAATTCTCACTCAGTCAACAAAAGCATGAAGGTCTGCAGCAATAAGATAGAAAGTGAAAAGGAATAGCACTCATGTTGAAATAATGGGCACAATAACCTTTATCCTAGGCAAGGCCTTCTGAGGCTTCGGTGGAGCAGTCTTGGCTTGCTTTGCAGTTTTCTCAGTCGGGTATGGAGTTGGCGTCCGAGTGTGCTTTGGGTTCCTGACACTTGACACCGCGGCCGTGCCCTGGCTGGACGCCAGATCTTGAGTTTGTTTGGTACAACACTCGATGCGTGGTGGTGACTCGACCTCTTCGTTGTCATCAGAGTCATCACTGTCGTCCTCACTATCGTTAGCATAATCAATATCAGCACTTCTGCCCTCGCTTTCCACCCCTTCATTGAGTTGTTCCCCGTTCGACACAAGCGATTACATCTTTGTGAATACCTGCAGAGCACAAACATCAAAGTTAGTCGGTATTCAGTTCAGTCGCATACCGAAAACTGAAGGTAATACACTCAACAAGTTATGTCTAACCTCTCCTGGAAGATGCTTGGAGTCAAAAGTCTGAATTCGTTTGGATCCACGCGGGTTGTCACAGGCCCAAGTGATTCTCCTGAGCCACTGTGCCACGATCTCCTCCTTGACTTCCTCTGGATGGGTTCGAGCGGTGTCGTCTGCGCCCGAACACCGCCACATAGGGTGGTCGCGTGCCTGCAGCGGCTGGATGCGTCGACTGAGGAATACCTCCAACAGATCCAAGCCTGTCACCCCGCCCCGAAATATCTCAACTATAGCTTCGACCAAGATCCCCACCTAAGCTTTCTCCTCCTCCTCCACAGTCAGCGAGCGGGGAGCACTGAGTCTCGCCAATGAGAAAGAGGGAAGGCCAGTCGACGAACCAGGAGTCGGAATGTCTTTGCAGTAGAACCAGGTCGACTGCCAACCCCTAACCGACTCGGGAAAGGTCATGGAAGGGAAAGAGCTTCTACCTCTCACCTGGACGCCTAAGCCCCCACACAACTGGATCACGTGGGTCTTCGCATCACTCGAATTCGCTCTCTTAACCGACTAGGAGCGGCATGTGAAGATGTGTTTGAACAATCCCCAGTCGGGGCGACAACCAAGGAAGTTTTCACACATTGAAACAAATGCGTCAAGGTATGATATGGCATTCGGAGGAAGATGGCGGATTTGCGCACCAAAGAAGTTCAAGAAACCACGGAAGAATGGATGAGGAGGCAAGGAAAAACCTATCTCCACGTGGGTGAGAAGAAGAACCCGCTCTCCGTCTCGTGGCGCAGGCTCGATCTCCCCTCCGGCAAGCTCCAAGATCTGGGGGCCAGCAGGCTGTCGGCGGTGAGCCCCTCGAGGTCCTCTGTCATGACCATCGAGGGCAGCCAGTCCCCCTGGATCCAGCCCGGCGGCAGCGTGGCCCGAGAGATCCCCACTTTCTTCCCCTTGGCCACCTTCTTGCCGCGCTACAACGCCTTCGTCTTGTCCTTCACCATCTCCGCAGAGGTCATCGGAGCTGATCGGGGTGGCGTGGTGCTGGGGCAGAAGAGGCGGAGAGGCAGGATGGAGAGGGGAAAAGAGGAAGCACTGTTTCAACCCTCGGCCGCGTTGACCTTTATATCCGCGTCCGAGTCACTAACTTGTGGGCTAGCAGGATCTCAGCGCATCCCACAACCGACGCCTGCTCGATACGTGGCGAAAAAAGGGGAGCGAAAATCAAGGAGTCCCTCCCCACTTGCCCACTTACCACGCGACAACCAGCCCGCGCGCTTCTCCAAAATTTCGAATCCCACAAATTTTGGTATCCAGTAGGGCAATCGATCGCATCAATAATATCCCTACTCATTCGGGTCAGATCCAGCATTCGACGTCATAGCTTATCTCACTCGGAAACTTAACAAGCCAGAATTGATCTGGGCGATTGACAAAGGACTTGGCAGTTCATGAACATTCAGACCTGCGAAAAATGTCTCCGAGGCATTAAGTTGGGTCGAAATCAACTCCAAACCTTTCTCACTCGAACCCCAATCCATTCTGGGGCTAATGATGATGACATGTACCTGGGGTAGGGTCCTAGGCCTGACCTACATGCCCTACCCAAGGACACTACATAAAAGGATCCAAGACCTACAAAGTTAGAAAGGAGGTTCCGACTGGATTGACCGCAATGCGGATGTCACTCGACCGTCATTATTCACTCGGAGTATCTGGTTTCACTCGAAGACAGAAGACTTAAGGCCACTCCAGGATGGCAACGGACAGGCGATCAGTTCATCGCTATAAAGATCATTAAATTCGGGCGTTACCTGTCGGAGTAAATGACCACGGGTAGCCACATCAGTCCCCCATGGTATTTTGATAGATCGGAGCTGGCTGCGCCCCTCACACCTTCCGGAAGCACGACCGCCTTCTTGGGCCGGCTGGTCCAAGAGACCGGCTGCTAGAAGGAGGCAAGACAATGGAAGGCGGCCGCGAGGGGGCCGACTCCTGGCAGACGGCCCCTCATCCCGTTGAAGTCGGCACCACATCACCACGACAAGACAAGGCATGGCTGCAGTGCAGCCTGCCACCCCCGAATCCTGGATGGGACGTGGCCACAGAGCTGTGTACCAGGCGGACACCCCCCACCGAGCATGGCACTATTGCCACGCAGTCCGTGACATCTCTAGCGCCAGAGGGAGCCACGCCCCCACGACGGGCGGTCGTTACGGCCCGCAGGCGGCGGGCCCTACCTGTCCGCGAGCCACCAGAAGGCGGCAAACCTCAAAGCAGGCGGCGACAAGGGAGGGCCGATTCCTAGCAGGCGGCCCTCCTCCCCCTTGGAGTCAGTGTACCATTAACCAGATGAGATGGGGTATGGCTACAGTGAGCGCCCGTTAGGCGGCGGGACTATAACCACGCTCCCCTCGACAAATCCTTTGTCATCGAGGGCAAGGCTACAGTATAAAGCAGTCAACATGGCCCGCAGGCGGCGGGTCCTACCTGACGGCCGTGATCATGGCAGTCGGCAAGGCACACCAGGCGGCGGGCCCCAGCGGTCGGCGGAGAAGCCGGCAACAAGAGACGCTGACGGCCGGGTCCTACACCCGGCCGGATTACCATTGTACCCCTGGGGGGTAGGCCTATATAAACCCCCCAGGCTCACCCATGCAAAAGGTTCAGCATCCAAGCAATTCACACACACATGTAGAGAGAGGAGTAGAGCTAGCCTTGCCCTTCTCCCTCCTCTAGCCGAAACAGCTCGAGAAGCAAGCTTGTAGCTACTTTGTTGATCGTAGTCATCATGCGGAGACCCCGCAGAGCAGGACTAGGGGTGTTAACTCTGATGAGAGCCCCGAACCTGGGTAAGATTCGCAGGCGCATGCGGTCTCGCTCACTCCCGCTTCTAGAGCCCGGCGACGTACTCTTGTCCCCATCCATGATAAGCCCCCCTGGCATATGTCTCACAATATCCCCGACATTTGGTGCCCACCGTGGGGCAATGTGCACCGTGGGCCGGAAACATGCTCTGGACGGGAACCCTCTTCCTTCCTGGTGAGCGCAGCCAGCCCGACACGCTCGACGGCGTTTGCGCCGACACACCACGTGGCGTGGAAGCCGCCTGCGCCGCGAGCTGCCTCGCTGACCTCGTCGGCAGGATCGGCCTTTCCGACGAGCCCGCACCCAACACGGGCGCAACCAGCTCCGAGAGCTGCCTTGTCGACCCCCTCGGCAAGCTTCACATTGCCAATGAGCCGGCCTCTGACCTGTAGTCCGTTGGCTCCACTGACCCGCCCGTCGACATGGTCATCGACGCCAACGTTGCGCCTTCTGGTACCTTCCCCGGTGACGTAGTGATCTTCGATGACCCGCTCCCTGCTGCTGACAGCAGCGCCGGCACCAGCGCCGTCGCCGAGGTGCTGTTCATCAGCCATGATGGAGCCCCCGACGAGGCCGGCCGGGACCCATTACGGGCGGCAATGCGAGACCTGTGCACACCCGTGGCACCCGATGCGAAACGGTGAAACGCTAGAGGCGTGCCGTGTTGCACTCCTCGACAGCGCCAACAAGTTGGCAGCCATGAGACGCCTCACCGAGGCCTACCAGTGCGAGATCGACCACGCCGTCTGCGGCATGCCGGTTGCTAGCGAACCCAGCCATGCGGGCACGGTCCGGCAGCGCGGCGCAGCCATCGCCAGCATGCTGGGGCCGACCGCCCAGTCTACGCCACGCCAATGGAGAACTTACGCGCTGCCCAGGCGGCAGCAGATGAGCTGGACCGCCTGGAGGGCGACGAGCATCGCTGCATGATGGAGCGCGTCTAACAGCTCATCAAGGCGGCAGCCGCCCAGCAAGAAGCCGGCCGCCGCATGGTGGAACCCAGCTTGCAGGCCGGGAACCTTCCCCCTCGCAGAGAGCACGGCGCGACCTCCCGGACACTGAGAGGCGGCGCCCACGACCGAGGAGACCAAGAGCCGGCTGTTAGCCGCAGCCGCACATGCATCACCATCGAGCGCGACCAAGACGGCCACCCATGAGCTGTAGAATGGCGGGACGATCGTCTGCCTCCCCCGCGCAGGGAGAGGCGCGCCTCCCCGCCGCTCATTGAGCATCCGACTCTCGGAGGCCGGCTGGGTCCCCATGAAGGAGTCGGAGAGAACAACGCCCGCTACCGGATCGACCGCTTGGCTCGATCCCTGGCGTTAGAAGAAGAATATGCGATCGGCCCACCTTGTTTCGGCCCCCGCATTCGCGACGAGCCCTTCCCCAAAGGGTTCTCGCTTCCTCGAGACACTCCCAAGTACAACGGTTCCGTGAAGCCGGAGGATTGGCTGGTTGACTACTCCACTGCCATCAACATAGCAAACGGCAACAAGCGCGTTGCCGTGAAGTACATTCCGCTCATGCTCCAGGGCACGGCCCGGACATGGCTGAACAGCCTCAAGCCCTACAGCGTCAACAGCTGGCTGGACTTTACCGAAGTTTTCATCCGCAACTTCACCAGCACCTACAAGCGGCCGGCCAAGCCTCGCCAGCTCTCCCTATGCATCCAAGGACCAACCGAGTCCACCCGCGAGTACCTGACGCGGTGGGCCGAACTGTGCAACTCCTGCGAAGGGGTGCATGAGGTGCAAGCCATAGAGTACATCACTACCGGGTGCCGAGAGGGCACCCTACTCAAGCACCGACTCCTCTGCGACGAGCCGGCCACACTCGATTACCTGCTAATCATAGCGGACAAGTACACCACCGCCGACTCCTCCATGAAGTCGGAGCTCCGAGTGGACGCGTCTAGAAAGATGCTCCCTCCGGCCCCTCAGACGCCTGCTGGTGACTTCAGTTGGTGCCAGCAGTCAAACGACAACAAACGCAAGGCCTAGCAGCCGGCTTCCACCAGCCGGTAGGTGGCAGCAGTTGAAGACCAACAGTCGGAAGGGCAGCCCGGCCCCAAGCATCAAAAAGGCGGCAAGCCTGCTTGGTTGCCCGCCTTCTCCTTCGAGCAAACCCTTGATGCTCCCTGCAAGTTCCACAGCGGTGCGAAGCCGTCCAATCACACCACCCGGAAGTGCCACTGGCTCACCCGCATTGCCAAAGCCAAAGGACTGCCCCTCCACCTGCTGGCCCACCGGCTCCGCCACCTCAGCAGCCGGCGGCCCGCCCTGTCGGCGCAATCCAAGATGAATTCCCCGAAGAACACGGAGCCTACGTCGTCTTCACCAGTGTGGCCGACGACAGGCACAGCCAGCATCAGCAGCACCGCAAGGTGAACACGGTCGCTTCTAAGGTCCCAGAGTTCATGCACTGGTCCGAGAGGCCCATCAGCTGGAGCCGCGCTGACCACCCGGAGGTGATGCCTTCTCTGGGTTCCTACGCCCTGGTGCTGGATGCCACCTTTTCAATGGAGCGGCGAGCCTGTCGCTTCTCCCGAGTTCTGATAGACGGCGGTAGCAGCATCAACATCCTCTACCGTGACACCCTGGAGAAGCTGTGCGTCAAGGAGAAGCAGCTCCAGCCCTGTCGGACTGTCTTCCATGGCATTGTACCTGGCCTTTCCTACTCTCCAATCAGCAAGATCAAGATAGATGTCCTCTTCGGAGACAAAGATCACTTCCGCCGTGAGCCAATCTTGTTCGAGGTGGTGAACCTAGAGAGCCCCTACCACGCGCTCCTTCGCCGGCCTGCTCTGGCCAAGTTCATGGCGGTGCCACACTACGCCTACCTCAAGATGAAGATGCCGGTTACCAAGGGCATTATCACCGTAGCCGGCGACTTCCAGAAGTCGGCCACATGTGCTGCTGCCAGCAGTCGGCTGGCCGAGTCCCTCGTCATCGCTGCAGAAAAGCGGCTCTTTGACCGGGTTGTGGCCATGGCCAGCAAGCAACCGGACATGTCACCGGATCCCAAGGAGTCAGAGGCCCAGGGCTCCTTCCAGCCGGCCAAGGAAACCAAGAAGATTCCCTTAGATCCTCAGCACCCGGAGAGGTTCGCTGTCGTAGGGGCCCATCTCGACAGTAAATAGGAAAGCGAGCTCGTTGATTTCCTCCGTGAGAATCGAGACATCTTCGCATGGTCTCCCAAGGACATGCCGGGTGTTCCGACGGATTTCGCCGAGCACAAGCTACATGTCAGATCAGATGAAAAATTAGTTAAGCAACCCCTCCGCCGCCTGTCAGAAGAGAAGAGAAGAATTGTTGGCGAAGAGATCGCCCGGCTTCTGGCGGCCGGCTTCATCATGGAAGTGTTCTTTCCAGAATGGCTTGCCAACCCAGTCCTTGTACTGAAGAAGAACAACAAGTGGCGCATGTGCATTGATTACACCAGCCTCAACAAAGCTTGCCCCAAAGATCCGTTTGCTCTGCCTTGGATAGACCAAGTGATTGACTCCACAGCCAGATGCGAGCAGTTGAGTTTTTTGGATGCCTACTCTGGCTACCACCAGATCAAGCTGAACCCGGCCGATCGGCTGAAGACCGCCTTCATCACACCATTCGGAGCCTTCTGCTACCTGACCATGACATTCGGCCTGAGACATGCCGGTGCCACGTTTCAGCGTTGCATGCAGAAGTGCCTCCTCAAGCAACTCGGCAGAAATGCCCACGTCTATGTAGATGACATTGTGGTGAAGACAGAGAAGCGTGGCACCCTCCTGGAGGATCTCAAGGAGACCTTCGATAATCTGCGCCGTTTTCAAATCAAACTAAACCCAGAAAAATGTGTCTTCGGAGTCCCAGCTGGCCAGCTCCTTGGTTTCCTTGTCTCAGAACACGACATCGAGTGCAACCCTGTGAAGATCTAGGCCATTGAGCGGATGGAGAGGCCCACCCGGCTACGAGACGTCCAGAAGTTCACCGGGTGCTTGGCATCCCTCAGCCGTTTCATCAGTCGGCTGGGCGAGAAGGCTCTTCCCCTATACCAGCTAATGAAGAAAACCACTCACTTCGAGTGGAACGAAAAGGTGCACGAGGCCTTCCTCCAGCTCAAGAAAATGCTGACTACGCCGCCTGTCCTGGCGGCTCCGGCTGCTAAGAAGCCCATGTTCCTCTACATCGCCGCCACTAGCTGGGTGGTCAGCACTGTCATCGTGGTCGAGCGCCCAGAAGACGGCAAGGCACAGCCGGTCCAGAGGCCCGTCTACTACCTGAGTGAAGTGCTGTCGGCCTCCAAGCAGAATTACCCTCACTACCAGAAGATGTGCTATGGCGTATACTTTGCCGCCAAGAAGCTCAAGCAGTACTTTCAAGAGCACTCCAACACGGTTGTCTGCACTTCCCCACTTTCCGAGATCATAGGCAACAGAGATGCATCAGGCCGGGTGGCCAAGTGGTCCATCGAGCTAGCTCCCCACACCATCCTCTACCAGCCCCGCACCGCCATCAAGTCCCAAGCGCTGGCCGATTTCCTCGTCGACTGGGGCGAGACCCAGTACCTACCGCCGGCGCCGGATTCTACCCATTTGCGAATGCACCTTGATGGCTCAAAGATGCGCACGGGTCTGGGAGCCGGCATTGTCCTCACCTCTCCCAAAGGCGACAAGCTCAAGTACACCTTACAAATTCACTTTGCCGCCTCCAACAACATGGCCGAATATGAGGCACTCGTCCACGGACTCCGACTGGCCAAAGAGATTGGCATCCATCGGATTCTGTGCTACGGCAACTCGGACTTGGTAGTACAGCAGTCGTCTGGCAACTGGGATGCCAAAGATGCAAACATGGCGAGCTACCGCTTCCTCGTCCAGCAGATCAGTGGATACTTTGACGGGTGCGAGTTCCTTCACATGCCACGAGCCGAGAACGAGCAAGCTGATGCCCTGCACGGATTGTCTCCACCCACCAAGCGATACCAGCCGGCGTCTCCCTCCAATACCTCCGCAAGCCGTCTATCAAACCATCGCTGGAGTTAGAGTCCATCTTCGTGCCGGCTACTCCCGAAACAGTCGGATCCGACTCGAGGGCTGCAACAGCCGGCCCGGGGACTTCGGCACGCGGCTCGGGGACTGTAGCAGTCGCACCCGGCCAGGGAACTTCAGAACCCGGCTCGGGGGCTGCGGCAGTCGGCCCAGGGACGTCGGCAGGCGGTTCGGGGACTACAACAGTCGCACCCGGCCTGGGGGCTGCAGCAGTCGGCCCAGGAACTTCAACGACACAACAAGCGGCGGCCGACTCCAACCCGCCTCCTCCCAAACCAACCGCCCTGGTCCCAGTGGCTGTGATGACAGTGGTCTAAGCACCATCATGGGCGCAGCCCATCCTCAACTTCCTGGAAAGCAGAGAGCTACCAACCAACGAGACCTTGGCCCGGCAAGTGCAATGCCGGGCAGCAGCATACACTATAGTGAACAGAGAGCTTGTCAGACACAGCATGACTGGCGTCTTCCAGCGCTGCGTTGAGCCAGAAAAAGGCAAGGCAATCCTCAGAGACATCCATCAAGGTGAATGCGGCAACCACGCGGCCACCACGCGGCCTCCAGATCCCTTGTCGCCAAAGCTTTCCGCCATGGATTCTTCTGGCCGACTGCTTTGGACGACGCCAAGGACCTGGTCAAGAAGTGCAAAGGGTGCCAGAAATTCGGCTCCAAGCAACACCTGCCGGCTTCTACACTCAAGACCATCCCCCTTACTTGGCCATTTGCCGTCTGGGGGCTGGACATGGTGGGCCCGTTCAAAATAGCATGCGGCGGCATGACCCATCTGCTCGTCGCCGTGGATAAATTCACCAAGTGGATTGAAGCAAAGCCAATTAAGAAGCTGAATGGTCCGACTGCGGTGACCTTCATCGCAGATATCACCGTCCGGTACGGCATACCACACAGCATCATCACCGACAATGGCACAAACTTTGCCAAAGGCGCCCTGGCCAGTTTCTGCGCAATGCAGGGCATCCGACTGGACTTAGCGTCCGTTGCCCATCCGCAGTCAAATGGCCAGGTCGAGCGAGCAAACGGCCTCATCTTGTCCGGCATCAAGCCCCGACTGGTCGAGCCGTTGGAGCGCTCGGCCGGCTGCTGGATCGAGGAGCTACGAGCCGTCCTCTGGAGTCTCCGGACCACGCCGAACAAATCGACCGGCTTCACTCCCTTCTTCCTCGTGTACGGGGCCGAGGCCGTCATCCCAACTGACATCGAGTTTGACTCGCCTCGTGTCACCATGTACACAGAGGCGGAGGAAAGGAGGCGCGAGAAGACGGCGTCGACCTGCTGGAAGAAAGCTGGCTGCTAGCACTCAGCCAGTCCGCCATCTACCAACAGGCCCTATGCCGCAACCACAACCGGAAGGTCAAGCCACGATCTTTCCAAGAGGGGGACCTTGTGCTCCGGCTGATCCAGCGAACAGCCGGCCAGCACAAGCTCTCGGCCCCTTGGGAAGGGCCCTTCATCATTAGCAAAGCCCTGGGCAACGACTCCTACTACCTCATCGACGTGCAGAAGCCCAGGGCACGCAAGAGGGACGATTCCGGCAAGGAAACGGAGTGCCCATGGAACGCAAATCTCCTTCGAAGAATTTACAGTTAATGTAGTATGTACCATGCTACCTTTCGTATTAAGAGTGAAGGCATCGGGTCACTCGAGGAGCACTCGAGGGCTACCCTTTTTATCTGTACGATAAGTTTATGCCTGAGAATGTGTTGTTTCATTCCTCTGCCGGGCAACGGGTCCGACCAGTCGGCCCGGGGGATCGCCGCCTTGTCCTATGTTGGTGCCACCTGCAGTCGGACAAGTAGTGTGCCAACATTTAAGCCCTCTCTTGCCTTAAGCCGCAGCTCGCAGAGCGACTGTCCGGCTGGCAAGAGCTAAAGGCAGGAAATGGTGTCCACACGAAACTTGACTAAGGAAAAAAGCATCAACATAGGCTAAACCAGGCTCCTCGCCTCGTGATCCGGCTGCTGAGCAGCCGGCCGGCCGGCTTCTCACTTGACTTCCTACATTCTAAACGGCCAAGTTCCGGCTCCAGCCACAGACCGTAGAGCAGCTGTCCAGCTGGCAGTGCGATAGCCAAAGGAAGGCGGGAAAGGAAAAAGCCAAAAAGAGCAGAAAAGCAAGACCAAGTCAGAACCCGGCAGAGTACAACTTGTGCGAATAAAATTAATTTACATAGCAAAAGCTCTTAGCCAGCATTCAACAAAGTTTGAATACACCCCCAGCGAGTGGAATTGCGCGAATTTACTTGCTTGTTCAAAAGATTACAAGAACAGGAAAAGATAAGATGAAGTGGCCACCTAGGCCAGGGGAGCAGCAGGCGGGTCCGACGGGTTGGCGGTAGCACGCGGCTCGTTGGTTGAGGCTTGGTCGGGCTGAGGCCGGCTGTCCGCTCCGTCGTCCGATGCGTCGCCTTCACCGTCCTCGCCCTCCTCGTCCTCGCCCTAGTCGCTGGAGGCGATCTCTTCCGCCGAGTCCCCCGCATCCCCCGGGTTCAGCCCGAACCAGCTGGGCGGCACCTCAGCGCCTTCCTTGTCCAGCTCGGGGATGAAAACGGTGGTGTTGGCATACTCGGTGATCGCCGCCACATGTTGAGTAAGCGCAGGGCCCACCGCCGCCATCTCCGGTCCGGCCTCCTGCCGGAAGGTGGCCAGCTGAGCTAGGTTCAGCCCAGGATACCACGCCTTGACGAACTCCAATGCCGTCCGCGCACCCGCCCGAGCTGCGGCACCCTTCCATGCCTCGAAGCGGCCGACCGCTACCTCCAGCCAGTCGGCAGTCCAACTGGGGGTGCATGGAATTTGAGCGTCGGGCCAAAAGGCGGTCAACACCTGAGCCCCGGCGCGTTGTAGGCGGCGAAGCATCCTGTGAGCCGGCTGCAGGCGCGTCTTGACGGCCAGGAGCTGTTCGCCGAGATTCTGGGGCGCGTTGGCGCAATGTCCGTGCCAGCCCTCCTCAGCACGTCGCGACGCGCCTTGATGGCCTGGCTGACGGTGACGGAGTGACCGGGAAAGTATTCTGCACAAGGAAAAGGTCAAAGATTAGAAGCCAGAGGCCGACTCCTGCTGCAGTCGACGGTTGTTCAAAAGAAGAAGTAACTTACCATCAATCATTTCCTCGATCTCGCCATAGCCGTCGGTCAGGAGTCTCTCCTTCTCGGCCCAGTTCGAGCGTTGAGTCTCAAACTTGGCCTTGAGGGAGTCTTCCTCCTCCTTCAGCTTCTGGAGCTCCGCCTTGTGCCGCTCTGCCTGGTCCGCCAGCTCCTTGGCCAGGCGGTCGCATTCTTGGGCCGCCTGGCTGCGCTCCTGCTCCTTGGTATGGAGCGCGGACTCGGCCTCGCCCAGGCGCTACCGCAGATCTGCGGCGGCCTCTGCCAAAATGAAGAAAACAGAAAACCATCAACACAGATGGAAAGAAGTGGCCGGGAGATCCGGCCCGACTGCTCAGCAGTCGGCCCGAATCTCGGGGACTACACCCAGCGGGTGCGCTGATGCGCCCCCATGAGGACGAAGACCAAATACTTACTTCGGCTCTCCACCAGATCAGAGGTCCGCCTGGTCAGCTCCTGGAGCTCAGAGTTATATGCGGCCGCACGGATGTTGTGGTAATGCTGCAACAAAGACAACAGAAGAAGGTAACGAGTCAGTACTCGGAGCTCGACCTGAATTTCCGAGCCGCCTGCTCAGCAGCCGGCTCGGAACTCGGGTTCTACACCCAGTGGGTGCGCTGGCGCGCCCCCACGGAAGATTACAAAGAAATGAAAACAAGAAACGTACCCAGACGGCCGCCCGCGTCGCCAGGAACTCCTATGTGTACTGCTGGAGAGCGGCGCCTTGGGCGTTGAACCAGGCCAGGACTTCCTGCGAGGCCGTGTTTAAAATACCCGTACCACCCCCAGATGTCCAATCCGGTGGGGCGGCGCTGGTAGCCTCGGCATCGGGGGCCGACGAGCTAGCAGCCCAGATCTCCAACGGCCGTGGTGCTGAGGCCGCCATCCCCGCACGCCGACGCACCGGGATACGGATTGCAGGAGTCGGACCCACCACCAACTCACCGCTGGCTGGCGGCACCAGCGACGCGTCAGGCCGACTGCCCTGGGCATCAGCAGCCCGCGTGCGTGGGGGCACCTCCGCCTCCGGGATAACAGGGTCCCATCCCCTCTCTTGGACCGGCTGGTCATCGCCGGCCCCTCGTGTCGGAGCCTTGACCTCCAGCACCACAGGCTCCGCAGATTGCGGACCGGTGGACTACGGAGCCCGGCTGCGGGATGCCTCCTCGGCCTGCACCTTGGCGGCCGCGTCCTCCTGCTCCTTGTCTGCGGCGTTGGCTTGAGCCTCGGCCTCCGCCTTCTCTCGGACCGCAGCTTCCCTCTCCTCTCGCGCCACTCGCGCGTTCTTCTCCGTCGCCTCGTGGAGGGCGGCGAGCAGATCCACACGGTGGGGGCCCGCGAAGTCGTCTGCCGCCCTGATTACCGAGCCAGACGGGGCTCGCGACAAGGAAAGTGGGGCGCTACGCGCCAAAGGAGGATGAGAATAAAAAGATCGCAAATATAGAAGAAAAGCAAACGCAAAGCAAGATGCAAGAAAGGACAAGGCACTTACGCGGACACCAGCGGGAGCCGCTTTGGGGCTTTCTGGAAGAGGGCCGCCTTCGCGGCAGCCTCTTAACGCTTGGTCGCGGCGGCCGAGGTCCTGACCTTCTTGGGCCGGCTGCCGAACAACCCGACGTTGGCCCGGCGCTTCAGCGTGCCGGCTGTTGCGGTCGTAGCGGCCGAGCAGCTAGCGCCCGTCCTGTCGGTGCCATGGGCAAGGCGCGGCTCTTCGTCCTCCTCGTCGTCATCGGCCAATCCCCGAGGCCGCCTCCTAAGGAGCCGCCTGCTCCCTCGCCGCCACCGCCTGTGGCGTCGTCCTCCTCCTGAGCGGCCGCCCCCAAGTCGGGGTCGTCCACATCACTCATCGACCGGTCCGCCATGTACTGGTGGCCCGGGGCCGGTGTGTCAGTGCCCGTCTAGCTCGGGAAGCACTACAACAAGGCCGACTGGTCAGGCGGCAAGAAAGAACCCGGGCAAACAAAGGAAAAAAGAATTAGGAGACATACCGGAGGCGGCGGGTTGGCCCGGCTGTACGGCGGCTTGCCGAATTGCCACTCCGTCTCCGACAGCTTGCGGTCGGAGAAGAAGTTCACCATGCGGACCACCTCCACGTCCGGCATCACCTTGGTGGACAGCCGGCACGGGTCCCGACGCCCACTCATGTCACTGATCAAGTGAGGCCGGGCTTGGAGGGCAGCACTCGGCGCTTCACGAACGCGGCCAGCAGGTCCGAGGCCTTGAGGCCCTCCGATGCCGTCATCTCCTGGAGCTGGAGGAGCACGGTGGAGCACGCGGCCGACAGGGTTCTCGGTCAGAACTTCCAATTGGTGCGAGGCCCAACAGGCGGGCCGGCTGCATAGGCCGGCAGGTTGACGTAGTCCCATGTCGAGTGGATATTCTCGACGTAGAAGTACGACTTCTGCCACAGTTTGGCCGACTGCAGCAGGGCAAGAGCTGGGAAGCGGACCCCGGATCCCTTGCGCTGCACCGCGACGCAGGCTCCGCACTGGGCTGCCTCGTTCTTAGCGGCGGTGCCAATCTTGAGACAGAAGAGCTCTCCCCATAGCTCGAGTGTGGGGAGCGTGCTGAGGTAGCCCTCACACAGGGTGACGAAGGCGGAGAGCAGCACCACCGTATTCGGAGTGAGGTGGTGGGGCTGCACTCCGTAGAAATCCAAAAACGAGCGAAGGAATCCGCTTGCCGGAAGGCCAAAGCCGTGGAGGAAATGCGACCGGAAGACGACGCGCTCGCCGCCTTCCGGCACCGGCGAGATCTCCCTTTCGGGGGGGACACGCACCTTGACTTTCGACGCATGGGGGAGCTGCCGCGTCTGGCGGGGGAACTCCAAGTGCCCGTCGTGGACATCGGAGCCGTCCCAGTCGCCCGCACGGCCGCTTTGCGCCATGGGCTCCGTGCTCGGCGGCGGCGCAAGGTGGCTGCGGCGCAAGGAGGTCCGGCAACGGCGGGTTGCGGCAGCACCCCGGCAAGAGGAGAGGCCGCGGCAATAGCAAGAAGAAGAGGACGGAGAAAGGCAAGGAGAAGGGAGAGGAGGGCGCGCGTACGTTCTGCCGCCCCCCTCCCCCTACTTATAGCCCTCCGGTTGTGGTGCCGAGGGGGCGAGACGTGGGAGGGGGGCGCAAGATTAATTGCGCCCACTACCCCCTCGACACCATGATTACTGCGCGGTAATGGCGTGTATTAATCGCACCTAGGAAGCGCAACCGTCCGCTTCGGCCGCAGCGGATCCGCACGCGTGCCGAGGCCCTGTAGTGGCGGGCCCAGGCCTGCGGCGATGTCTCATCGCGCACGCAGGCTGGCAGGCCGGCCTGGCCTGCTGGCGCTGCGTGGCGAGCGAGCAACGGGCGGCAAGCCTGTCGTCCGGCTGGCACCTTACCAGGCCTCCGCCACGACGATTCGAACTCGCCAGGCTGCCGGCTTGGCCTTGGCCGGCTCCTGGCAATCGGCCTCTCCAGAAGACGGATAAAGCCCAACTACCAGACCACTCAGAGTAGGAAGCTGCTGAGGCTCCTCGTTTTTCAGCCGCGGTGCCCCACCAGCTTCGGGGACTACTGTCGGAGTAATTGACCACGGGTAGCCACATCAGTCCCCCATGGTATTTTGAGACATCGGAGCTGGCTGCGCCACTCACACCTTTCGGAAGCACGACCGCCTTCTTGGGCCGGCTGGTCCAAGAGACCGGCTGCTAGAAGGCGTCAAGACCATGGAACGCGGCCGCGAGGGGGCCGACTCCTGGCAGACGGCCCCTCGTCCCCTCGAAGTCAACACCACATCACCATGACAAGACAAGGCATGGCTGCAGTGCAGCCTGCCACCCCCGAATCCAGGATGGGACGTGGCCATAGAGCTGTGTACCGGGCGGCCACCCCCCGCCCAGCGCGGCACTATTGCCATGCAGTCCATGACATCACTAGCGCTAGAGGGAGCCACACCGCCATGACGGGAGGTCGGTACGGCCCACAGGCGGCGGGCCCTACCTGTCCGCGAGCCACCAGAAGGCGGCAAACCTCAAAGCAGGCGGCGACAAGGGAGGGTCGATTCCTAGCAGGCGGCCCTCCTCCCCCTTGGAGTCTGTGTACCATTAACTAGATGAGACGGGGTATGACTACTGTGAGCGCCTGTCAGGCGGCGGGACTGTAACCACTCTCCCCTCGACAATGCATTCGTCATCGAGGCCAAGGCTACAGTATAAAGCAGTCAAAATGGCCCGCAGGCGGCGGGCCCTACCTCACGGCCGAGATCATGGCAGTCGGCGGGGCCCACCAGGCGGCGGGCCCCAGCGGTCGGCGGAGAAGCCGGCAACCAGAGACGCTGATGGCCGGGTCCTACACCTGGCCGGATTACCATTGTACCCCTGGGGTGTAGGCCTATATAAACCCCCCAGGCTCACCCATGCAAAGGGTTCAGCACCCACGCCATTCACACACACACGTAGAGAGAGGAGTAGAGCTAGCCTTGCCTTTCTCCCTCCTCTAGCCGAAACAGCTCGAGGAGCAAGCTTGTAGCTACCTTGTTGATCGTAGTCATCATGCGGAGACCCCGCATAGCAGGACTAGGGGTGTTATCTTCGAGGAGAGCCCCGAACTTGGGTAAGATTCGCAGGCGTATGCGTTCGTGCTCACTCCCGCTTCTAGAGCCCGGTGACGTACTCTTGTCCCCATCCATGATAAGCCACCCCCTGGCATATGTCGCACAATATCCCCGACATTACCAGTAACGTTCTCACCGTTTACAGTCTCATTGAACCCTTGCGTAACTGAGGACGACGAGGGGCCAGTGGACTCTATATAAGCTGCCCCTCTACTCCTGCACAAGTGTTCGCACCCCCTGTAACTCAACACTCCAAACAAACAAAGCTCCCGCAGCATCGAGACGTAGGGCTATTATCTCCTCCGAGAGGGGCCTAAACTCGTAAATCCGAGTGTACAATCTCGCCGTAGCTAGGCTCTGCCCTCTCCTACATACCCCCTACCTCTATTGTCGGATCCGTTCCCACGACACTCACCCCCTCTCTCCCGGTGGCGCCGGAGCGCCGCCGGGTCAAGGATCGTGACGGTGATCTACATCAACAATCTTGCTACCGTCAAAACCAACTTTCTCCCCTTCTATGCAGCGGTGTAACACCCCTTCTCCCCTCTGTAATCTCTACTTAAACATGGAGCTCAACACTATATATTATTTCCCAATGACATGTGGTTATCCTATGATGTTTGAGTAGCTCCATTTTGTCCTATGTGCTAATTGATGATCGTGGTTGGTTTGAGTGTATATTTTATTTATGGTGTTGTCCTACGGTGCCCTCCGTCTCGCGCAAACATGAGGGGTCCCCACTGTAGGGTGTTGCACTATGTTCATAATTTGCTTATTGTCGGTTGCCGGAGTGACAGAAGCCTGAACACAGATAAGTGGGTTGTTGTGTATGGGAGTAAAGAGGACATGATACTTAATGCTATGGTTGGGTTTTATGACCTTAAAGATCTTTAGTAATTGCAGATGCTTGCTAGAGTTCCAATCATAAGTGCATATGATCCAAGTAGAGAAAGTATGTTAGCTCATGCCTCTCCCTCATGTAAAATTGCAAGAATGATTACCGGTCTAGTTATCGATTGCCTAGGGACAAATGACTTTCTTGTTGACAAAAGCTATCTACTTTTATTACCTCGCTATTTATTCGTAGTTTTATTATCGCAAAGTACTCGTAGTTTTATTCTTGCAAAATAGTTTCATACTTGTTTTAGGCAAAGTAAATGTCAAGTGTGCGTAGAGTTGTATCGGTGGTCGATAGAACTTGAGGGAACATTTTTTCTACCTTTAGCTCCTCGTTGGGTTCGACACTCTTATTTATCAAAAAAGGCAACAAACGATCCCCTATACTTGTGGGTTATCAGTAGTATGTTCAATATTGCAGTGTCCTTAGTCCGTGACAGGAGGAGTTGCAAGGTACGTATTTGTATTGTTGCTACTAAGGGTAAAACGATGGGGTTCGAACATATTATTTGGTCTTACTTTGTCTACATTATGTCATCATGCTCGAACCAGTACTCTGTTTGTTATGAACTTAATACCTTAAGATGCATGTTGGATAGCGGTTGAGGGGTGGGGTAATAGTAGTAGGTGACAGTAAGTTTAATGGTCTACTTGTCACGGACGTAATGTCTAGATATTGATCATGCCATGAAGAATCATCATAACTATGCGCTATTCTGTCAGTTGGCCAATAGTAATTTGTTTACCCACCGTTGATATGCTTATCAGAGATATGCCTCTGGTGAAACTATGGCCCTCGGGTCCATCCACTCTAAATTTACCAAAATCCTAAAAATACCTTGCTGCAATTTATTTACTTTTGTTTTCCTTTTTTATCTATCACTACCTGATTTAATCCTTGCAGTTGAAGGGAACAAGAGGATTGACAACACCTTTGCTGTCGTTGGGTGCAAGCATTTGTTTGTGTGTGTGCAGGTACCGTTTATCTTGTCCGTGTAGTGTCTCCCATTGGTTCGATAAACCTGGTTCTTAACTGAGGGAAATACTTTTTGCTACTACACTACTTTGCCCTTCCTCTTCGGGGAATCCCCACGCCTATCACAAGTAGCAACAACCTGGACAGAGGAGCCCATGACCCAGCTTACGCGGGGGCTCATTCACAAAGGCATGTAGATCGTCTCCAAGGCCTTCAACGTAGAACCAAGACTTATGCCACTCCTGAACCACTACTGGGAAAGGCCTTATATGTGAACACAATAGAGTAGCGGGCAGGCCAAGGTACCCGCCAGAGCTAGTTAGTAGAAGCAGCAGTGGGGGGTAACATAAAGTGATTGCCAGAGCTATGGGCACTGCAGTGGCGGGCGGAATACCTCACTTGCCTCAAGCAAGCACAGCTGAGCATGGCTATATTATGAATGTTTTTTATGGTGAGTGGCTAGGCCTATCCGCCACTATTGTTATAGGCAACAGTGGTGGGTAGGACATAGTCACCGCCCTCACTCTCACTCTCTCCCTCGACTTGTTCCGGCCCTCGCCCACGTCCTGACTGTCGCCGTCCTTGCCCTTGCCGTCACCGTACACTGCCCTCATCCTCGTCATCGCTGCCCTCGCCCTCGCCGTCGCCATCCGCTACTGCCGTCGTCCTCGCCATCCACCACATCGCCCTGGCCCTCGATCCGCCGCCCCATCGCCCTCCACTTCGGCAGGTATATGGTTAGGGTTAGGGTTTCATCGTTGTACTTTTAGTTTTTAGTTTGTAGGTATTTGTAGTTTCTAGCTGATTTAGTGTGATAGTAGTAGTTTCTAGTTGTATAGTTTTAAATGTACGCATTAAAAATTAATTTTAGTTCTACTTTATAATTGTGGTTTGATATTTCGAGTTGTATTTCAATAATTGTAGTTTATATTCGTAGCAATCAAAACTAGCCAAAATGTCTTTGATAGTTGTAGTTTATAATTTTGGCTCTTAATGTGTCCATTTTTATGAAGTGATCATGCCAAATTGCCGTGTCTATTTTTTATTCATATTGTGTTGTAGTAGATATCTTCAGTTGTTTACAGGGATTCATAGTATAAGCGCTAATGTTTTGGCGAAACGTTGATTTATTTTTGTTTTGCGATATTTCTAGGTCTTAATTGTCCATTTTTATGAAGAGGTCATGCCAATTTTTTTGTTTGTTTTTAATTGATATTTTTCTGTAGTAGATGTCTTCATTTCTTTACAGGGATTCATATCTATAAGCGCTATAGTTTTGCTGAAATATTGATTTATTTTCATTTCGCTAAATTTCTAGCTCTTAATGTGTCCATTTTTATGAAGAGGTCATGCCAAAAAAAAATTGTTTATTTTATTGTGATGTAGTAGATTTCTTTAGTTCTTTCGCGTCCACATCCAAATGAACGGGGGAGCAGTCTCCGACCCGGAACAGCTCTGATACGTTGCCAACATATCTAAAATTTATGAAGTATTCAGGCTATATGTTCATGAGTTCTACATTTTTTTGTGCACTTTTATATTATTTTGAAGGACTAACATATTAATCTAGTACCCAGTGCTAGTTCCTGTTTTTTGCCTTTTTCTTTGTTTTGCAGAAAAATCATAGCAAACGAAGTCCAAACGAGATAAAAATTTATGGTGATTTTTTGGAATATAAGAGACCCCTGAAGCTTTGGGGAAGGACTAGAAGACCCACGAGGACACCACGAGTTCACATGGCGTGCGCCAGGGGTTCGGGAGTGCCATCTGAGCTTGTGGGGCCCTCATAACTCCTCTGGGTGTGATTCCAACTCTGAAAAATCCTATGAACATAGGAACCTCCGAAAGGTAACCCGATCTCATCCGAAGCCCTGTTCCGGCAACCTGCCAGAGAGGGAAAGCCATCAATGAAGGCCATCTTCATCATTCCCGCTGCCTGGATTACGTGTTTGATCTCTCTCTCTCTCTCTGTCTCTTGTGATCTTGATACGACACGATCTTGATGTACCATGAGATTTATTATTATAGTTGGATCATATGGTGTCTTTCCCCTCTATCTCTTTTGTGCTGAATTCAATCTTCCTCTTTGAGGTTTCTTTGTTATCGGATTGAATACTTTGGATTTGAGATCACTTAATGCACATCTCACTGGCGGATACTCATGCTGACATTGGGGTATCTAGGTGACATTAGAGTTGATTGATGCCTATCATATGGTGTTGTCAGAGTACGGTGTCTAGAACTGTTCATGACAGTTTGGGGTGGTTCAATAGAATAAGTGGAAACACAATTTTGAAGTGGTTACTACCTATGTGATTTCATCCTACTTTCTCTGATAGGAATAGAGACATTGGAGCAATTCCTGGCTGCACTTTGAGGGATTGTTATATGATTCAATTATGTTAGAAACGTTGAGAGATTGAAATAGCGAAAGTATGAACCCTAGGCCTTGTCCCCAAGCATTTCAATACCGTTTGTGCTCACTTACACTACTAGGGAAAACCCTATAGGTAGACAGATAACAGCAGCGTGGACTAAGCGGTCCTCGGGGCGACTGCCTATTGTACATGGGGCAGACTGGTTGAGCCGTACAATGACAGGATATCTATGAAGCCGTGGTGTGCCCTCCAAGTCAAGAAGGCACAGGATCTCCTTAATCCCTTATTGTAATCTATCTTCGGTAACCCTAACCCTATCGGTGTCTATACAAACCAAGGGTTTTTAGTCTTTAGGGCTAGAGCTACATTCATCACCTCATCTCCTTAGGGTTTAGCTCATGCTGATCTCAAGGTAGATTTACTCTGTAAACCACATTATACATCGAATACAATCAAGCAGGACGTAGGGTATTACCTCTTCGAGATGGCCGGAACCTGGGTAAACACTATGTTCGTCATCCCTTTTTCCCCATCGATCCTAGATCCACAGCTCGGGACCACCTACCCCGAGGTCTGCCTGTTTTGACACCGACATTGGTGCTTTCATTGAGAGTTCCGTTGTGGGGTCGCCCGAAGGATCGATGGCTCGCCTGATCATAGGAGAAGGCATCGGATCCGGGGACTTCTTCGTCACCGGGTAACTCTTCACGTTCGGCAGCATCCTGTTGCATGCCGACTCGACTAGTCGTCTTGGCCAGATCGACACCTTCACTCCCGGACACCGAATTCGATTCGGCGGTCTGGAATATGTTGCGGACAAGCGGGGCGATCTGGTTTTCACTGGATTGGCTGCCCCCTTCCGCACCCTTGCCATGCCCGCTCCGGAGTCCCCCTCTAATCCGATCGACGGATCGGCCTCAATAGCCTCAAGCCAGGAGAACTCCGCTTCGAGCAGGGGCCAGACTCTGCCTCCGTCCAGATACATCACAACGGTGGAGGACCCATCTTCGACCTTCGAGGTAGAATCAGGAGGCAGAAGCCAAGAATCAATCTCAGCCGAACCTTTCCCTCACGACGCTCACCTGGCCTTGAGCCCTTGTGACAAGGCGGCAGCCAACAGCCAGGGGTCACCCCCGGCCCAAAGCAGCCCGATCTGAAACCCTGGCGGGGAAGCCACACGCAAGGACCAAAGCCCGTCCTTGACCTCCAGTGACAATTCAGACCCCGTCAAGGATCTGGCTCCACTCCCCGAGCTTAGCACGGCCAGCGGAAACCAAGGACCGGCCAGGGCACTGACTGCCCCTCACTCTGTTACACCAGAATTTGGCCCAGAACCCTCGATTTCGGTGACCATCCAGGAGGACGTGCCCTCCAACTTCATTCATCAACCCTTCGAGGCATACCCCAGGGAATTTTGCGTCCAACCCACCACCCACTTGGTAGCCACTATCGATGAGTTAACCGATATGCTAGACTACGATTCGGAGAATATCGAAGACATGGACGAGGAGGGTGGAGCCATGGTCAATTCCGATGTTGCTCCCCCCGTCACCGGTGGCTGGTCAGCCACATCCACCTACGATATTTACATGGTGGACACCCCCCAAGGCGGCGATGGCACTCCTGATCAGGACCGGGGCGAGCCCAGAGACGAGCCTCCCAAATGCCAAAAACAGCGTCGTCCATCAAAGCCACGTTGAAACAATGCGAGCAACATGGACTCTGCGGAAAACGGCATCGTAAATAATACGGATGACCTCACTGGAGACGCAGCCATCGAACATCATCGGGATGACCCCGCGGGGCAGGAGGACCCGCTCAATTCCGAAAACCCCAACGACTCCGAGGATAGCAACTACCTCCCACTCTCTGAAGAGGAGGTCAGTCTCAGGGAGGACGAATTCATCGTCCCCGAAGACCCTCTGGAGCAGGAACGGTTCAAGCGGAGCCTTTTAGCCACCGCCCGCAGCCTAAAGAAACAAAAAACGCAAAACCAAAGCCGAACAGGACACCCTCAACGACCGATGGACTAAAGTCCTAGCTGCCGAAGAGGGGTATGGCCGCGAACAGCAAACCAAGGGTTATCCGAAGCGAAGGCTATTGCCGCTGTTTGACGATGAGGCCGTAGAGCTAACATGTCCGACATATACAAGCACCGAACAGTCGGACCTCCCCCCTAGAGGGCTTGACAGAGAAGCTGACGAGAACGAACACCCAGCCGCCCCACCTTGTCGTCACAGCAAGGATCAAGTGCGGCCCACTTATGAGTACGACCTTCTCCACGACCTAGACACTCGACGAGGCCATACCAGGTCCATCTACGGACCCAGAGAAGACCTGCCTGCTTACCGGGAACGATACTATGATCGGCTAAATCAGAACAATAGAATTTTGGAGCAACAGCATGTTCGGTGGGCCGAAGACCTCCGGCGCGATGTGGCCCGAGTTCGAGGCGCCGCA
Source organism: Thinopyrum elongatum (assembly GCA_011799875.1). Taxonomy (NCBI): domain Eukaryota; kingdom Viridiplantae; phylum Streptophyta; class Magnoliopsida; order Poales; family Poaceae; genus Thinopyrum; species Thinopyrum elongatum. The sequence goes on from CM022302.1 coordinate 55,392,993, forward strand.
CACCCCCTGTGCTTTACAGAGAGGGTGACGCAACACCAATTCCCGGAAGGCTTCAAGCCTGTGAACATCAAATCATATGACGGAACCACAGATCCAGCCGTATGGATAGAGGATTTCCTCCTCCACATTCACATGGCGCGAGGAGATGACCTCCACGCCATTAAATATTTGCCGCTAAAGCTTAAAGGTCCAGCTCGGCACTGGTTGAACAGCCTTCTCGAAGACTCTATAGGCTGCTGGGAAGAGCTTGAGGACGCTTTTGAAGCAAACTTTGAGGGCACCTATGTCCGGCCTCCGGATGCTGACGACCTAAATCGCATCACACAACAACCCGGATAATCTGCTCGACAATTTTGGAACCGATTCCTGACCAAGAAAAACCAGATTGTCGACTGTCTAGATGCCGAAGCCTTGGCCACCTTCAAGCATAGTGTCAAGGATGAATGGCTCGTATGGCAGCTTGGCCAAGACAAACCAAGAAGTATGGCAGCCCTTACATCTCTCATGACCCGCTTTTGCGCGAGCGAAGATAGTTGGATCGCTCGCAAAAACACCAACCCCGACACACCCCGTACCTCCGAGGTTCAAGATGGAAATGGAAAGCCCCGACGTAGCAAGAGCAAACATCGCCACAATGACGGCGAGGGTGAGGATACGACAGTAAATGCCGGATTCCAAAACCAGAGGTCCAGACCCCGAAAGAAAGCCCCTAGAGGCAACAATGATGACCCATCCAGACTAGACACAATTATGGACATGCCTTGTCAGATCCACAGCACATCAGAGAAGCCCGCCAACCACTCAAACCGAAATTGCTGGGTGATCAAATAGGCCGGCAAACTCACAGCAGATGACTCGGGCAAAAGCCCACGAAGCGAGGACAATGATGAGCCCCGCAGGCCGAATAGTGGAGGCCAGAAACTCTTCCCTTTCGAGGTTAAGACGGTAAACATGATTTACGCAACCCATATACCGAAGAAGGAGGGGAAGAGAGCACTACGAGACGTGTACTCCATCGAGCCAGTAGCGCCGAAGTTCAATCCATGGACAGCTTGCCCGATCATGTTCGATCACAGGGACCATCGTCCCACCAGCATACGCCATGGAGGGTCCGCAGACCTAGTGCACAACCCCATCATCGATGGATTCCACCTCACTAGAGTCCTCATGGACGGAGGTAGCAGCCTCAATCTGATATACGAAGATATAGTGAGGAAAATGGGGATTGATTTGTCAAGGATCAAACCCAGCAACACCACCTTCAAAGGGGTCATTCCGGGAGTGGAGGCCCGCTGCACAGGCACCGTGAGGCTTGAAGTAGTGTTCGGATCTCCGGATAACTTCCGAAGCGAGGACTTGATCTTCGACATTGCACCTTTTCGCAGTGGCTATCACGCCCTCCTCGCCCGAACAGTGTTCGCCAAATTCAATGTCGTTCCACATTACGCGTACCTCAAGTTGAAGATACCTGGTCCCTCGGGCATCATAACTATGAATGGCAACAGAGAACGCTCACTTTGAACCGAAGAGCACACTGCGGCCCTAGCGGCTGAAGACCACACCGGCCCCTATAGGCCCGGATGCCGACCCGCCGTAAAGCCAGCGACAATAGTAAACAGGTTCAAACCCATTCCCCGTCATGGGAACCCGCATGCGTTCGCCGCAAATAGGGATGCGCGCCCCACAGCACGCCCACATTCTTCGCACCCTCGTGCCTCGTTAGCACAATTTTGCACTCAAAATACCATGGGCAGCGGCGAGGCATATATCAACAAATCCAAAATATATGTTCGGCTAAACCGAACTTCGGAATTACCCCGTCCTCGGACGACCCGGGGGCTAATTACGAAAACCCCCAAGCATAAAGCTCCAGTGGCAAGATCCTCACCCATCAAGGTCACATCGAAGGTCCCAACCCCCACCTCCCAGAAGCAAAGGCACAGACATGCAGCAGGGCAAAGTGAAGGCTTCAACTCACGCATCAAGGCCTTGCATAAACCTTTAGTTTGTAAAACTCTTTTATTTTTTATAATGCCTTGGCAGTTTGAATCGTACGGTTAGACGACTTAATGTTATGAGAAATAATAAAAGCGCGCTTTATGGTGTTGGGATATCCGCATATTGTGATTTTTTCTATCCCCTTTCTGATTCGCCACTCACTCTTCGAACAGCCCGGCCAGAAAACATATTAACTAGCTAAGAGTTTGATTTACATATCAGCTCCATATCTTCAAGTCCGGCACCGCCTTCCGCAGGGTGTCCGGCGTCTCGTATATTGCATTATATGCACCAGTTCCGAACTATGTGTTGGGTCAATAGTTGGGTTGCCCGTCTCTTGTGCTTGCCTCTTATGTTCCGCACGTTTGGCTAAGAAGGCAAAGGGAGAACCCCTGCGATTGTACTTCTGGCTTGCCCGGTCAAGTACCTCTGGAGGAGAAAGCCAAAAACTGACCATCATAGTAAGCGCGAACTGATCAGCGATCCGATGACAAGGTTTGACTCCAGAAATCGTTGGGGATTTCGCCGTGTCACATGAAGGGTTCGTCTTAACACAAACCAGGTGATCGGGAAGGGTAGGTGTTGATCCCCAAGTACATCACAAAACACCGGGGGCTAGTCCTTAGCCCTCACCGTCAAGCTCCTACAGCTAAGTGAAAGCGATAAAACCGAATAGCCCAATTGCCTGGTTTCGCTCACGCACTACTGCCTCCGGGTACCAAGACATTGGCTAAGGGTAATAGTGCGGAGACAAAACACCCCTCGTGATATTCACTTGGGGGCTGAAGCCGATGACTGGTAGCTTTCAGACTAAACATACGGCCACACAGGAGTCAAAATTAAATCATGACAATATAAAACAAGTCAGGAAGATGCATTATAAAGCATGAGGTCCACTTGATACAAAATTAATACAATCACTCAAGGATTACATCTTTTGAATACTGGCCCTCTATCGCCCGCGCGCGAGTCATCACCTGTGCAAAACACCGCTCAGGGCGGCAATGCTCCTTTCCCTTGGGCGCAGGACCAGTGGACATCTCTATTGGATTAATCTTCGGCCAATGAACCATGGTCTTCACAAATGCAAGCCTCGCCCCCTCAAGGCACGCTGACCACTTTACGCCGTCAATCCGGAGCGGCGCCTCCCGCAGATTCTGCACAAGGCCGAAGTAGGTGTCCGGAATGGGGTCGGCCGGCGACAGACTGACATAGAGGTCCTTCACGACCACCTCTGACATTGGATGCATCTCCATCAGCTACTTCATTTGATCGCTTAGAAGGGAAGGGCCCTCGGAGTCTGGAAACTGTGACCAGAAGAGCCATGCGTAGAGTCCTCTTCGAGAGTGGCGTAGTGCTTCACCGCGGCCGCCACATTCTTCGGAAGTTTGGCAAAGATGCCTACGGAGCGCCAGACCCGCGTCAGCAGGGTGAACCTGTTGCCTCCGAACACACTCTGCAGTAAGTATTTCGTACCATTTGCAATTTGCCCGACTTGGCGGAGCTCCTCCCGGACACCTCGCGATTCGGTCCTTGCCTCATGGAGCTCCTTCTCCGCCTTGGACAGCCAGGAGGATCGCTCCTCCTGCTCCTTCTCACTGGCCTCCACCTTCTTGGCGGCATCCTGGAGCTCCACTTGGACTTCTGTCACCCGAGCCTCGTGCTGCTGGGCCGCAAGCTTGGCCTTCTCAAGCTCGGCCATCACCTTCTCAGCGGCCGTTTTCTTCGCGGTCGCATCTGCCTTGGCTTTCTTCAAGGCCTCCCTCAAGCCCTCGACCTCGGCGGCAGTAGCTGCAAGACCATCACGATAAAGAATTACTATACAGCCCGGATAGTCAATATCCGGCATCAAGAAAACACACATCTCATTATAGGACCTTGCGCCTCGTCAAGCCGTTTGTTGACAAGGTCAAGCTCTTTATCGGAAAGCCTGAGCTTCCAATTCATCTCCTCTACTGCCACGGCATTAGCAGCTGCGGCCACGGAAGAGCCTGCGTTAACAAAAGAAATGTCGAGATTATTAATCGGCCTACCGAATTTGATCCTTTGCAGGCTTCTCCGAAGTTCCTGCAGATACCCGGGGGCTCCTACGTACACGGCCTACCAAACTAAAAACTAAAACCACTCTATGAGAAAGGAACATTACTTGACTTACCTCAAAGCCTGTAAGAAGGCCTTGGACAGCATCGTTCAGTCCGGACTGGACGGACCGAACACCCTGCATGATCGCACTAATAAGAGTGCGGTGCCCATCAACGATGACGGAGTTGTTCACCAACTCCTCCAGCGCATCTGGCTAGCCAGTCGTCGCCTGTGTGGAGGTGTTCGGCGCCGGCATTGGCTCCCCAACACCTTCTCCACCAGAAGGGGGAGCCTGTGCCGTCGAGGGCCTTGGGGGCTTAGGAGCAACCGGCTGAGGGGGTCCGGATGGTCTGGACTCCCTCCCCATGTTTGCTAGGAGGGAAGCATCCCCCTGGTCTTCAATGATCGAGGCGTCGGCCACGGCCATGGTAGCATCGACCTCCTCCCTCGTGTTCGGAGGAGGAGGGGTATTTCGTGACACCACATCCCTAGCTTCTTCGGGGATTGGAGGGGGTGCCGAGCGTGAGCCATAGTCCGCTAGTTCGGCGGGCAGGGACGTCCCCGAAGAAGTCTCCTTGGCGAGGTGGCCACACGGAGGGCTATACCATTAGAAAAACAATCAATCTACGCTCTATTAGGGACTACTAAAAGCATAAAGCAATTGAAAACGCCGCAGTACGTACCTGGCCGCTTGGGGCTTGACCCTGGGTTCCTTCTCCGGAACCTTCTCGAACACTTCGAACTCCTTATCGGAGTCCGAACTGTCGGACAGAACCAGCTTGGGCCGGCACTATTTCTTCCGGGCCTGAGGTGGTTAAAACTTCTCGACGTCACTGAATGCCGCCCTCTTCTTCAAGTGCGAGGAGGCGCTTTCCTCCTCGTCCTCATCCCCCTCCTGTGCGGACTGGGCCGTGGTGTCTCTGGACGTGCTGTCTGGACGAGCTTTGCGACAGAGGCCCTCTCGGGCCTCCGGTACCTCCGTCCTCTTGCCCTTCTTATCGGGCGCCTTGTAGGGCACCACAACCAATAGCTTCTCAAGCTGCTCGGTTCAGGGCCCCTCTGGCAGCGGTGCTGAGCCGCTGATCTTCTCGGCCTTGGCAAGCCAGCCCTGCAAAATCCACACAAAGGGGTTCGGATTAAACTGTGGTGTGCTAATATGCAGATTTATGACACGACAAGTATCACTTACCTTCCTCGAAGAGTTCGCGGGATCGATGCCGATGTCCTCCCCCTCGACTGGCCACTCCTTCTGCGGTTTGAATAGCAGACTCCACACTTTCTTGTGGGTCATGCTGAAGAGGTGATGCACGGTGGCCGGATCCTCGGTGTCATACTCCCATATTGGCTTGGCCCTCTCCTGATAGGGGAGGAATCGACGATGGAGCATGACCTGAATCACATCGACTAGCTTCGCACCGTTCTCCATGACACTGATGACGCGCTTCTGCAGCGCCTTCAAATCATCAGTGGATCCCCAGTCTGGGCTCATGTTGATCCATGAGGCTAGCCTGGTAGGGTGTCCGGATCTGAATGCGGGAGCTGCCATCCAGCCGGCACCTCATGGCTCAGTGATATAGAACCACTCTTTTTGCCACATCCTGACGGTATCGAGAAAGTGGCCTTTTAGCCACTGGGCCAATGTTAGTTTGCTGATCATGGCCCCGCCGCAGTCCGCCTGCTCGATGCCGACTACCTTGGGCTTGACGTTGAACACTTTTTGCCACTGGCCAAAGTGTGGCTGGATTCGGAGGAAGGCTCCGCAGAAGATAATGAAGGACGAGATGTGGAGAAGGGAGTTGGGGGCTAGATCATGAAAATCTAGCCCGTAGAAGAACATCATCACCCGCACGAAGGGGTGCAGGGGAAATCCTAGCCCGCTAAGGAGATGGGGAAGAAACATTACCCTCTCGCCCGGCTGGGGCATGGGGATGATCTGGCCCTCTTCGGGGGCCCGATGAGCAACATCGGCCGACAAATAGCCGGCCTGCTTCAGCCGTACGATGTCGTCGTCGGTGACGGAGGAGGCTTCCCACTTCCCGTTGGCGCCCGAGATGGCCATGATCGAAGGAAACGGGACGGGATTTGCTGTGAAAGCAGAGGAAAGGGGCGCTGGAGCTCTAAGGATCTGCGTGAGCGGGAGGTGGAAGAGGGCGTGAGATGCTGACTGTGATAGCTCCCCCTTTATAGACTGTGGACAGTCCTGGGGTTCCTTTTTCCGTGCCGTTGGCTTCTCCACTTCCCGATATAGCCGCAACGTCGTATGCGGGGTGGGGAATCGAAATCATTAACCATATCCCCCTAAAGACGGGACACGGTCTCCACCTCGAGGGGACGTACCAAACATGACATCGGCCTTGAGACGCACTTCGAGAAATAGTAACTGCTTGCCAGATGAAGGCACTATTTACACTTGAATGGTTTTTTTGGTATCGCCTTCGGTGTTAAGTAAAATCACCGTTTCAGATTTCGGACATCACTTGGTTCCGAACCTGGGCAAAATATACTGAAGAACTCGCCTCGCAAGCCGAACACTAGTTGAGGGAGCGAATGTCGGATACAAGCCCGGTCATTGGAGGCAAGTTCGGGGGTTACTGAGGGAGTCGTGGACTAAGGGGTCCTCGGGGCGACGACCCATTGTACATGGGCCAGACTGGTGGAGTTGTACAATGACACGAGATCTATGAACCCGTGGTGTGCCCCCCAAGTCAAGAAGGCACGGGGTCTCCTTAATCCCTTATTGTAATAAATATTCGGTAACTCTAACCCTATTGGTGTCTATATAAACCAAGGTTTTTTAGTCCTTATGGCTAGAGCTACATTCATCACCTCATCTCCTTAGGGTTTAGCTCATGCTGATCTTGAGTTAGATCTACACTGTAAACCACATTATACATCCAATACAATCAAGTAGGACGTAGGGTATTACCTCTTCGAGAGGGCCCGAACCTGGGTAAACACTGTGTTCGTTGTCCCTTGTTCCCCATCGATCCTAGATCCACTGCTCGGGACCCCCTATGCCAAGGTCTGCCGGTTTTGACACCGACACTCTCCCACACCCTCGTCGCCCCCCACAACACTGCAACGACCGCCCTCCCCCGCATAGGCCCTCCCCCACACTACGTTGTTCCAGCCACCCGCCCCCCGCACCGGCCCTCTCCCTTGTGCGGCCGCCCTCCCCCGCGCCCAGGGTCGTCCAAGGGCATGTGCGCACTGTGCGACCGCACAGGGCCCCCAAATTTCAGTGCCCCCCGATTTTGGGCCAATGTCTAGTGTATTTTTAGTCTTGGGCCATTTTCTCGCAACTAGCACAGATGTAGGCCTGTCCAGATAGTTGCTATCTCGCTCAAACTAACTGGGCCTGCTCCTCGACATAGCCTACCGATTGAGATCTAGCGATCTAGCCCCGCGCGGTTTTCTCGCAAGAGAAAAACTACCGAAGATAAACTGACAGTAATGAACTGACGAAGTGCGGTGGCGGCGCACGGAGGCAGAGACTAGCGTCGTTGTCGCTTTGTTTCCCACCCGGAGAAACAACTGGCTGCCCGTCGGTATGAAGAATTCCTTCCACGATTCTGTTGGCCATCGATGTCCGTGGCCTAGGTGAGGTCGTCCCCGATCTATTCATAAGGTGTGCTCAAATTCATCCCTATTTAATTTAGTATTTTGTCCTGTTGAAAGATTGTATTAGCTAGTATATTGTGTGCATACGAATCAGTTTATCAATCCATTTTTTTAGAGAAGATATATAGTATTAGGCTAGTTGACCAAGTTGTCACACACCAAGATTTCCAATCTAGTTACTCGTTTAAAATTCAGGGTTCAGTCTTTTCTTTTATCTTGGTAAGCCCATAATTTATGGAGTGTTTGAATTCATTCATATTTTTTTAAGAAAACATATGTTCTATAATTTTTAGGGCCTTATTTTGCATTTCGCACCGGGGCCCCAAATTTCTAGAGACGGCCCTGCCTGCGCCGGCCCTCTCTGTCCCCTTCTTTGTCCCGCCCCGCCTACCGTGAGTACCCCCCTCTCCTCTTAATTCAATTTATTTTGAATATATATTTGAATGGATGGATAAATTGAACAAATTAGCTAGATATCTCTGAATGTGTTGGATGAATTTTTTTCATATATAATTGTTGGGGAACGTTGCATGGAAAACGAAAAAAATTCTATGCACACGCAAGATCTATCCATGGAGATGCATAGCTAGGCGAGGGGAGAGTGTGTCTACGTACCCTCGTAGACCGTTTAGTGGAAGTGTTTATCAACGCGGTTGATGTAGTTGAACACCTTCACGATCGAACCGATCAAGTACCGAACATACGGCACCTCCGCGTTCAGCACATGTTCAGCTCAATGACGTCCTCGCCTTCTTGATCGAGCAAGACGGGCGAAGTAGTAGATGAGTTCCGAAAACACGACGGCGTGATGACGGTGATGGTGAACTTGTTCCCACAGGGCTTTGCCGTGCACTACGGAAAACTAGACGGAGGATGAAACCAGGGACAGGGCTGTCGCACATGGCTAGGGAATCATGGTGTCTGTTGCCCCTCTCCATCCACATATATATATAGGAGGGGGAGGAGGGGGAGGAGGGCAGCCACCCATAGCCCCTGCCCTAGCCGCGCCCCCTAGCCTTCTTAGCCACGCGGGGGAAAGGCTAGAGGGGGTGGCTGTAGGGTAACGCAGCAGAAAACAAAAAATTTCCGACCTACGCACCAGCCCAGGACCACTATGGAGACTGCGTACAAGGTTTGATCATTTTCGTTACCGACTCGTAGCGCAGCGGAAGTAGAGTCGATGAGGATCGGCGGTGCAGATCCCCGCAGCTAGGATTTACAAACTCCCAACCGCGAGGATGTACTCCCTCATAAGCCCCTCGGACAGACCTCCGGGAGGCGGTCGGTCAGTCCCCCGGACGGTGTCGCGGACAGCCCTCCGTGAGGACCCACAGAACTCGGACTGTCACTTGGACAGCCCTTCGGGAGGCACTCTCGAACAGCCCCTCGGGCACTAAGATTGAGACTACAAACTCTCTACAGAGTTGCACACATACGGTGTCATCTATCCGGCAAGGCTTCGCCATCAAGAACTAGTTCCCACCGGAACCCAGACAGCCTTTCGGCACTACGAAACTATTTCGTGGGAGGGAGAGAGAATGCCAGACCATGCATGGCTTGTGTGAGAGAGTTGGAGTGGTGATGGAGAGCTCCTCTCCACCTCCCTTTATAGGGGAAGAAGGGGGTGGTGGTTGCTGAAAATTTCAGCCACATGACAAGCATCCACAAAACAATGGGAAAGCATGTCCCGTTGTCCAAGGCACCCCAACAGGGGGGCCCCACATGGCGCCCCACCTCCTGCCAACCAGCCCCACCTTTTGTGGGGGCTTCCCCCACACATGGGGGGCCCCCCCAACACTTTGTCCAGCCACAAGGGGGCTGCCCCCTAAAGGGGGCGCCCCCAAAAACAGCCCAAAACAGCCCCCACGAATCGTGGGATCTTGTACCCTCACGCTGGGACAAGATGTTTTCCGCGACTATTACTTCTGAAAAATTCCAGAAGGTCCCAGAACATTTCCGTCACCGTCTAAAATTATCTGGACTCGCTCTGGAACATTTCCGGTATGGTGGTTTAATTTAAAACCATCTTCGTTTACTCAGTAAATAATCCCGGCAGCTCCGAAAACTTTTTTTCGGTTTTTTCTCCGGAAAAATTCCAGAAGTTACCAGACCAATCTGGCAACCTCCAAAGCATTCCCGGTGCTTGCCGAAACCTTTTTGGATCAATGGTTTTATCCGAAACAACTTTTTAATTTTACAGAAACTTTTTTGGTGTTCTCTCCGGAACTTTTCCGTTGTCTCCGAAACTTTTCCAGTGACTTTCTCTCAGACTCCCTTTCAAGTATTCACAGATAGATGACCCTTAAGCGTGTGACCCTATTGGTTCGGTGAAGTATAGACATGACCCAGAAACCCTTCATATCAATGATCAACATCGGAGCCGTGGACACCCATATTGACCCCTATACCCACACGAATGAATATTCGAGTGAACCTCCAGTTGCCGTGTGCTATTCCTGTTGCTTCACGATATGTTACAAATACCCGAGGTTAGACATGTTGGCATTTCCGTGGATCAACAACTTGCCCACTATGCTAGTTACCTCGTTACTGGTATTGTTCTCTTTTTCTCGTTACTGTGTTCCGGCATCCCTATGATCAAATCACCCTGTGTCTGGCCAGACGATGATGAATACCGTAACACCGAGAGGGCCCAGAGATATCTCTCCATCGTTGAAGGAGCAAATCCCAATCTTGAGCTATCAAGTTACTTGACACACTTTTCCATGAACCCGTAAGCCGCCGTAATAGCCACCCATTTACGGATGACGTTTAACAAACCCCAAAGTTCATGAAGCAAGTATGAAGAAACTCGATACTCTCATGGTCTAAGGAATTATGCAAACATTAACTATATCTGTGTTATTAACTATTAACTTGTGACGAATGTATCTCATAGCATAAAATCAATCGGGTCGATTCAACACAGGTGTTCTCCTAACATTGTGCCCTCAAAAGTTGCTGGCATAGACATGCCCATGATCAGGAAAGTAGAACCATCATCCAACACTTGAGCTAGTCTTAGAGGCCAGACTAGGAATACATTTTACCATTTATTATTCCACACGTGCATATGAGTCTTCCTCCGAGCCTCGTGGTTATTGCGGACTCGAGATCCATAGCAGTTATAGCATGGAACATCAACATAATTATGAGCATGGAGATAAATAATAACATTTATTATTGCCTCTAGGGCATATCTCCTACAGACTCCCACTTGCACTAGAGTCATTAATCTAGTCATGCTATTGCACTTTACACCTGTGGCACACCGGTGTAAATACGCTTTGCTTGTGGTATAGCCTGATGTCCAACGGATCTGACGACTTCAGCTTCGTGTGTATCTTTGCATATCCTCGTGTTTTCACGCTATCACATAATTCATATATTTTGTGTGGACTTGGCTTTGTATGTATGTGAATCACAGGTCGAACCTAGATTCCTCAGAATGAGTTATGGAGTAACTACCTGCAGTAGTGTCCCATTGACAAAAGCCATCTTGGAACCATACTAAGTTCATGAATGAACTATATGATTCAACATCTTCTTTGTCGCTTCAAAAGTGGCAACATACTTCACCTTTGTTATAGAATTCGCCACAGTAACTTGTTTGGAACATTTTCCAACTAACTGTGCAACCACATTGTGTTTACACATAACCCTTAATTTAAATCGAAAATCACATGGAGCATTGATGACGATTGTATCGATGTAATTACTTACAACGAGCACTTCATAATCTCTGCTTGCGAGAAAACATGTCATCAATACTACTCTAGTACTCAATGACATCTTTCACTGTTGTCCCATGATCAGTACTTTTGATCACTTTGGTATCTATACTCGCAACAACTTTGGAGTATTGGACATATCTGATTGTTTTTACATATCATGGAATACATGATTAATCCAAACACGAAGGTGTGTCGAATCTCCATCATGTATTTTGCTCATCAGTGTTTTTGGGACACCGATTCTTGCAAAAACTCTTTCCATGTGACTTCGGCAAGAATCACTCCTTGGCGTTTTAAATGCTAAAAAGTTTTAGCATCTTGTCAATATGTATTTATTCCTCAGCCCCATTAGGTAAATCTATCTCCATAGATCATCATGCCTAATATAAAGGCTATTTTGCCCAAGCACTTCATCGAAAAACTATTTTCAAATGAAGTCCTAATTCGTGTCAAGAAATTTATTTACAATTGACAATGTGTCAAGCACACGATGTTTTTAGAAATATTATTATGCTCCCACTTACTTTCTTGAATCACAAGCATCTTCGTTACCCATTGATGAAGTCAAAACCCTTTTGACCATTTCATCAAAACATGAAGATTCCAACTCCATTTTGCTCTCTTCTGTCCATTGCTGGAACTCTGAAGTTTGCACACTCACTAGCATCCTCTGGAATGACAAAATACCTTGGACTATAACACATGCAAGTCCTTGGTTTCATTTCCATCATATGGAGATCCTATTGTCATCCATGTTACATATCTCATGACTGAAATATGTATTAATTACTAGTTCAACCCGAACCGACTTTAAGCAACGCTACGGTGAAACAACCTCATCGTAGTCAACTCCTTGAACTTATTATTTCAACAAGTCAAGCTTTATGGATAAAATATTTTTATCCGTATCAGTTTTTAGTTCCATAAATATTCATTAGACTCTAAGTCTTCCAAAAGGTGTATCAAGATTTTAATCTTGAATCACTTATATGGAAACTATCTCGGACTGTATTGGCATTTAGCCAATCCCGGAGTCAGGGCCCATCAACACTTCCTTGTGTATCTTAGGTATACTGTTGTCTAACAACAATATCTCGTTTGCGCACCTGATAGGTTTGCACGAGCTTTGCCTATGTGGTTCAGTTGCAAGTTCGACCGAAGTCCATAAATTTTATTGTAGAGACTTCCGTATAAGTCACAGTAGGAAACTCCGGAATTACTTCCAAGGTTCCTTTCCTTTGACCTGATGACGGAGATACTGGTTATCTCGTCGTGTTGCATTGTTCTCCCACTCACCATTTTGAAAGAACCATTTTCTTCAAAAAGCATACCGTTCTTTGTGGTAAACCTATTTGCCTCGGTATAGTGAGGGAGGAATAACCAATTGCTTGGGATAACCTACAAAGTAGCACTTGTCTAATTTGGAATAGGTTTGTAACCTTTTACACAAGCCCCATATTCCAAATGTTTAAGAAAAGATATAACATGGTTAGGCATACCATACCATGGCGTCATTTCAACAGACCCGATGGAGCTCTTTTCAGTGTAAAAGCCGCAGTCTCTAAAGCATCACTCTTTAAAAGGGATAATGGAAATTTTATTTTTGTCATCTTTGATCTTACCATGTCATAAATGGTTCGATTACATCTTCACAGAATTTCCACTTGCAGTGGTGTTCCGGGAGGTGCAAGTTATGAAACCCCTTTCACAACTCATCAGACATTTGCTAAACTTGTAACTCAAATATTCCTTTCTGCAATCGAATTGTAGAAACAGAATTTTTTTGTTACAATAACTTCTACTTCATTTTTGAACACCTTTCGAATGATTTCAAAAGATCCAGACTTATATCTCATCAAGTAAATATCCATATATCTACTTGAGTCATTTCGGAAGAAAGATAAATCCACTACTTGCAACAACATTTATCGGACTGCATACATCATAATGTATGATCACCAATAAGTTCTTTGCTCGTTCCTTATGGCCTGTGAACGGTAATTCAGTCACTTCACTTTTCGGAGGAAAGTTGCAAGTATCAGATGATTCAAAATCAAAGGACTTCAAAAATCCATCATAATGGAATTTATCCATGCGGGTTTCTCCAATGTGACCAAATGTAGTGCCACACTTGTGTGGTATTCTCTTAGTCTTACGACATTTAGCATCAGTGTTATGGATGTATCATATTACTATCAATATTCATAACATACATCCCATCGATGATGGAAGCATGGCCCTTTATGTTATTCATAATACTGAACAACAATTGTTGTTTTTATGAACAACTCTTTTGCAACAAACATTGTGCAATGGGCTAGAGTGTGTAAAACTCTAAACTGAATTCTGAAAGTAAATCCAGAGGTAATATATTACTATCATTATTCATAACATACATCTCATTCTCAACGAAAGTATGGCCCTTATGTTATTCTTAACATCGAACATAAAAAGTTCTCTTATGAACAACCTTCTTGCAAGATACCTTATGCAATGGGCTAGAGTTTGTGAAACTCTAAAATGAACTATGAAAGTAAATACATAGGGAATACACCGATGGAAGGTATAGTAACATTTACTATGTTCCCTGCGTGTATCTAAACCTCATTCCTGGCTAGTCTTTCAGGCCATAGTATTTCTTACATCGAGTTGCAACAGAATGCAATCGAGCGGGCATCTTTGTGATTAACTCACAATACCCAAGAATTAGTGATTAACATGTTTAACCATAATTCCCAAGAACTATATCTTTGACCAGCCTTCTATACATCAAAAACTTGTATGACATTCATACATGAGCTGGATATTCCAGTCTTCTTTCCTTCTGCCTTTATACTTCTAACAGTTTAACTTTTAGTATTTCTCCTACTCTCAGAAGAAGCACCCAACTTAAGAGTGGCGTTAGCCCCGGACTTCCTAGGCGTGAAAGTCTCACTAACACCCTTCGGACACTTCCTTTCTCTTTAAGTTGTTGTTTTATTCACCTTTCATCATATGACAGGCGTTCTTCCGGATCCCTCTCTTATCAGTCTAATGCATAGTAAACTCCTTTACTAATAGTTTGCAAACAAACAGTTCTTTGGATATCTCATATCTCTTAGCCTTTGTTTGTCTCTGAAAATGATTTTCAGATTCCATGAATATCACATAACTATCCAAACTTTCGAAGTTCGGGTCTCATGGAAGCAAATGTATTGCACTTGACTGAAAACAGAATTCTAGCTTTTGGATCGAAGGACGAGAGTCACATGATCCATAGCATAAGCGAGAGAATACTGAAAGTATGCGATAGGACAAAGTCCTTCTCGGCACTCTTGAGGACAATCCTCACATTACGTTACCAACCGTGAAGTTTTAACCAGATATTTAACAGCTATTCAATTTTAACAGGGAAGGTGGAAACGCGAGCCATAATTCTACAACTATTATGCAAATCACACTTAGACAGAGTTCATAATTAATTGCACTGAGAATTAAACAAGTTAATTCTGCAGTGCGCTCCCACTCAAATCAATATCTCTCATAATTGATTTTGAGTGATACAAGATCCAGACTTCAATTCATCACCATAGAATCATCATCTCATGACGGGAATTTTAATCGGTAGGCCAACTTGCCGATCACATCTCTATGTGACTCTTGTTCATCTTTCGATGCATGTGTTCTGAGTTCAGGACGATCCTGCCATGAACGCCAAGACAACCAAGTGATCTTGCTGCGAGGTCTGACCTCACCCGCCTCACACATCCCTAATCGTTCGTACCCATGCAACCATGGCGCACCCCGAAAAGTTAGTTGCCGTGACGGTGCTATACTTGGGAGAACACTAACTACTTGATATTTTTGTGAGAGATCACCCTAATAAAAGCGACTACCGCGCAATCAAGAAGGGTGCAACATAAGGGATAAACATCTCAGGTAATTCGTAATTAGCATGATATGGTATAGCCCTTTCTGACGGAGAAGTCTTGTATTTCTTTGTCTTCGGCATTCGAGTCGGTGTTCACCTTCGCGAAGATTGCCACCACCTTGTCGATGTACCAGATAATATTGCTAACTCTATAGCTAATAAAATAATGCATTACACAAGGTCAACACGCAGGACATTTAAAGTGCAATCATATGGCTCCAGCCATCACGCCAAATCATGACACGCAGGTCATGTTAATCAATTTACATCATATAGAGATCTCATACATAATCAAATTATTATGAGCACTGCTATACCACATTATATGCACATGCAAACCCTCCTGCAAAACCAAGTTAGACGCCTCTAATCGGTTTAGCAAAAACTTGTTTTACGTGGCTTCTAAGGTTTCGAAACAAACCGAAGCTACCAACGTCCATCATCAAGTATGATAATTCAAGTCGTTAGATTAACTTTCCAGGGTGTATGAAAACCGAGATAATAAAATCTCGAGCCCCATACTAAACTTCGTCATACGCATGACCCCCGTGCAGATCATATCTACATTGCCCTTTCGTCTGCGAAATTTCATCTTTCTTTTTAACTACGGCGGAATTCAATGAACTATTAGCACTTCGTTGATCAATCAGGATCGCGGATTGCCAGAACATTGAAACTCCACCATGCCAATATCAAGATCAGAAATATGCAAATTCCAGGGAAGCAACAAGAACATCGGGTAACAGATTTTATCTGCTACCCGCACAAATAATTTTCAGTAATAGAACTCATCTACTACCTAATTATATTGTGCAACACCCATACATCTCATGTATTCTAGATCGCAACCTGCATCTACGCATAGCACGGCTCATGATGCCACTATTGGGTAACGCAGCAGAAAACAAAAAATTTCTGACCTACGCACCAGCCCAGGACCACTATGGAGACTGCATACAAGGTTTGATCATTTTCGTTACCGACTCGTAGCGCAGCGGAAGTAGAGTCGATGACGATCGGCGGTGGAGATCCCCGCAGCTAGGATTTACAACGTCCCAACCGCGAGGATGTACACCCTCATCAGGCCCTTGGACAGCCCTTTGGGAGGCGGTCGATCAGTCCCCCGGACGGTGTCGCGGACAGCCCTCCGGGAGGACCCACAGAACTCGGACCGTCACTTGGACAGCCCTTCGGGAGGCACTCTCGAACAGCCCCTCGGGCACTAAGATCGAAACTACGACCTCTCTACAGAGTTGCACGCATACGATATCATCTATCCGACAGGGCTTCGCCGTCCAGAACTAGTTCCCACCGGAACCCAGACAGCCTTTCGGCACTACGAAACTATTTCGTGGGAGGGAGAGAGAATGCCAGATCATGCATGGCTTGTGTGAGAGAGTTGAAGTGGTGATGGAGAGCTCCTCTCCACCTCCTTTTATAGGGAAAGGAGGGGGTGGTGGTGGCTGAAAATTTCAGCCACATGACAAGCATCCACAAAACAAGGGGAAAGCATGTCCCCTTGTCCATGGCACCCCAACAGTGGGGCCCCACATGGCGCCCCACCTCCTCCCAACCAGCCCCACCTTTTGTGGGGGCTGCCCCCACCCATGGGGGGCCCACCCAACACTTTGTCCAGCCACAAGGGGGGCGCCCCAAAAAACAGCTCAAAACAGCCCCCACGAATCGTGGGATCTTGTCCCCTCAAGCTGGGACAAGATGTTTTCCGCGACTATTACTTCTGAAAAATTCCGGAAGGTCCCAGAACATTTCCGTCACCCTCTAAAATTATCTGGACTAGCTCCGGAACATTTCCGGTATGGTGGTTTAATTTAAAACCATCTTCGTTCACTCAGTAAACAATCCCGGCAGCTCCGAAAACTTTTTTTCGGGTTTTTCTTCGGAAAAATTCCAGAAGTTACCAGACCAATCTGGCAACCTCCAAAACATTCCCGGTGCTTGCCGAAACCTTTTTGGATCAATGGTTTTATCTGAAACAACTTTTCAGTTTTACCGAAACTTTTTCGGTGTTCTCTCCGGAACTTTTCCATTGTCTCCGAAACTTTTCCAATGACTTTCTCTCAGACTCCCTGTCTAGTATTCAGCAGATAGATGACCCTTAAGCATGTGACACTATAGGTTCTGTGAAGTATAGACATGACCCGGAACCCCTTCCGATCAATGATCAACATCGGAGCCGTGGACACCCATATTGACCCCTATACCCACACGAATGAATATTTGAGTGAACCTCCAGTTGCCGTGTGCTATTCCTGTTGCTTCACAATATGTTACAAATACCCGAGGTTAGACATGTTGGCATTTCCGTGGATCAAGAACTTGTCCACTATGCTAGTTACCTCGTTACCGGTATCGTTCACTTTTCTCGTTACCGTGTTCCGGCATCCCTGTGATCAAATCACCCTGTGTCTGGCCAGACGATGATGAATACCGTAACACCGAGAGGGCCCAGAGATATCTCTCCATCGTCGGAGGAGCAAATCCCAATCTTGAACTATCAAGTTACTTGACACACTTTTCCATGAACCCGTAAGCCGCCGTAATAGCCACGCATTTACGGATGACGTTTAACAAACCCCAAAGTTCATGAAGCAAGTATGAAGAAACTCGATACTCTCATGGTCTAAGGAATTATGCAAACATTAACTATATCTGTGTTATTAACCATTAACTTGTAACGAATGTATCTCATAGCATAACATCAATCGGGTCGATTCAACACAGGTGTTCTCCTAACATTGTGCCCTCAAAAGTTGCTGGCATAGATATGCCCATGTTCAGGAAAGCAGAACCATCATGCAACACTTGAGCTAGTCTTAGAGGCCAGACTAGGAATACATTTTACCGTTTATTATTCCACACGTGCATATGAGTCTTCCTCCGAGCCTCGTGGTTATTGCAGACTCGAGGACCATAGCAGTTATAGCATGGAACATAAACATAATTATGAGCACGGAGATAAATAATAACCTTTATTATTGCCTCTAGGGCATATCTCCTATAGTGGCGCCCCCCTTTCCTTTCTCCCAGGAGGAGGGGCAAGCAGGAGGGGCTATCCCTCCCCCCTTCCCTTCCCTTGGCCGGTGGCCAGGGAGAGGGCGCGCCAACCCCTTGTGGGCTGGTGTGTGCCTCGCCTTGGCCCATTAGGCCCATATAATACCCGGTAAATCCAGAAACCTTTCCGGTGACCAAATAGCATCGTCCTATATATCAATCTTTACCTCCGAACCATTCCGGAGCTCCTCTCATGTCCGTGATCTCATCTAGGACTCCGAACAACACTCGGTCACCAAATCACATAACTCATATAATACTATATCGTCAATGAACGTTAAGCGTGCGGACCCTACGGGTTCGAGAATGATGTAGACATGACCGACACGCTTCTCTGGTCAATAACGAATAGCGGGACCTAGATGCCCATATTGGTTCCAACATATTCTATTAAGATCTTCATCGGTCGAACATTTATGACAACATACGTAATTCCCTTTGTCTATAGGTATGTTACTTGCCCGAGATTCGATCGTCAGTATCTCCATAGCTAGTTCAATCTGGTTTACCGGCAAGTCTCTTTACTCGTTCCTTAATACATCATCTCGTAAATAACTCCTTAGTCATGATGCTTGCAAGCTTCTTGTGATGCTACATTACGGAGAGGGCCCAGAGAATCCTCTTTGATACACGGAGTGACAAATCCCAATATCGATCCATGCCAACTCAACAGACACCTTCAGAGATACATGTAGAGCATGTTTATGATCACCCAGTTATGTTCTGACGTTTGATAGCACACAAGGTATTCCTCCGGTATCCATGAGTTGCGTGATCTCATGGTCGAAGGAATATGTATTTGATATTAAGAAAGCAGTAGCAATAAACTGAACGATCATATGCTAAGATAATGGATGGGTCTTGTCCATCACATCATTCCCCTAATGATGTGATCCCGTTATCAAGTGACAACTCATGTCCATGGTTAGGAAACCTTAACCATCTTTGATCACCGAGCAATTCTAGTAGAGGCTCACTAGGGACACAATATTAGTTTATGTATTCACACATGTATTTAAGTTTCTGGCCAATGCAATTTTAGCATGAATAATAAACCTTTATCATGATTAATGAAATATAATAATAACAACTTTATTATTGCCTCTAGGGCATATTTCCATCAGTCTCCCACTTGCACTAGAGTCAATAATCTAGTTCACATCGCCATGTGATTAACACCCATAGTTGACATTGCCATGTGACTAACACCCAAAGAGTTTACTAGAGTCAATAATCTAGTTAACATCGCCATGTGATTAACACCCAAAGAGTACTAAGGTGTGATCATGTTTTGCTTGTGAGAGAGGTTTAGTCAACGGGTCTACCACATTTAGATTCATATGTATTTTGCAAATTTCTATGTCTACAATGATCTACATGTAGCTAATCTAGCTAATTGCTCCTAGTTCAATACGTATCCAGATTGAGACTCAGAGTCATCCGGATCGGTGTCAAAGCTTGCATCGACGTAACCCTTTACGACGAACTCTTTATCACCTCCATAACCGAGAAAATTTTCCTTAGTCCTCTTTAGGTACCTAAGGATAATTTTGACTGATGTCCACTGATCCACTCCTAGATCACTATTGTACCCCCTTGCCAAACTCATGGCAAGGCACACATCAGGTCTGGTACACAGCATGGCATACATAATAGAACGTATGGTTGAGGCATAGGGAATGACTTTCATTCTCTCTCTAACTTCTGCCGTGGTCGGGTTTTGAGTAGTACTCAACTTCACACCTTCCAATACAGGCAAGAACCCTTTCTTTGACTGATCCATTTTGAACTTCTTCAAAACTTTGTCAAGGTATATGCTTTGTGAAAGTCCTATTAAGTGTCTCGATCTATCCCTATAGATCTTGATGCCCAATATATAAGAAGCTTCACCGAGGTCTTTCATTGAAAAACTCTTATTCAAGTATCCTTTTATGCTATCCAGAAATTCTATATCATTTCCAATCAGCAATATGTCCTCCACAAATAATATCGGAAATGCTATAGGACTCCCACTCACTTTTTGTAAATACAACTTCACCATAAGTCTATATAAAACCAAATGCTTTGATCACCTCATCAAAGCATATATTCCAACTCCGAGATGCTTGCACCAGTCCATAGATGGATCGCTGGAGCTTGCACACTTCGTTAGCACCTTTAAAATTGACAAAACCTTTTGGTTGCTTCATATACAACTCTTCTTTAAGAAACCCGTTAAGGAATGCAGTTTTGACGTCTATTTGCCAGATTTTATAATCATAAAATGCGACAATTGCTAACATGATTCGGACGGACTTAAGCATCGCTACGGGTGAGAAAGTGTCATCATAGTCAACTCCTTGTACTTGTCAAAAACCTTTCGCGACAAGTTGAGCTTTATAGGCAGTGATATTACCATCAGTGTCTGTCTTCTTCTTGAAGATCCATTTATTCTCAATGGCCTGCCGATGATCGGGCAAGTCCACCAAAGTCCACACTTTGTTCCCATACATGGATCCTATCTCAGATTTCATGGCCTCAAGCGATTTATGGCAATCTAGGCTCATCATAGCTTATTCATAGTTCGTAGGTTTGCCGTGGTCCAATAACATGACTTCCAGGACATGATTACCATACCACTCTGGTGCGGAACGTGTTCTGGTCAACCTAAGAAGTTCAGTAGTAACTTGATCTAAAGTTTCATGATCATCATCATTAGCTTCCTCTCTAGTTGGTGTAGGCATCACGGAAATGTTTTTCCATGGTGTGCTACTTTCTAATTTGAGAGAAGGTACAAACTACCTCATCAAGTTCTACTTTCCTCCCACTCACTTCTTTCAAGAGAAACTCCTTCTCTAGAAAGGACCAATTCTTGGCAACAAAGATCTTGCCTTCGGATCTGTAGTAGATATACCCAATGGTCTCTTTAGGGTATCCTATGAAGACGCACTTCTCCACTTTGGGTTCGAGCTTATCAGGCTGAAGCTGTTTGACATAATCATCGCATCCCCAAACTTTAAGAAACAACAGCTTAGGTTTCTTGCTAAACCATAGTTCATACGGTGTCATCTCAACGGATTCAGATGGTGCCCTATTTAATGTGAGTGCGGCTGTCTCTAATGCATAACCCCAAAATGATAAAGGCAAATCGGTAAGAGACATAATAGAACACACCATATCTAATAAAGTACGGTTACGATGTTCGGACACACCATTACGCTGTGGTGTTCCAGGTGGCGTGAGTTGTGAAACAATTCCACATTGTTTTAAATGAAGGCCAAACTTGTAACTCAAATATTCGCCTCCGCGATCAGATCGTAGAAACTTTATTTTATTGTTACGATGATTCTCCACTTCACTCTGAAATTCTTTGAACTTTTCAAATGTTTCAGACTTGTGTTTCATCAAGTAGATATACCCATACCTACTCAAATCATCTGTGAAGGTTAGAAAATAACGATACCCGCCGCGTGCCTCAATACTAATCGGACCGCATACATCGGTATGTATTATTTCCAAGAAGTCATTAGCTCGCTCCATTGTTCCGGAGAATGGAGTTTTAGTCATCTTGCCCATGAGGCATGGTTCACAAGTATCAAATGATTCATAATCAAGTGATTCCAAACGTCCATCCGCATGGAGTTTCTTCATGCGCTTTACACCAATATGACCTACACGGCAGTGCCACAAGTATGTTGCACTATCATTATCAACTTTGCATCTTTTGGCATCCATATTATGAATATGTGTATCACTACGATCGAGATTCAACAAGAATAGACCATTCATCAAAGGTGCATGACCATAGCAGATATTATTCATATAAATAGAACAACCATTATTCTCTGACTTAAATGAATAACCGTCTCGCAATAAACAAGATCCAGATATAATGTTCATGCTCAACGCTGGCACAAAATAACAATTATTGAGGTCTAAAACTAATCCCGAAGGTAGATGTAGAGGTAGTGTGCCGACGGCGATCACATCAACCTTGGAACCATTCCCGACGCGCATCGTCACCTCATCCATAGCCAATCTTCGTTTATTCCGCAGCTCCTATTTCAAGTTACAAATATGAGCAACCGAAGCAGTATCAAATACCCAGGCGCTACTACGAGCATTAGTAAGGAACACATCAATAACGTGTATATCAAATATACTTTGTTCACTTTGCCATCCTTCTTATCTGCCAAGTATTTGGGGCAGTTCCGCTTCCAGTGACCATTTCCCTTGCAGTACAAGCAGTCAGTTTCAGGCTTGGGTCCATCTTTGGGCTTCTTCACAGGAGCAGCAACTTCCTTGCCATTCTTCTTGAAGTTCCCTTTCTTTCCCTTGCCATTTTTCTTGAAACTAGTGGTCTTGTTAACCATCAACGCTTGATGCTCCTTCTTGATTTCTACCTCCGCCGATTTCAGCATCGCGAAGAGTTCAGGAATCGTTACGGTCATCCCTTGCATATTATAGTTCATCACGAAGCCTTTATAGCTTGGTGGCGGTGATTGAAGAACTCTATCAATAACACACTCATCTGGAAGCTCAATTCCCAGCTAAGTCAAGTGGTTATGATACCAAGACATTTTGAGTATGTGTTCACTGACAGAACTGTTCTCCTCCATCTTGCAGCTATAGAACTTGTAAGAGAGTTCATATCTCTCAACCCAGGCATTAGCTTGAAATATCAACTTCAGCTCTTGGAACATCTCATATGCTTCGTGGCGTTCAAAATGTTTTTGAAGTCCCGGTTCTAAGCCATAAACACTAATAGGGAAAAGCCTAGCAGTAACGCGGGTCAAATGCCTAGCAGTAGCGCGAGAACCCGTGCCACTAATAAGGCGCTACACCTAACTTCTAGCAGTAGCTTTGTTTGTCTCACGCTACTGCTATACCTACTTAGCAGTAGCGCTGTCCAGGCCAGCGCTGCTGCTAAGTGGCTTAGCAGTAGCGTTTTCCTGTCCAGCGCTGCTGCTAATTAGCTGTAGCGCTTGTTTACGGCGCTGCTGCTTCCTGCTAAAGAGCGCTACTACTATATTTTCACATTTTTTTGCTACGTATATGCGATGTTTTTGTATAGGTTTTATACAGTATTCTAATCATATCATAAACATGCAATACGCTCATCATATCGTACACATAATAGTCTCATCATATCATCCAACACAAATCATGTTGTCACATCATAATCACGACATAGCGATACAAGTTAACTGACATGTCTCATCATACATAATGTCGTATTTCTTCAGGTCCCGGTTCGGATCCCTCTCTCGCACTAGCGTGAACCTGAACTAACTATTTTCCGCTTCGGCTATGGTATCGAACCCTCTCTGGCTGTCGCTCCGAAACCGGTACACCTGGGCTTGACACTCAAGCCACTTGTCGTATAGTCCTGGAACCTTCCCTATGTACACGGTGTAGCACTTCTTTGCCATCAATGATCTATGTACCTGCATCGTCACATGATTCGATAATATGCAACATAATATATAGTTGAGCAGCAGAAAGAGACATAGCTAGCAAAAATAGAAGCAACATATCGTAAACATGAATAACAAAGTTCATCATACCCAAACTTCCCTAACTAGAGTGTTGAGCTGGTTTGGGCGCTGTATCCTCTTTGGTTTCGGTTCTATACCGGCTAATTCACCAATCTCGGTGCCGGTCTTGGTGCCGGTGTCGGTCTCAGCACCGGTCTCGGCGCCGGTCTCGATGTCGGTCTTAGTCTCGGATGCGATAGGTGGGCACTGCAACAACTGTTGGTCCTTGAGATAGTTCATATAGGCGCATGCCGCCTCGTAGACGTTGCAATCACCAGAACCATGCCCTTCATCGTTGCTAGCCATGTTTCCTATGATTAAATCTAGTCAATTAATTCTATACCTAATAAAATGAATAATGACATAAAAAAGGATTGTGTTTGCAGGAATGTTAATTCATTCCCGTTGCAGCAAATCCCGGGAACTCGATATGTCCTAGTTTGTAGCACAAGTCATGCCGAAATTCACGGAAAATTTCGGCATGACTTTTGCTACAAAGTGGACAAATCGAGCGCCTGAAATTTGCCAGAACGGAAATGAATCAACATTCCGGCAAAACATAGGCCACTCGGAATCATTCCCTGCAAACAACAAAAGGCCATTTGGGCACAATCGAACCACTTCAATGTTGCATATAACAGGACCACTTAAGAACCTGTACATGAGCAACTACAACAGTAGATATACATGAGCAAACACTATTGAGGAATTTGCATATAACATGACCACTTCAAATTTGCATCTCCTAGTGTTTGACACTTCAAGAAAATCTACACAACTCTCATGCTCTCTCAAACTCAATTCAAAAACAAAACATAGATGGATGAACCCTAGAAACCTAGAACCGTTACATATTTCTGTCCTAAATTGCTGTCCTAATAAAAATTATGTCCTAATATAAATTATGAACCCTAGAACTCAATTTGTGTCCTAAATTTCAAATTATGAACCCTAGAACTCAATTCAAATTATGTCCTAAATTTCTGTCATATTAAAAAATCAGTAAAAATTAAGAACTTACTGGACTTGCAGCACTAATAGAAATTTATATTTTTATATTGAATTTTTTCTCTAAACTAAACCCTAATGCCCTAATTAACATCTAGTTAAACCCTACTACCCTAACATTTCTAGTTAAACACTACTGCACTAACCCTACTGCCCTAGTACTTCAGCATCAACAAGTAATAACTAATTAGATGAACCCTAGCTAGCTACTTAAGCATCTACAACTACTTACGCACCCATTGATGAACCCTAGGAATTATACAACTACTTAAGCATACATTGGGTGAAGAACAACTATACAAGTACTTAAGCAACTATACAACCCTAAAGTATATTTAGTTAACAACTTAAGCATATACAAATTTGTCCTAAAAATTATATTTAGTTAACTACTTAAGCATATACAAATTTGTCCTAAAAAATTATATTTAGTTAACTACATTGGGTGCACAACAACTATACAACTACTTAAGCATCTACAAGTACTAGCTAATTTTATGAACCCTAACCAATTAGATGAACCCTAGCTAATTTGATGAACCCTAAAATTTGATGAACCCTAGGAACCCTAGCTAGGCAGAGGTAGGGGAGGAGGAGGAGGAGGTGTAGGCATGATCTCCTTGGGCGCCGGCAGGGTTAGGGAGAAGGGTGAGGCAGAGCGGCCGAGGGAGGGGGGCGCGCGGCGTCGATGTCGGAGTCGGGGCTCGGGCGCGCGGTGAGGGCGGGCACCAGAGGGCCACCAAGGGCAGCAGACGGCGTGCGGAGGGCGACGGGAGGGCGCGAAGGGCGACGGGAGGGCGCGCGGAGGGCGACGGTGGCGGCGACAGCAGAGGTGCGAGTGGGGATTTGGGGGAACTGGCCGGGGGGAAGAAAAACCGCGCGCAGGGGTTAAGGCAAACATAGAGGTAGCGCTGGTCCGAAAAAGTGCTATAGCGCGTGCTATCAAAACGTGCTACTGCTATAGGCAGTAGCTATTTATTTTGCTTTTTCTTTTCTTTTTTCCTTTTCCTTTTCCTTTTCATATTTACTTTTCTTTTTTCCTTTCTCCTTTATTTAAGGAACTTATCTATGGCGTGGGTATACAGAACAAGCTACTACTATATTAGCTATAGCGCTTGTTCTGAACGCACGCTACTGCTATGCCTTTCTCCTTTATTTTTCTTTTTCTTTTATTTACCTTTACAATTTCTTTTTCCTTTCTCCTTTTTCTATTTCTTTCATTTTTATTTACTTTTCTATTTGTTTTTAATTTTATTTTATTTCCCTTAGCAGTAGTGGTTTCCACAGAAAATGTGCTGCTACAATCAACTTAGCGGCAGCGCGTTTTCCCTAAGATCGCTACTACTATTCCTAGCCTGCTGAGAATAGTGTGGGAATTTAAGTAGTAGCGCTTTTTCTTGCAGAGGCGCTACTGCTACCACCATAGCTGTAGCGCATTGTTTATCAAGCGCTACGGGTAAATAGCAGTAGCGGTTGTTTTTTACCCGCGCTACTGATAAGCTTTTGTGTATAGCATGGCACACTAAACTACTGAGTAGTGAAAGCATGGCACACTGAACTACGAGTAGTCATCAGATCGAGACGGCCAGACGTTCATAATATCTTCAGTAGCTCCTGCAGCTGGTCTGTCACCTAGCGGTGCATCAAGGACATAATTCTTCTATGCAGCAATGAGGTTAATACTCAAGTTACGGGCCCAGTCCATGTAGTTGCTACCATCATCTTTCAACTTAGCTTTCTGTAGGAACGCATTAAAATTCAGGGGAACAGTAGCACGGGCCATTGATCTACAACATAGATATTTAAAAACTTTTAGGACTAAGTTCATGATAAATTAAGTTCAATTTAATCGAATTACTAATTAACTCCCACTTAAATTAACATCCCTCAAGTTATCTAAGTGATACATGATCCAAATCAACTAACTCATGTCCGATCATCACGTGAGATGGGGTAGTCATCAATGGTGAACATCTCTATATTGACCATATCTACTATATGACTCATGTTTGACCTTTCGGTCTCTAGTGTTCCGAGACCATGTCTGTACATGCTAGGCTCATCAAGTTTAACCCAAGTATTCTGCTTGTGTAAAACTGGCTTACACCCGTTGTATGTGAACGTAGCACTACTGCAGGATGCTGCTAACGCGACACTATGATCAGAGACCCTTTGACGAAACTGTGTACGATGCATTAATCCAAAATGATGCAAAATGTTTGCGATGGCGGAGATATCAAACACGTTTCAGATTTTAGTTGCGTGTGCGATGCAGGACATACGGTTGATCCATACGAACTGTTTGTGATGAGACATAACAACAGAAATGGGCAGCCATATCAAGGTGTGTGCGATATACGGCATACAGTTCGCTCAGATTAACAGTTTGCTATTAGGGAATGCAACAGAAACGGTTAGCCAGATCAAGGTGCGTGTAGTATACGACATACGGTTCACTTGGACGAACTGTTTTCGAGTAGGGAACACAACAGAAACGGTTGAACTTAACAAGATGTGCGTAATATGCGGCATACAGTTCACATAGATAAAATACTTGCGATAAGCCAAAAAAAACAAAAACGATTCATGTAAACAAGATGTGTGTGGTATGCGGCAAACAGCCCACTCGGATGAACTGTTTGCGACGAGAAAATATAACACAGACGGTTACTAGAGTTAATTCGTGTGTGATTCTGTGTGTACTAAAAACTTTTGAAAATGTATACTATATGCTTGAGATGGCTAGGAGTATCGCACACGATGCATGTGCGAGTACTCGTGTGCGATGATTAGTAAGTTACACACATACGTTTCTTTATGTTAACACGTGACACTACATATGGTTGTCGGTTTGTGTGCTCAAGTTTTCCCGCGCTCCAGAGTAGGCTTCCGGTGCTCCACAGGGTTGAATTGTAAAATCACCAATCCCCTAGCCAGCTGCTAGCTATAAATAACCACAGCAATGGCCTCCGGCGGCGACTCACTGCTGATCCACTTGCTAGCTAGTTACACACACATACCAGCATACCCCCAACGGCCGACGACAGGATGGAGTTGCGCGACGGGAATGGGCGCCGGAGATCATAGTTTAGGTTAATTAATTATACCTCCAGAGCCAGATGATTCCGGCTCTGGAGGTATAATTAATTAACATAATCTAAGATCAAATAACTAAAGCTTCCCCAACGTGATCGTGCGCCGGCCCCAACCGCTAGCAGAGCGCGCGCGAAGGGACGCGACCCGAGCGAGACTTAGCGCCTAAACGGTGAGCAGAGCGTGCAGTGGGACGCGACCCGAGGGCACCTAAACGGCGAGTAGAGCGCGTGGAGGCACACGAGCAGAGCGTGCGGAGGCGTGCAAGTAGAGCGCGCCGCGGCCGCCTAAATGGCGGGCAAGCACATGCATAATTATTGCATATAGCAGATGAACATAGCCGGGAATAGCCGTCCAACAATATTATTTTCGAAGACATGCATTAATATATTCTTAGTTAAATCTAAGATCAAAGTTTGGTACTACAAAATACGAAGGGGACGAATAAAGAATAAACCACGACAGAGATAGTACCTATACGAACACAGACGCCTAGTATGAAAGAAAATATTGGTCAAACCCTAGTTGAAAAGGGCAACAATATCTAACTTCAGCTTACAAAAGATACAAAAGCACGAGGATTAACTGTTCATCAGATTTACACATAACCTGGAATCTCGGATTGAACAGAGCAATAACATCTAACTCAACCAATGTTTTTGGCAGTC
This sequence comes from Thinopyrum elongatum, assembly GCA_011799875.1. NCBI lineage: Eukaryota > Viridiplantae > Streptophyta > Magnoliopsida > Poales > Poaceae > Thinopyrum > Thinopyrum elongatum. Next base: position 55,421,695 of record CM022302.1, read on the forward strand.
GCAATCAAATGGATCGGCCCGATCCATAAAATCAAGATCCCGGTACAAAAGATCTACTAGTCCATGATGACGACAAGTTGTTGTAAATATAAGCCGAGGACGATCAGAAGCCATTAGGTCCACCTGAAACTTCCGTTTATGTTGTTCCACATACAGTTCCGTGAGAAATTTCTTGTTGAAAAACTTAATTCTCACGGACAATAGTGCCCTCGCATTCAACATGAAAAATGTGACAAAGCTAGTGTTTGCATTGTTGGATACATATCCTTCCAGTGTTACTCTCTTCAATCGAATGTCATGAGATATGAGAAAATCCCGGTGCTTCTTGAACCATCGATTGGTTATACATTTTTCTCCATGTGTTAGTGCCTAAATTGAGATGAAGATTGAAAACTGTTAATGTCTAAAAAGATTATGTTGAAAGAGAGATAGCTGAACGATTAATTATTGTACATTATATATGGGCTTTCAATATGCGTGAAATCGTCACCTTTATATACAAATTCTTCAGATTTGGAAAGCATTGCAGCAAGGCAATAATGATGTTGAGATCAAAACCCCACATACTGATATATAAGGTCTTGACAGAATCCACCACCACTTATAGGATGGACAAGCTCTCCATTGAGCATAGAACATAATATTAGCACTGAAAGTATACTCCAAGATGATACTTAACTTATGCGCTCAAATGCAAAATGCAAATTACAAAAGTGTACATGAATAATATACAGAACCTCAATAGGTGTTGAGGCAAACACCATCTCGAACCATTTAAACGCATCACGAATTGCACCCAAGGTCTCCAGTTTAGGCGCAGAGACCACAGTTATTTGCAAAGGTTTATAACAACAATCAAGGAGCAACCTTTGAAGTGAAGGGGCATCTTCAATGATGAGCTCCTGTCCTTCAAAACGAATTCCAATGCTTACAAGGTGAGGTGACATTATTTTGAGACAAGGGATATGGATTCCATTTCCAAAAAGAGGCACCAAATGCTCTAGGGCAGGGCAACTGGAGTGGATGATGCTGTGCAGTGAGGCCTCCGACAGATGAACCAACACAAGCGCAAGTTTTTTCAGCAGTGGGAGTCGAAGCATTTGTACCAGATTGTTTGCTAGATGGCACTGGGTCAAGGTGGCAGTGTGGAGAGAGGAGGAATACCATGAGATGGGCATCGGTGGTGAGGGCACAGATGCAGTTCTTGGTGGTAACCTATCGCTGTAGTAATGGTAGAACTCAAGCTGCTGGAGTTTATCGAATTGACGGGATGTCAGCCAGGCGGCCACCATGCAGGGTATGTCTAGCAGGTAGCATGCCAGGATGCAGATGCGTTGAACGGAGCCCTGGTGGAAGGAGATGATGGCTCCGGGGAGTTCAGAATCATCATCAATAGATAGCTGACGACAGTCGAGATTAAGATGCACGGCGCACCATAGAGTGTGCCACCGAGATGCGAGGACTTGTGCGCGGCAGCCATCCTTGTTGGGGAGAAGGGAGATGATCTCCACAAGGATGCCGTCCGGGAGATCGCTGATGCGGTCCGCCGGAGATTCTACTGGTTCCTCGGGTCTAGGGGGCGTGGCCGCTTCTGGCCGCGCAGTCGGGTCCAAGATCTACATCAGGCGGCTGCGCTGGCTGGAGCCTCATCTGTGTACATACCAATCTGAAAGAAAAAATGGCAGAAACATACATGTAGGACATTCAAAATCAATTCTCAAGATCTGGAAGAAAAAATGCACAAACATATATGCAGGACATTCAAAATCAATTCTCAAGATCTGGCCACAAATTATTAGCATGCACGCTAACCCTAGTCGGATTATTAGAAAAAAAAATCATTTGTACATAACAAACCGTTAATCACTAACCCTAAATGGATAACATTCAAACAATCATTATACTACGTGCATCTAACGGATCTTAATTACTCTGATTTCATGGATCGAGAGAACATAACCATAGGATTTGTATTCCAAAAAAATTAGAGTTTGGGGGAGTAACCGGAGAAAACACATGATATGTTTGCCGCACAAATGGGTATATAGATGACTAACCGGTTTTCCGTCAGAGTCGCAGTCGTTGCCGGAGTTGCTGTTGACCCCCGACTCCGGCTGGGGGGGGCACGACGGCGCCGACGAAGTCAAGGTCGTGCTGCTGCCCGCGCAAGACCTCGTCGGCGGAGACGGCAACCTCTGTGTCCAGCTTCACGCGTTGCGCGGGTGCTTCACCAGCCCCGGCGTCGCCACTTCCTCCGATGGTGCGCTTTGGCGGCATCCTCATACACTCCAGAGTCGAGACGATGGTGACCACTATGGACCGGGGGTGCCGCCACCTATTATGGCCGGCGGCTTGGGCGCATAATTAATACGGACCAATGGGAGTGAGGCGGGCGGCGGGCAAAGGCTATCTTGCCTCCCGGTGAGCCTGCGCGGCGGACTTCTGACATTCCTACCATCATTTCACACAGCTACTCGCATGCCTCCCGGTGACACTGCGCAGCGAAAACGCCTCCTGTCAATTCACACACCTGCACGCACGCCTCCCGGTCTGCCTGTGCAGCAGATTGCTCGCATGCGTCCAGTCAACTCACGCCTGCTCGGACGGCACACGGGGTGTGTGGCAGTACGTATATTTTTTTTTTGATGATTCATTCTGCCTCTTTATTGCTTAACCGAACAATGGCACAGTCTAATGCACACGGTCCGAATAAATAATCCGTACGCGATATTGGTTGCCAGTTCTTAACAATCTCCCGTTTGTAAGAAGATTATATCAAAACGTGTCTCAAATTTGACGAAAAAATACAATATCATAGTCTACTGTGTCCATATATGACACCACGATAAGTTTCATGAATTTCAACTAAGTTTGGATTTACTGAATTTTAAAAATCTATATTCTCAATGTTTTGAAATCTCTTGCAATGGGAAACATGCACCCAGGGACACATATATGATTTTGCAATCCATTTTGGTGCACATGTAGCTCAAATTTCATTTTTTTCCCATTAAATCCCTAGGAAATAAATCAATGTATAAAAACGGTCGAATGATGTTAGTTTTTTTTATAATTTTAACACGACACTCCTTTGGTCACATGTTCACTGCAGAAAAAGTTTGACATGTCTCAGAGTGGCTGTGGTGGTGCGGGATGTGTGTGTCTGTGTGTGTGGGGTGGGGGGAGTGGTCCGGCAGTACCCTACGAGTCGTGAGCCTCCGTGTGGGATTATTGATCATTTCGTGAGTCATATATGCCACATCAAAATCGTGAATTGCTTATTTAAAGCATTACACAACCCTTTCATACATACATGTTCAGGCCACATGCATGCATTGGTGGTCCTCTCGGACACTCTCCCTCATGCGTTTATCAGCGACGTGCGCATTCGTTAGCCCGCAAAGGTTTACAGTTTCCACCAACAACGAGAGGCATTTGACCAAAAGGTGGATTCATCTTGGCATGTGTGTGGTGTGGATCAAAGTTCGGGCACGTCCGTACACATGAATCCCTCCCACCGGCTTGAAGTGAGGGGGCTACGCATCATGGTGTAGTGCGTTTCCGGTTTGCGAAGCATGTACATGCCACGTCAAAGTTGTGCATTGGGTATTCAAACATCACATAACACACGGGCACATGCACGCTGTGGTTTTGTCCTATGACACTCACTCGCGTGTGACTCTCTCTTTGGGCCCGCGAGGTCATCGTCGATTAGTTGAACGTGCAAAAAGAGAGAGGTTAATTTGACCAACAAGGATGGTTCTTTTTTGGTTTGTGTTACGTATATGCACTGTATGAGTATGTACAGGTCAAAGAGGGGGCAACATGAATATTCTATATATATGCGTACGTCATAACCTTGCTCCATGTGGGGACTTTTCGGTTCCCGAGGCAGGTTCCACATCAAAGTTGTACATTGGTATTCAAACATCATGCAATACCATGCAAGCGGTGGTTTCCCTATAGGAACTCACTCCCGTGTGGCGCTTCCATCTGTGGGCATGCGAGGTTGTCCTCCATCACTTTGATCCAACGAGAGAGAGGTTAATTTGACACTCAAGGAATGCTTCTTTTTTGGTTTCTGCTATACAGTAAAAGTACATATATACCACACGTCGAATCGGGGCGTACATATAGCACATACCACGCATCATGAACCTCGCTCTATGTGGGGACTTTTTGGTTTCCTATATATGTGGTGCTACATCAAAGTTGTGCATTGTGTATTCAAACATCACACAAACACCTCTTTGGGCCACATGCAGACGGTGGTATGTAGTCCTATATAGGATGCTCACTCGCGTGCGATGTATGCTTCGCTTTCTGTGGGCCCGCGAGTTCGTCGTCCAGCACTTTGACCCAACGAGAGAGAGGTGCATTTGACGAACAAGGAGGATTAATTCTTTTAGGGTTGTGTTACTAGGTGTATAGTACGTGTCGAAGGGGGGGGGGTGACCAGCATATATATACAAGGTGTCACATGAACCTCACTCTGTGTAGGGACTTTGCGGTTTTTGAGGCAAATGCCACATCAAAGTTGTGCATTAGGTATTCAAAACATCACAACCACAAACCTCTTCATATATATGTTCTGGCACACATGCAAGCGATGGTTGTTGTCCTATGGCACTCACTCACGCGGTTATTGGCGATGCTTCCATCTGTCGGCCCGCTTGGTCCATCACTTTCACCGACAGTGAGAGAGGTTAATTAATTTGAATTAGGAGGGGGCTTAATTTTTTGTTTGTCTCACGATATAGGTCATGAAGTGAGATTACATATGTATAATAGCGCATGTGTACACATGAATCCATCCCGCTGGATCGAAGGGGGGACGAGCACACGAGATGTCATGAACCTCTTACTCTGTGTGGGGACCTCTACGATTTTCAACGCATGCACCACATCAATGTTGTGCATTGGGACGGGTATTCAACACATATGCATGCATCACACACCTCCATAAATATGTTCGGGACACACGCATGCAATGGTTGTCTTTGGACACACTCTCACTCGCTTGGTTATGGGTGGCAAGCCTATATATATACGTGGGCCCACGTGGACGTCCATCATTTCGACCAACGACGAGAAAGGTTACCAGGGTGGATTCTTCTTCTTTGCTTTGAGTTACCATATAGTAGGTCGATCATTCCAAGCCTAATTAATTTTGAGCGCATGCTACCCATCATGAACCCTTGCTCAGTGTGGGGATTTTATGATTCCAAAGCATGGTGCCACATCAAATTTGCGCATTGGGTATTCAAACACCACACACACCACTTCCATATACATACTTGGGCCACATGCACAGAGTGGGTTTGTCTTCATACAGTACTCCCTCGCGAGGTTATCGGCGACAAGCTAGCCCATTTTGCGGGGCCGTGTGGACGTCCATCACTTTGACCAACAACGATCGGGAGAGGTTGTATGACCAAGTTGGATTCTGCTTGGTTCGTGTTACAGTACGTCTTGGTGAGATGCCCTCCCACCGACGTGTGTGTGGGGGGGGGTGGGGGCTACTTCGCACTACCTGCAACCTCCATGGGGTCGGGGAAGTTTGGTTAATTTGCGAGGCACACGTGCCACATCAAAGTTGTGAATGGTAGTTAAATACCACACCACACCCTTTTCATACATATAGTAGGGCCACCCGCAGGTGGTTCATATGTGATCTCACCCATCTTGCGCCACAAGCACACATTTGTGGGTCAGCACACGGTCCACCTTTGTCGGGAAGCGAAAGGGGAAGTTTGACCACATATATGATGGACTGCTATAGGTTTTGTGTTACGGTAGGGTAAGATTTTAGACCTTGCTATTTGGGGGCATGCATTCGTAGCTAGGATTCCCTTACCGCCGACACGAAGTGGGGTTCGTAGGGGGTGGTTGACCAGCAATACTGTGCTTTTGTGCGACAGGTGCCACATCAAAGTTGTGCATTGGGTATTCGAACATCCAACCACCCTTTTCATACATATATTTGGTCCACATGCAAGTGTGTTCATGTTCTGACCCTCTCCCGCATTTTTCTTTTTGCCAAATTTATAAACAACACACGAGTTGGATGTAGAAACCGTCTGCGATTGGGTACGCAACAGACACGGTTCGGTCAGACTACCCGTGTGCCACACTCGTGCCCCTGCAGTCACTCACATCAGCACAGTAGATTGGGCTCCACGAGGCTTGCCTCCAGCTCTTGAAAATACCTACTGCCTCATAATCTAAAAAATATCTACCGCCTGGAAGGTTTTAATGTTTGATAGAACACGATTAGTATGTGCGGACCGTGTGCGGTGTCTGTTACTCCCGCTCTACTTCAATCCCTTGATTCAAATTTTCAGTAGCCCCGGCATTTTACTCCCTCCTCTGCATCCCTCGCAATCTCAAAAATATCTGCTCGCCCTTGATTCAAATTTTCAGTAGCCCCACCTTGTTACTCCCGCCTCTGCATCTCTCGCAATCTCAAAAATATCTGCTTGCCCTCGGTAGCTTCCACACGGCCGAGCTCGCGGCCATGGAGTACGACCGCTGGCACGTCTGCTACCACGGCACGGCGGCTAGGCTCAATTTCCCCTTCGACACACGTCCAGTCGACCTTGTTCCGCCGGAGCCAGGGGTGGTGAGCTTGGCTATGGCGCGGGAGGACCGCGAGGCGTGGGAGCGCCTCGAGGCCGAGGCCGCCGACGAGGCCTACATGCAAGAGCTCTACCGGCAGCACCCGGAAGTCGTGGAGGCGGAGCGGGTGATCTTTGCCAGCGCGGAGGGCGGCGAGGTTATCGTGCTCTCCTCCGATAACAAGGTCGAAGGCGGCAAGGACGGCGGTGCAGAGGGTGTCTAGGTGGGAGGCGAGGACGAGGAGATCGACATCGACGAGTGGAGGAGTGTCTTCCCCACCGACCCCGACGACGGCACCGGCCCGGACCCGGCTCGCGGCACATCGTACCTGACGAGGAAGGATTGGCTCGACCTCCACTTCGACCGAAAGTAGTTTAGTTTAGATTAAATTTATGTTTTATGTTCAGTTATGCAAAACTATCTATGTTTATGTTTGAATGCATGCTACTTTCGGTTGAACCAGCTTTGAACTTGATCAAATTGAAGTTTACAACGTTAAGTTTAGGGGATCAACTAGAAACGGCCAAAAATTGCTGGAGTATATATATATATATCCACCAAGGGTTTTAGTCCGTTAACTTTTAAAGGATCGGCTAGAGATGGCCTTATGGTTTGTTTATTTCAGTTCTTCACAATGTGATGCTCTATATGTGCAACTATTTGCCGTGCGGTTCAATTTCGTCAATAACAGTTTCAACATTACCACTATGAATTACGATATTTGGTTGCTATTAAGGATGTTGCAGTTAACAAGCCTTTTCATTTTTTTTAACAATAACTAGTGTACTTTTGACCTGCACAATACCAGTTTGAATGACTATTTGCTTGTTTTTAAATGTTATGCCTGATGCAGTTAATACACCTTTCCAATTGTTGTTTTGCTTAACTAGCGTCCTTAAACCTGCACACTAAAGCTATCCTTTGTAGATTATGTTGTCTACCATGGATATATTTGGTTGATGTTTAGCCTGTTGTGCTTAACATGCCTTTATATGTACTCATACAGGACAATATTGAGAACAGTGCTGTTTTCCATCGAGGTTAGTTTCATCGCATTGCTTATATGTACTCACTGCTCAGGATATCGGTAGCTGGTACCATATAGCCTAGGGGCTGATAAGGGATTAATCATCGAATCGGACATTTCGCTGAATATATCTGTAACCCATTTATCAGTAGGTTAACAAGGGCCATATTTAATATATCTGAGACTACATAGCAACATGCATTGTACTGAATGACTAAATATGCAATCCCAGGCTACATAGCAACAAGGAAGAGTGTTATCTTAATGTTCTAATGATGTCTAGATATACATGTAATAAAATCTTATATAATGGGATGTAGGGAGTGTTGTACTACATCATTTTGCAATTGTTGTCTAGCTTCTAGTATTAACTTCGTGCTTTTAGGTACATATGTCATTGCCAAAGATCCACACTTCGACCCTTTCTGGGTATGGGGCAATGAGATATTCATTAACCAGCATCAAGTGAGGAAACTGATAAAGATTGTTATTAAAATTGGTCAAAAGATGTCAATCGAACTATTAGTTTACACTTTATGCAAGAGAACAGTGAACTGCAGGATGGTAAGTAAGAACTCTGTAGCCTTCTTTTTACTGCCCGTAATGAGTTGTGTTAAATGACAATGTCTGAATCTTTTTCCTTTGCAGTGGATCCTGAAGCAGTTTACTTAAGATTACAACTCACACTACATGATTGGCGGCCGGCCATCACAAGGGGTTGGACTAGACTCGTGCATGCCTTCTGCATCCAGGAGAGCACAATAGGGCCATTCCGCTTCACCTTGTTCAGCAACCAGAATGTATGTCGCCTTTTTCTTTACCATCTATAATAGTACAAGTATGGAACCCTGGTTCATCATTCTTTATTTGGTGCTTATGTAATTCTTGAACATATGTACCTGTGAATCGACTAATGCATTAGTTGTTTGAACCTGATGAATATGAATAAAGCTATAGCCTACTTTCAATTTCAAATTAGGTAAAATTTTAAATAGCAGCAATTAAATTAGTGTGAAATTACGGTCTGCAGATCATTACGGCGCACACGGTCTATAAAGCACAGCGTGTGTGATATACATCATAATCCGACATGGTTCACGGGGAGGAAATGTGGCGCCCCGCCTGATTACCACTGTAGCCAGACGGTCGCCATGCACGCCAGCCCAGGAAATCACTCTGGCATGCCTGTTTACAACAAGTATCATGAAAACAGGCATTTCTATTAATGGATATATAAGTCTTACATGATATCTTAGAAGGGGTGATGGCAGCGGAAATGCTCTATCTAAGGCAGCATGGTCCTAGTGCGGCTCCAATCCACAGGGATCTGACTGGGTTACTCCCCTAGCCCGCGAACGCTCCGGCTCCTCGTCGACGGGCGACGGGTCCTTATGTGAACCTGACCACATTGAAGGCTGCTGAGTACTTTTGAATGTACTCACAAGCAAACCAAACTAACATATACACCAAGCAAAGCAATCTATGGCATTCAAGCATACATTTTTTTATTAGAGCAATATTAATTAGTATGACATGGCATAACTATCTAGCAATATAACTAATAAAGTAAAATACAGTAAGGTAAAGCATATCAAGTATATAATCCATACTCCGAATAATCTCAGGATCCAATCCAACTCTTAACCAGATCCAACTTACTCTCTTCCAGGTTGCCTTACAACCCTCAGAATACTCACGATCCACTGAGTACTTCCGATCATAAGACGAGTTCTTCCATCATTATTATCACTGTTCTGGTTGACCACCTAGAGAGGTCTGGATGGACTGTCTAATACCGTGGACGCCGCTATTCGAATAGATTTTACACTCTGCAGAGGTTATACACTTTAGCCACACCATGGAGCACCTGACCTCATGATCCCATTCGGGTGGACCAGGGTTGCTCCAACGAAACCTGCCTAACCCGTGACTCTTCCACCGTACCACCGGCAATCATTCTCCCCCGGAGTTCTGCCCTGGGTGGCCCCTGTGTCACCTCATGACACCCGCCACCGTCGTGGCCAACCTAAACTGTCCCAAACAGGGACTCCCGGGTTAAACAATCAACTGGGCTCACAAGGTTATCGCCGCCTATCGGGCCAAGGTAGCGCGCACGCATAACCTTCCCTAGTTGGCGGTACCGATAAAAGAGCACATGATCAGACCAAGTCAAGGCCGTCCCATTCCGGCAAATGTGGTTGCACGGATAAGTCCGGACAGGTGACTCTGGCTCAACCGACTAGGTTTAGCTTTAGCAGGTAATTAGCAAGCATGGTTGTTTATCACAATAACTTAACATAGTAGTAGCTATGCATGGTAAACAGAACATAACAACCTATCTCCATATAACATCACAATGAATCATTATTGAAACAGGATTAAATAGCAAGTTATCACTTTACAAGTTCTAGCTGTAAGTTACGACCATCGGAACCCCTGCATAAAACCGGCAAAGAAACCAGTAGCCACCAGAATGGTCTTTACAACTCAGATCTAGGACATTACTGGAATAACTCAACCCCGGCTCAAGATGGCTGGAAAGCAGCTCAGAACATGAGACGGTGTTGAAAAGAAGAATGTAGCAGTTCCCTAAGACGGCCGGAAATAGCTCAGAGCATAGGGTCACTGCTACGGAAAGAAATTCAACAGCTGCCCGAGATGGCTGAAAAGCAGCTCGGAACACGGACAGTTGCTGACAAGAGAAATAGAAGTCGGCATCCACCTCGGATGGCCGAAAACATCTCAGAACACAGACGTGGTGCCGTCACCGAAGAAAGTGCAAGCAAGGGTTCGTCAAAGTCACATACAGCTCACTACTATACAGACAAGCTCAAGCATATTAATTCAAACATGCAAGAATAACATAGAGCAATGCTTTAGGGCATATATAAGATGGTCGGCTTGCCTGGGGTCGAGGAAATACTCCGGGAAGGGTGCGGTAGCCTCGCAGGAAAGTCTGCCGGAAAAGATTGCCTCTCGGAGGGACTGAACGAAGGGCAAGGGCAAAATGGTCATTTTCAGAATGTGTAAACATTATGAAAGTGTCCTCATCGGAACGGGCTCGACGAGATAAAGAAGTGGGCGTTGGTTTTACCTTGATCGGAGTCACGAGTGAAAAGTTGCAGAGGATTGACTGTCATGGACCTATCTGCGATTATAGAAATTACGCAGACATCCTTAATAGTTTTTTTCTGGAAAAAGAATAAAGCGCACTGTGCGCCTGGGCCGAACTGGGCTGAAAACGGAAGGAGCCCGGGGCGCCTGTGCGGTTGTTGCCTCCACTTTGCCGGCCCACCAGCCCCCTCACTTATCCAGTGTGGCGAGGGCGGGGCCCGCCTGGTCAGCTCGCCTTCTTCCACATCGCAACAGAGCAGGGGAGCGGCTGGGCTTCGGCCGCCGGGGTTGCTCTAGTAGGTGTGGGCTGGCGGGGACGGCGGGGATGGGTTGGCCACAGCGCGGTGAGCACGCCTGTACCTGCGGCCCGACAGATGATGGTCGGACGACGTCGGCGTCAGCGTCTCCGACGGCGGCGGCTACGGGCGACGGCAGGATCAGTGATTCCGGCTGCAATCCGAGCAATGGAGGGGTGGGGGAGAATCAGCAGAGCACCAGGGGATCGATGGTGCACTTGGGATGTGTTGGGGATGGCCGGAGGTAAGGCTGCGGGGGAAGGCAGAGCCGCGGTGGCCGGCGGCCATGGTGGCCATGGGAAGCGAGGTGAGGCTCTGGAGAGGGATTGAGGGGTGTGGGAGAGAGCTTCGAGGGTGGTGAGGTGGCTGGTGAGCTCGAGAAGGCGAGGGGCAGGCTATTTATAGGCGGCCGGCGACAAACGGATGAGGATGGCCGTCGTGGCATCCTTATCTCTACACTGGAGCTCCGCGCGAGGAGGCGCGCGAAGAGCGGTGCCGACCTGACGTTCAACAGAGGGAGGGGACAGCTCAAGGAGGAAGGAGCCAAGGAGGGAGGTGACATCTCGAGGGTCACAGGCGGACAGTGCCGCAGTGGCGACTGCCGTGGCGAGAGGAGAAGGAGATGGGAGGGGGAAGCTGCTGGAGGGGATCGGCGTGGACGCAGGAGAGCCGCTAGACATGCCCGGACAAGCAGGGGCCGACCGGAGACGACCGGACGAAGCTGACAGAGCGCAGAGCGCGCGCTTCTGCCTGCCGTCCGCGTGGTCACCACGCCAAAACGTGCTCTGTAGCACTACTTGACCCAACACCTTGTCCATTGCATGACTCAAAGGTCAAATATATCCTAGGTGTGACTGGAATACACTGGAAGGCCATGAGATGAGAGAAGCTTGTAGAAGAAGATTCTGACAGCAAAATTGGCTGGAGTTTCCTGGAGAAATGGATGAGGGTGGGGAGCTGAGACTTTGTCACAGTGTTATGTGGTAGGAAGTACTAGATGCTAGTAAAATTTGAAAGCATTTGGACAAGATTTGCAGACACTTCTTTTGTAATGCCATCTGGTCCAGAAAATGGATTTTGAAGCTGTGCTCAAATGGTTTGATGAAGTGAGATGAAATTTGGTGGAGAGTCATTATTTGGATAAATGAAGCCACTTTAAAAGTTTCATATCATTTGGATACACCAAAATGGTACTTCCTTCACAGAGGTTCCATATGGACAGAAACTTGGGAAAATTGCTGGTGAAGAATGGATGGAGTGATTGAGCTGATTTTTGGTTTCCATGAGTGATTTGTCAATGTTAATCACCATGAAAAATTTCAGCTCAAATGGACCAAGGGTTCAAGCACTTCCTGTGCAAACTAAAATCTGGATAGAATTTGCAAATGGATGTTGTGCTCAAACTTTGAGTTATGGAACTTGGATTTTGATGGAAATGGTGAAGATATGGATAGGATGAGCTCCACAATTTATTTGGGGTTTTTCCTGGCTACCAAAATGGTAGTTCCTTTAGAAAGTGACCAAAATGCAATATTGGCATTAAATAGGAAAATGCAATTTCCCTTATTTAATTATGGCCATTATTTTTATGGGAGCTCAATATGATCACAAAGAATATCTTCACAAATTTTCATCAACTTTGGAGATGGATAGATATTTTCCTGGATTTAATTCCTTTAACTGGCAGAAAAAGGAATTAATTATAAATGAAAAATATTGCAAATGTCTTGGCAATATTTTTGCATATCCAGGGTTTATAGATAAAGCATGATCACTGGGAAAAGTTTGGGAGTCAACAGATCAAAGGAAATTGGGGTTCCTTTGTAACTGCAAGAGTTAGGGTTTCCCTTCCGGCAACTCGGAAGGTAGGGTTTCGGCGGCAGAATCCTGAGAATAGATCTTGGGTGGCAAGATTGGTCTAGAGAGAATCTCTTGTTGGATAGGAAAGGCAAGGTTAAATGACCATCTTCAAATACCCAGGAGCTATAGAAAACCAATAACACCGAGAAAAAAGACGGGAGTCAAATCCCGCAAAGGAAAAAAACAGGAGCGAAAACCAGGGTGTCACAGGAAACATGTGTAACCATGCACACAGTTGCTGTTTGCAAAGCGTGTGTGATGTCAGACAATATCACAAACTGTGCGGGAAAACTAAATGTGTGTGATTGTCGACCTATCGTACACAGTTTACAATCATGAACTGTTTGTGATGTGCCAGGCAACGTAAACGTAGAGCCAGTTTGGTACGTGGCTGGAAAACTCCCGTGCCTGGAATGTGCCTGGACTACGCCTGGTTTTAGGTAAAACCACAGATCTCCAACTGTGATGGCAATGGGAGCACAAACGAGTAGCAAGGATGAAGCATTTGGGATATTCGAGATATCAGAAACAGTTTTGTAGGGACAACTGTATGCATCAAGGCTCCCTATCCCCGACGGTTTCTGGGTCGTGTGGGAAGAAACCCCCTATCGCAGTCACTCACTTGGCGACGGTTCGAAACGCCATCGTGGAAAGGGGTTAAAAACCATTTGAATAGCACCTCGCTGTACCAGTGTAGAGTCTATCACACCCGATTATCACGAGGTGCTTCGAAACGACGAACTTAAGCAATGGTGCATACTTAGGGAGAACCATTTTATATTGAAATTAAGTGAAGGGATCATCTTATAATGCTACCGTCGTTCTAAGCAAAATAAGATGCATAAAGGACAAACATCACATGCAATCAAAATATGTGACATGATATGGCCATCATCATCTTGTGCTTTTGTTCTCAATCTCCAAAGCATTGGCATTATCTCCATCGTCACCGGCTCGAAACCTTGATCTCCATCGTTGCGTCGGAGTCATCTCGCCAACTATTGCTTCTACAACTATTGCTAACGCATAGCGATAAAGTAAAGCAATTACATGGCGCTTGCATTTCATACAATAATTAAGAGACAACCCTAAGGCTCCTGCCGGTTGTCGATATTATAAAACATGATCATATCATACAACAACGTATGTCACATCACGTCTTGACCATATCACATCACAACATACCCTGCAAAAACAAGTTAGACGTCCTCTACTTTGTTGTTGCAAGTTTTACGTGGCTGCTACGGGCTTCTAGCAAGAACCGTTCTTACCTACGCAAAACCACAACGGTGATTTATCAAGTTTGTTGTTTTAACCTTCTTCAAGGAACGGCCGTAGTCAAATTTGATTCAACTAAAGTAGGAGAAATAGACACCCGACAGCCACCTTTATGCAAAACAAGTTGCATGTCAGTCGGTGGAACCGGTCTCATGTACGTGGAGATGTAAGGTTGGTCCGGGCTGCTTCATCCCACAATACCGCCGAATCAAAATAAGACGTTGGTGGTAAGCAGTATGAACATCACCGCTCACAAATCCTTTGTGTTCTACTCGTGCATATCATCTACGCATAGACCTGGCTCATGATGCCACTGTTGGGGAACGTTGCATGGAAAACAAAAAAATTCTACGCACACGCAAGATCTATCCATGGAGATGCATAGCTACGAGAGGGGAGACTGTGTCTACATACCCTCGTAGACCATTTAGCGGAACCGTTTATCAACGCGGTTGATGTAGTCAAACACCTTCACGATCCAACCGATCAAGTACCGAATGTATGCACCTCCGCGTTCAGCACACGTTCAGCTCGATGACGTCCTCGCCTTCTTGATCCAGCAAGACGGGCGAAGTAGTAGATGAGTTCTGAAAACACGAGGCGTGATGACGGTGATGGTGGACTTGTTCCCGCAGGGCTTCGCCGTGCACTACGGAAAACTAGACGGAGGATGAAACCGGGGAGAGGGGCGCCGCACACGGCTAGGGAATCGTTGTGTCTGTTGCCCCTCTCCCTCCACACATATATATAGGTGGGGGAGGAGGGAAGGCAGCCTAGTGTTCCCCCAAGGGGGCCGGCGGCCACCCTTGGCCCCAGCCCAAGCCGCGCCCCAATTGCCTTCTTAGGCGCGCGGGAAAAAGATATGAGGGGGTGGCGCCCCCCCCCCCCTTCCTTTCTCCCATGAGGATGGGAAGGCAGGAGGCGCTAGCCCTCACCCCTTTCCTTCCCTATGGCCGGTGGCTAGGGAGAGTGCGCGCCAGCCCCTTATATGCTGGTGTGTGCCTCCCCTTGGCCCATTAGGCCCATATAATCCCCGTAGGTCTCCCGGAACCCCTTCCGGTGACCCGATGAATACCCGGTACATCCCAAAACCTTTCCGGTGACCAAATAGAATCGTCCTATATATCAATCTTTACCTCTGGACCATTCCGAAGCTCCTCGTAATATTTGTGATCTCATCCGGGACTCCGAACAACATTCGGTCACCAAATCACATAACTGATATAATACTATATCGTCAACGAACGTTAAGTGTGCAGACCCTACGGGTTCGAGAATGATGTAGACATGACCGAGACACTTCTCTGGTCAATAACCAATAGCGGGAGCTAGATGCCCATATTGGTTCCTACATATTCTACGAAGATCTTCATCGGTCGAACCTCTATAACAACATACGTAATACCCTTTGTCTATCGGTATGTTACTTGCCTGAGATTCGATCGTCAGTATCTCCATACCTAGTTCAATCTCGTTTACCGGCAAGTCTCTTTACTCGTTCCATAATACATCATCTCGTAACTAACTCCTTAGTCACTTTCCTTGCAAGCTTCTTGTGATGCTGCATTACCGAGAGGGCCGAGAGATACCTCTTCGATACACGGAGTGACAAATCCCAATCTCGATCCATGCCAACTCAACAGACACCTTCAGAGATACCTGTAGAGCATCTTTTTGATCACCCAGTTACATTGTGATGTTTGATAGCACACAAGGTATTCCTTCGGTATCCGTAAGTTGCATGATCTCATGGTCGAAGGAATATGTATTTGACATTAAGAAAGCAGTAGCAATAAATTGAACGATCATATGCTAAGCTAATGGATGGATCAGTAGCCGCCGCAAGTTCCAGAAACCACAGATCCAATCTAGACACCATCACGGAGGGGTTCATCATCCTCTTTGGTGCCTCTCCGATGATGCGTGAGTAGTTCATTGTAGACCTACGGATCCGTAGTTAGTAGCTAGATGGCTTCCTCTCTCTCTTTTGATTCTCAATACAATGGTCTCTTGGAGATCTATTTGATGTAACTCTTTTTTGCGGTGTGTTTGTTGGGATCCGATGAACTTTGAGTTTATGATCAGATCTATGTTTTTATCCATGAAAGTTATTTGAGTCTTTTGATCTCTTATATGCATGATTACTTATAGCCTCGTATTTCTTCTTCGAATCTTTTGTTTAGTTTGTATGAGATATGCCCTAGAGGCAATAATAAATGATATTATTTATCTCCAAGTTCATGATTATGTTTATGTTCCATGCTATAACTGCTGTGGTTCCCGAGCCCGTATATCCATAAAGGCTCTGGGGAAAACCCATGTGCACGTGTGGAATAATAAACGGTGAAATGTATTCATAGTCATGCCTCTAAGACTAGCTCAAGTGTTGCATGATGATTATGTTTTCCCAATCATGGGCATGTCTATGCCATCAACTTTGAGGGCACAATGTTAGAGGAACATTTGTGTTGAATCGACATGAATTGATGTTATGCTATGAAATACATTTGTCAGAAGTTAATGGTTAATAACACAGAGAAGTTAATGTTTGCATAATTCCCTAGACCATGAGAGTGTCGATTTTTTTCATGCTTGCGTCATGAACTTTGGGGTTTGTTAAACGTCATCCGTAAATGGGTGGCTATTACGGCGGCTTACGGGTTCATGGAAAAGTATGTCAAGTAACTTGATAGCTCAAGATTGGGATTTGCTCCTCCGACGATGGAGAGAGATATCTGGGACCTCTCGGTGTTACGGTATCCATCATCGTCTGGCCAGACACTTTACGATTTGATCACGGGGATGCCGGAACACGGAACGAGAAAAGAGAACAATACCGGTAACGAGGTAACTGGCATAGTGGACAAGGAGTTGATCCTCAGGGATGCCAACATGTCTCTCCTCGGGTATTTGTAACATATCGTGAAGCAACAGGAATAGCACACGGCAACTAGAGGTTCACTCGAATATTCATTCGTGTGCGTATAGGGGTCAGTATGGGTGTCCACGGCTCCGATGTTGATCATTGATCGGAAGGGGTTCCGTGTCATGTCTATACTTCACCGAACCTATAGGGTCACACGCTTAAGGGTCATCTATCTGCTGAATACTAGACAAGGAGTCTGAGAGAAAGTTTCGGAAAAAAGTTTTCAGAGACAGCGGAAAAGTTCCGAAGAGAAAGGTCACCGGATAAGTACCGGTGAAACTGAAAAGTTGTTTGAGGGGATACCATTAAGTCAAAATGGCTTTGGCACATGCCTGATAATTCTTGGAGGGTGCCAGAATCATTCTGGAAACTTTCTGAAATTTTCGGGGATGAAAACCGGAAATGTTCCGGAGCTGCCGGAACAGCTTCAGATGCTTTTCGCAGATGAAAATCACTAATCCAGAATTGTTTTGGAACGCGTTGAAAATTATTTTAGTGGGTACTGGAAATGTTCTAATCCCACATAAATATTTTCAGTTCGAACGGACGCTGAAATATGTCGTCATGAATAGTGAAAAACAGCTTTATGGTTACTTTTTTGAAAGCCATTATTTTTGGGCTTTGTCCCAAGATATTTTTGGGGGATGACATGGAAGGATAAGGCCCCTTTTGAGGGGGGCCTACAAGGAGTGGCCGGCCACATGGGGGCTCCTCCATGGAGCCCCCACTTGTCCCTTGGTTTCACTCTTTGGTCCTTGGGAAGGACTTCTTTTCATGTGGGTTTTGGGTTTTCTTGTAAAACGACCCTACCCCTTGGGTTTCCAATAAATAGAGGTGGAGGGGCAGCCCTCCACAATCATCCCTTCTCACATACAAGTGCCATTGCAATGATCTGGCTTCTCTCTCCCTCCCCGCGAAATAGTTTCGTAGAGCCGAAAGGCTGTCTGGGTTCCGGCAGGAACTAGTTCTGGACGGCGAAGCCCTGCCGGATAGATGACACCGTATGTGTGCAACTCTGTAGAGAGGTCGTAGTTTCGATCTTTGTGCCTGAGGGGCTGTTTTGAGAGTGCCTCCCGAAGGGCTGTCCAAGTGACGGTCCGAGTTCTGTGAGTCCTCCCGAAGGGCTGTCCGAGTGACCGTCCGAGTTTCGAAGGTCCTCCCGAAGGGCTGTCCGCGACACTGTTCGGGGGACTGTCCGACCGCCTCCCGGAGGGCTGTCCCGGGGCGGATGAGGGTATAAATCCTCGCGGTTGGGAGGTTGTAAATCCTAGCTGCGGGGATCTGCACTGCCGATCATCATCGACTCTACTTCCGCTGCGCTACGAGTCGGTAACGAAAAAGATCAAACCTTGTATGCAGTCTCCATAGTGGTCCTGGGCTGGTGCGTAGGATGGAATTTTTTTGTTCTGCTGTGTTACCCTACAGTGGCATCATGAGCCGTGCTATGCATAGATGCAGGTTGCGATCTAGAATACATAGAGATGTATGGGTGTTGCACAATATAATTAGGTAGTAGATGAGTTCTATTACTGAAAATTATTTGTGCGGGTAGCAGATGAAATATGTTACCCGATGTTCCTGTTGCTTCCCTTGAATTTGCATAATCCTGATCTTGACGGCATGGTGGAATCTCACAAAGTTCTGGCAATCCGCGATCCTTTCATGCTGCTCCTGAGTATGCTGATTGACAGATCAACGAAGTGCTAACAGTTCTTTGGGTTCCGCCATAGTTAAAGAAAGATGGATGTTTCGCATACGAAAGGGCAATGCAGATATGATCTGCACGGGGGTCATGCGTATGATGAAGTTTAGTATGGGGTTCGAGATTTTATTATCTCGTGCTTCATACACCCCGCAAAGTTAATCTAGCGACTTGAATTATCATACTTGATGATGGACGTTGGTAGCTTCGGTTTGTTTCGAAACCTTAGAAGCCACGAAAAACAAGTGTTTGCATGAATCGATTTGAGGCGTCTAACTTGGTTTTGCAGGAGGGTTTGCATGTGCATGTGATGTGGTGTAGTAGTGCTCATAATAATTTGATTATGTATGAGGTGACTATATAATGTAAATTTATTAACATGACCTGCGTGTCATGATTCGGCATGATGGCTGGAGCCATATGATTGCACTTTAATGACCTGCGTATCAACCTTGTTGTAATGCATTATTTTATTAGCTATAGAGATAGCAATATTATCTGGTGCATCGACAAGGTGGTGGCAATCTTCGCGAAGGTGAACACCGACGTGAATGCTGGAGAAGAAGAGATGATAGACTTCTCCGTCAGAAAGGGCTATACCATATCATGCTATTATGAATTGCCTGAGATGTTTATCCCTTATGATGCACCCTTCTTGATTGCGCGGTAGTCGCTTTTATTAGGATGATCTCTCACAAAAATATCAAGTAGTTAGTGTTCTCCCAAGTGTAGCACCATCATAGCACCTAACTTTTCGGGGCATCGTATGGATACATGGGTGCGAACGATTAGGGAAATGTGAGGCGGGTGAGTTGAGACCTCGCAGCGTGATCACTTGGATGTCTTGACGTTCTGGAGGAGCGTCCTGAGCTCGGAACACGCCCATCAAAAGATGAAGAAGAGTCACATAGAGATGTGATTTGCAAATTGGCCTACCGATTGCAATTCTCGTCACTTGTGATGGATACATCCTTGGCGTTGAATTGTAATATGGATCTTGAATCGCTCACAATCGATTATGAGAGATATTGATTTGAGTGGGAGTGCACTGTAGAATTAACTTGTTTAATTCTCAGTGCAATTAATTTTGAACACTGTCTAAGTGTGATTTGCATAATAGTTGTAGAATAATGGCTCGCATTTCCACCTTCCCTATTAAAATTGAATAGCTATTAAATATCTGGTTAAAACTTTACGGTTGGTAACGTAATGTGAGGATTGTCCTCAAGAGTGCCGAGAAGGACTTTGTCCTATCGCATACTTTTGGTATTCTCCCGCTAGTGCTATGGATCATGTGACTCTCGTCCTTCGATCCAAAAGCTAGAATTCCATTTCAGTCAAGTGCAATATGTTTGCTTCAATGAGACCCGAACTTGGAAAGTTTGGATAGTTATGTGATATTCATGGAATCTGAAAATCATTTTCAGAGACAGACAAAAGCTAAAAGATATGAGATATCCAAAGCAATGTTTGTTTTGAAACTATTAGTAAAGGCGTTTACTATACATTAGACTGATAAGAGAGGGATCCAAGAGAACGCCTGTCATATGATGAAAGGTGAATAAAACAACAACTTAAAGAGAAAGGAAGTGTCCGAAGGGTGTTAGTAAAACTTTCACGCCTAGGAAGTCCGGGGCTAACACCACTCTTAAGTTGAATGCTTCTTCTGAGAGTAGGAGAAATACTAAAAGTTAAACTGTTAGAAGTATAAAGGCAAAAAGAAAGAAGACTGGAATATCCAGCTCTTGTATGAATGGCATACAAGTTTTTGATGTATAGAAGGCTGGTCAAAGATATAGTTCTTGGGAATTATAATTAAATTGTTAATCACTAATTCTTGGGTATTGTGAGTAAATCACAAAGATACCCGCTCGATTGCATTCTATTGCAACTCGATATAAGATCTACTATGGCCTGAAAGACTAGCCAGGAATGAGGTTTAGGTATACATAGGGAACATAGTAAAATGTTACTATACCTTCCATCGGTGTATTACCGTCTGTATTTATTTTCATAATTCATTTAGAGTTTTACAAACTCTAGCCCATTGCATAAGGTATATTGCAAGAAAGGTTGTTCATAAGAGAACTTTTGATGTTCGATGTTATGAATAACATAAGGGCCATACTTTCATTATGAATGAGACGTATGTTATGAATATTGATAATAATACATTACCTCTGGGTTTACTTTCATAATTCATTTTAGAGTTTCATACACTCTATCCCGTTGCACAATGTTTGTTGCAAAAGAGTTATTCATAAAAACGACAATTGTTGTTCAGTATTATGAATAACATGAAGAGCCATGCTTCCATCCAAGATGGGATGTATGTTATGAATATCGATAGTAATATGATACATCCATGACACTGATGCAAAATGTCGCAAGACTAAAAGAATACCACACAAGTGTGGCACTGCATTTGGTCACATTGGAGAAACCCGCATGGAAAATTCCATTATGTTGAATTTTGAAGTCGTTTGATTTTGAATCATCTGACACTTGCAACCTTCCTCCGAAAAGTGAAGTGACTGAAATGCCGTTCACAGGCCATAAGGAACGAGCAACAAACTTATTGGTGGTCATACATTTTGATGTGTGTAGTCTGATAAATGTTGTTAGTAGTGGATTTATCTATCTTCAGAAATGACTCAAGTAGATATATGGATATTTACTTGATAAGACGTAAGTCTGGATCTTTTGAAATCGTTCGAAAGGTTTTCAAAAATGAACTAGAAGTTATTGTAACAAGAAATTATGTTTAGGGTTATTGCGAATATATTTAGTTTTTTAGGCTAGATTGTTTTAGGGTTTTTAGGGTTTTTAGTCTATAGGGTTTCCGAATCAATACCAATACAAAGTTTTATGAGATCATTTCAATATTGATACTTTGTACTATTTGGACATGTGTATGTGTATGGACTTGTTGATCTTGAGCTACTGTGTATTTGGTGCCAAAGATGGCCACATATGTCTCTTTCTATTGCAGGCTAACTCCGAGTGGCCTATCTTTTGCCAGAATGTTGATTCATTTCCATTCCGGCAAATTTCAGGCGCTCGATATGTCCTGTTTTGGCAAAGGTCATGCCGGATTTTTCCATGGATTTCAGGATGACTTGTGCTATAAAGTAGGAAATATCGAGTGTCCTTGATTTGCCGAAACAGGAATTAAATAACATTCCGGTAAAGCATACGTCATTTTTTATGTCATTACTTGATATATGTAACGGGTTGACTTTCATTTTGTCGGGGCTCCTTGTGTAACTTTTAGTCTGCTCTTGAAGGAAGGATGTCGACTGTTGGCGTGGGGGTCGCTTTCTTTCCTTCTTCTCATGATATACCTTTGTAATGCATGAGAGAAGGAGGGGAAGCGACCATTACCGACGGTCGAAATATCTTTGAGGAAGAGTCCACCATATAATGTCGAAATAGAGAGAGGAAGAATCCTGACTGTTGTTGTGGGGGTCGCTTCCTTTCCTTCTTCTCGTGATATACCTTTGTAATGCATGAGAGGAGGAGGGGAAACGACCATCACCAATGGTCAAAATATCTGTGAGGCAGAGTCCACCATATAATGTCGAAATATGAGAGAGTAAGAATCCCGACTATTGTCGTGGGGGTCGCTTCTCCTTCGTTCCCGTGTGCTAGACATTTTGGTGTAATGTGTTGGGAAACGTTGCATGAAAAACAAAAAAAATCTACAAACACGCAAGATCTATCCATGGAGATGCATAGCAACGAGAGGGGAGAGTGTGTCTACGTACCCTCGTAGACCGTAAGCGGAAGCGTTTGTTAACGTGGTTGATGTAGTCGAACTTCTTCGCGCTCCAACTGATCAAGTACCGAACGTACGGCACCTCCGCGTTCAGCAAACGTTCAGCTCGGTGACGTCCTCCGCCTTCTTGATCCAGCAAGACGGCGAGGTAGTGGATGAGTTCCGGCAGCACGCCGGCGTGGTGACGATGATGGTGAAGTGATCTCCGTAGGGCTTCGCCTAAGCACTATGAAAATATGATCGAGGGTGTAAACGGTGGAGGGGGGCGCCACACACGGCTAAGCAATTGTTCTTGTTGTGCTAGGCGCCCCGCTCCCACATATATATGGGTGGGGGAGGAGGGAGCAGCCAGGAGGCGCCCCCAAGTAGGATTGCTGAATCCTACTTGGGGTCCTCCCCAAGTGGTGCCCCTTTCCTTATTGGAGTGCGGGAGGAAGGAAGGAGGAGGTGGAGCCCCCTCCTTTCCTTTCTCTCCTGAGGAGGGAAAGGCAGGAGGGGCCACCCCTCCCCTTTCCTTCCCCTAGGGCCGGCCGGCCATGTAGAGGGGCGCACCAGCCCCCTAGTGGTCTGGTCTGTCCCCCCCCTTTGGCCCATTAGGCCCATACACTTACCGGGGGTGTCCGGAACCCCTTCCGGTGACCCGATGAATACCCGGTGCACTCTGAAACTCTTCCGGTGTCCGAATACCATCGTCCTATATATCAATCTTTACCTCTCGACCATTTCGAGACTCCTCGTCATCTCCGTGATCTCATCCGGGACTCCGAACAATATTCGATCACCAAATCATATAACTCATATAACACTATATCATCAATGAACGTTAAGCGTGCGGACCCTATGGGTTCGAGAACTATGTAGACATGACCGAGACACCTCTCCGGTCAATAACCAATAGTGGAACCTGGATGCCTATATTGGCTCCTACATATTCTACGAAGATCTTTATCGGTCGAACCTTATGACAACATACGTAATTCCCTTTGTCCATCGGTATGTTACTTGCCCGAGATTCGATGGTCGGTATCTACGTACCTAGTTCAATCTCGTTACCGGCAAGTCTCTTTACTCGTTCCGTAATAAATCGTCTTGCAACTAACACCTTAGTCACTTTGCTAGCAAGGCTTCTTATGATGTGTATTACCGAGAGGGCCCAGAGGTACCTCTCCGATACTCGGAGTGACAAATCCTAATCTCGATTTATGTCAACTCAACCAACACCTTCGGTGATACCTGTAGAGCATCTTTATAATCACTCAGTTACGTTGTGACGTTTGATAAGACACAAGGTATTCCTCCGGTATTGGGGAGTTGCATAATCTCATAGTCGAAGGAATATGTATTTGTCATCAAGAAAGCAATAGCAATAAACTGAACGATCAATATGCTAAGCTAATGGATGGGTCTTGTCCATCACATCATTCTCCTAATGATGTGATCCCGTTATCAAATGACAACATATGTCTATGGTTAGGAAACCTTAACCATCTTTGATCAACGAGCTAGTCTAGTAGAGTCTTACTAGGGACACGGTATTTGTTTATGTATTCACACATATATTTAAGTTTCCGGTCAATACAATTCTAGCATGAATAATAAACCTTTATCATGATTTAGGAAATATAATAATAACCATTTTATTATTGACTCTAGGGCATATTTCCATCATAATGCACTCGGGAACGAAGGGAGGAGCGACCATCACCGACGGTCGAATATATCAGAGAGGGAGTGCCCACCATATACACAATATGACATGAGAATTTTCAAGGAAAGGCTCGACAGACTGAAAGTAAACCCGTGTGGAATAGTGATATGTGTGTTGAGTTCCTGGTAATTGCCGTCGATTCATAATCTTTGAATTTGGAACACAGAAAATGCCTGACGATGATAGGATCCCGGAGTGCGAATACTGCTGCGATGACCGGGGTTTGTGCGACAGGGCGCCTCACCTGCAAAATGGTAGGTTCTTCACCGTGCAGCTAGAAGAGACCTTCGATGTTTGTGTGGTACGCAACGACAAGTATTTCATCGTAATTAATCGTGACTTGTGCTTCTTTGCTTCAACGTGTAATTTCCTTTTTTTTAATTCGACTAGTACATCGCGTGCCATGCAAGACTGTATATCTTGCAGAAGCTCAGTTTCCAAGACTTTGAGAATATGGAGACGAGGAGGGCTCACCTCAGGACTAAACATGGTTATGCTTTTTGGGTTAAGCTCTACAATGCACTTAATCACTCACATTTTGATTGCTCTAATTGGGAAGCTCTCTGCAAGGCCTATGGATTTGTGGAGAATATGCAAATAACATTCGATATTCGTCCCGAAGATGATGATATTGAAAGTAATATCGACATTTGGGTGGATGTGGATATGCCACAAGTTTTGCCTAAATGTGAGTTTGTCAAACAAATTTGTTAAGTAATTTATTGTTTATTTAAAATATTTGATGTTCATTGCTACTAAACTTGTTTATTTTTAATTGTCAGCTTATTTTTTATCTTCAAGAAATACTCAGAAGGCTGTAGATAGGACGTACTATAGCTATGGCTCTGAGCTTAATTGTTAGGAGAAAGGATATCTTGTCTCATTTATAGATGATGTTTAGACCTTTAAGACCAATCACTTTATCAGCCCAAATTTTAGTGGATACGTGCCACTAGTCCATGAGTTGCAGGATGGTAACCTCATTGCCAAAAACTTGGTATGATTTTGTTAATGATGGTAACTTTATTGCATAAATTCTTCTTAAGTAAACTACATTGCTAACTATATACGTTATTGTTATGTTGTTCAACAGAAGCTCCGGAAGGAGGTTGTGCCTGACATGATGCTTACCGAAGGTCATATGTATATGGTTAGCTTACGACCGTTTTCGCCGACGGCTTACCATAGTGCATACTCTATTTCTTTGAAAGATGCAAGGCTCAATATCAAAGAATGAAGCAAACTAACGAATGCGCGCACGCAACCGATTGGAGACAACATGCATGTGCGCAAGACATAAGTTGGCGACAGGTGGATCTCCATTCTCCATTTTGGAGATGGACCGGTTTACCTGTTTTATGCTATTTTACCTAGGAGAGAGGAGTAGGTCCTAGGTATTAAGAACAATTAGTTAGTGTTGATTGTGACTATGATGATGATGAGGTGTTGTTATTATGTGCTACAATATGTTAGAATGATGAGTTGTTATATGACTCATGGTTGGTGATGATGATGATGAGTTGTTATATGACTATGATGATGATGATGACGAGTTGTTAATATTATTATTATGGTGATGATGATGATGATGATGATGATGATGAGTTGTTATTATGATGATGATGAGTTATTATATTATTTGGTGAAAGAAACACGGATTAAATTCAAGTGGATGGATCCAAAGTGACCAAGTTGGATTATAGGATGAAAAAAAGGTTCTTTCACCCAATGATATAATAACTCATTATGATCATATTGATACAACAATCTCAAAATTGCTACTGTATGAAAACTTGTATCACAGTGTACAAATATGATATAAAATAAAATAGAAATGGAATATGTAATAATAGTAGTAGCGTGGGGTCAAGGCGCGATGCTAGTAACTAGCAGTAGCGCGTGCTGAGGAAGGCGCTACTCATAACTGACTTAGCACTAGCGGGCGCCATACCAGCGCTACTGCTAAATGTTAGCTGTAGCCCCGTAGCAGTAACGCTGGCATCCGCGCTATTGCTAGGCCATTTCCCCGCGCTACTACTAAGGTTTTCCCTAATAGTGTTATCACTTGCTACCTTGTTGTTTTTATTATTTCAGACTACAAAACCTACATACTACACTTGTATCATCATCTCTTCGTCAAACTAGTGCACCTATACAATTTACCATTATATTGGGTGTGTTGGAGACAAAAAGATTTCTTGTATTTGATTGCAGGGTTATTTAAGAGAGACCATCTTCATCCTAAACCCTCCATGGATTGATAAACATTAGGTCATCCATTTTAGAGAAATTTACCGTTTTTCTACAAAACTCTGCGGTTGGAGACCCAACAGAGTCTACAATAATAAAGTTGCGTAGTAGACATCAAGCTCAAAGTGAGGGGCTGTCCCGAGGAAGCAGTCACAGAAAGTGATGAAATTTGTAATATGGGGTACTCCGTTGGGAGGAATGTGGTACAGTTGGCAACCAAAAAACCGAAGGCTGCCGCGCATACAATTGTGGAGGGGAAATCCAAGCCTCCTCCGAAAATAACCTGAGCACAAGACGTGCTCACCTTCGCTGGGCTCTGGTAGGGCTTCTCCGGACGGAAGCCGGACACTCATGTCTGCCGGCGTCAAGAGCTGATCCTTATACATCCGGACCTCCTCCTCCTCCATAGCCAAGGAGGGGAACTATTTCCCCGTGGACTTGGAGGTGACCCGTGTCGACTTCTCGCCACCTTTGGATTGTGCCAATCTTTATTTTAGTTTTACTTCAGCCAAAGTGTACTGTATGACATGTTTTTCCTATGTAAAAGGAGATAATATCTGTCCTATAGTATTATTTTAGCAGCTAATCTTCTACTTATATTGTTATTTTAGAACTTTCTCAGCTTCAACATTTGAACTAAAAACACGACACTTATTTTGAAACGGAGGAAGTAAATAATATTTTTTTCTCAATTATAATTAGCAGACAGATGACAGGCGGGTCCAAGGGACAGGGAAATAGGATCACAATGTTTAGTTTTGATCCTTTTCAGTGCATCATGTAAACACGAGTGATGGCATCAAGCAATGAAACTAGGCATAAATGTTGCCTAATCTTAACATCGGCAGAGTCAGACCATGAAAATCACATTAAATCTTTCCTACTAATTTAAGGTTGGAGTTGATGATGAGTTCACATATGGGACCAACAATATTCATCAATAAAAAATACACCCCACATATGAGACTCGCAACCTTCCAAGACTCATAAATAAACAAATGCACTTTTATTTACATAGAAGGTTTAAAATAAATAAGCAAATACACTACTACTTTCATGTGAGACCAACACTTGTAAAATGCACAAATAACAAAGGCAAAAATGTGACTCGAACTCAAAATTATGCTCTTAAGCACTGACATAACTCACTGTATTTATAGTTTCGTAGCAATGCACGGACATTATGCTAGTATAGATACAAGCATGTGTAAGTCACAGCCACATGACATGGAACTTGTCAGGTGTGTAGAATCTAAGGAGAAAGGCCGTTCAAGATGTACGAATTCCCCCAAATCCATCACTCTTCTCGCTCCCGTGAAGTGAAACAGAGTGTCTTGTGAGACTGGAATGGCAGTGTTTCCTCTGAATAAGTTAGTGTGGTCCTTTTTCTTTCCCTTTGATTTTGTGGCGGTGGTTCATGGCTGGCAATTGTAGTTGGTGTGGCACTATATTTTTGTAGAGCAACAGCCAACAGGCAAACCGTCACGTCAGTTTACTGAATTAGCAGTTCAGACATCATCAGATGCCTACGTGTATAGATAGATGTTAGGAGCCTCCCCTAACCAGTACTCGGGCCTGTCACTGGACCTCCACATGGGCCTGGCCCGAAACCATCACGGCTACAAGTACCCCGAGGCAGCCAACGAACAAGGCATCCAGTGGATCACGGCAGAACGGCACCCGGCGGCTACCTCGTTCCCCCTTCCTGTCATCTCCTACCTCTGCTACTCTCTGTAATAGCTTCAGTTCATCTGTAACTCAATTCTTGTACCAGATCGTGAGGTGTGAGAACCCAAATCTACAGGAGATATATCTAGTACCTTACAATAGATTGGTATACTTACATGCTTACATGTTCTTGTCAATCTGTTATTTGATATAGGAGGTGGCGACCGCGCTTCTCTCCTAAGTGTTGCTCTATGTTTCTTCCGAGTCTGAATTAACCTCCACGTTACAATTCAAATGAAATCAGTGGAGCCAACGCGGCAACAATAATAGTGAATTTTGTATGGTGTAACAAAACAGAAATTGGGAGAGTAATTTTATTTTTGACAGTCATCATGCAGACGGACTTACTGTTGACAGAGATTACGGCCGCCGAATATGACAGATTGGCAGTAACCATACAGGACGGCGAGCTTATACATGTGCCAAAACGCCCTTCAAAATGGGGAAACACTTCCTAACAGAAGTCTGATAGAAGTCACTCATCAGACCGGCTGAGAAACGTCGATGTGTTTTTCATCTCATGGATGAGATTGCTTCCAAATATTAGTTAATGTGTTTCCAAAGTCGACTGATTTTCTTCCCACGTCCCTCCTATAATCCCTCCCGCATTAATCTCACCTACCCCAAACCGACCTCCCTCGTCCCCATCTTAGCTGCTCCCGATCCATCTGCATCCCCGAGCCCGGCACTCCCCTCGTCGCCCGGATCTCCGGCCATGAACCAGCCATCCCAGCAGTGGCCGTGAGATTCACTGCAGCAGTACACCGTCCCATCCATTGGCTTCGTCTGGCATTATCCATGATACGCATGAGCGAGCTCCCGACCCCCTCGCCGTCCCTGGCATCTTCACTAGGTTCAGGCTTCCGCGGCGGAGCGTCGTCTCGGTTGAGGAACGAAGACAACAAGCGAGGAACATTGCAGGATTCGCCCGCTTCTGTAACAGCCCCGATCTAGTGAAGAAGTAGAGGGAGAGGATCGCAGGAAAGGGGATATGGGAGGAAGGGGAAGGAGGCCGGTAGGAGAAGAACTGCTTCTCGATCTGTTTCAGATGATAGTTTTTTCGATGCCCACTCACCTACAGCCGTGAGGGTTAAGTACAAGGCAGCCGTAGCCCACCCACTCACACCTACTACCCGGTCACCTCGGGTCCACCTGTCAGCGTCGCGGTCCTCGGCTCCTCGCCAGTCCTTCTGTCTTGTGGGTCCAGCTCATCGGCGCCCCGTGGAGGTTGTAGGGTCACAGCGCCAGTCGTGACATTCGCCCCTC
This sequence comes from Thinopyrum elongatum, assembly GCA_011799875.1. Lineage (NCBI taxonomy): Eukaryota > Viridiplantae > Streptophyta > Magnoliopsida > Poales > Poaceae > Thinopyrum > Thinopyrum elongatum. Next base: position 55,451,246 of record CM022302.1, read on the forward strand.
CTTGAGTGCCGCCTTGACCCCAAGGCGGTGTGGTCGGGAACTGTTGCTGGAGCAGAACGGGGTCCTCCCATGTTGCCAGCGATGCTGGGAGTCCTTCCCAGTGGATCAGGAGGCGTGTGTGCTCCTTGCTCGCCATTCGGACCTGCTTGGTTGCCAGGACAGCCAATGGCGCATGCTCTGCCTGCAAAATCTCGTTAGTGGGAGGCAAGTCAGGGTTTATCGGCACCTCCGCACCTTCTGCCTTTCTCAACAGAGAGACGTGCACCACTATGGATTTTGCATGTTGGGGGTAGGTCTAGTTTGTATGCCACCGCTCCCACCTTGGATATGATCTTGTACGGGACGTAGTACCTGAAAGCAAGTTTCTGGAATGGCCGTTGGGCAATGGATGTCTGAATGAATGGCTGCAGCTTCAGCAGGACTGAATCCCCGACTTCAAACGAACGCTCAGTACGGTGTCGATCAGCCTGTGCTTTCATGCGATCCTGCGCCCTCTTCAGCTGCTGTTGCAGATGCTCGAGCATGATCTCCCGCTTACGTAGCCACGCTGCCAGATCTGGCACAGAGCAGTTGTCGACTTGTGCCACTCCAAACTCGCGAGGCAGATGGCCGTAGATTACCTCAAATGGAGTTCTGCCCAGCGACAAGTGAAAAGAGGTATTATACCAGAACTCTGCAAGCGCCAACCATTTCGCCCAGTTGGCAGGGCATGCGTGAACGGCACAGCTTAGGTAGGTCTCCAGACATTGATTCACCCGTTCTGTCTGCCCATCTGTCTGCGGATGATACGATGAGCTCATGCGCAATTCCGTGCGACAGAGTTTGAACAGCTCCTGCCAGACATTACTTGTGAAGACTCTGTCCCGGTCTGAGATAAGAGCTAATGGTAACCCATGCAGACGAAATATCTCACACATGAACAGCTTGGCCACTTGGAGAGCTGTGTAAGGATGTGTCATAGGCACGAAATGGGCATACTTCGAGAACTTGTCGACCACCACTAAGATCACATCTTATCCACAGGACTCGGGCAGACCCTCAATAAAATTGAGTGATACGACTGACCATGGTTTCTTCGGAATCGGTAGTGGTTGGAGAAGGCCTGCTGGCGATACCGTTTCTGTCTTGGCCTATTGGCACACCATATAGCTCCGGACTACGTCCTTGACTTGCTTCTTTAGTCCTTTCCAGGCGAACAACCGTTTGATGCGATTGTAGGTTGCATGAAATCCAGAGTGCCCCTGGCAGTGCTTGAATGCAGCGAGTTGATCAAATGGTGATGTATTTGTGTGTCCCCTCCAATCCTGATTCTGCCTTGGAAGCGAAGAACCCCGTCCTGTACTGTGAACTTCGGTTTGCTGGCCGGGTCCAGGGCTAAGCTGGTGAGCTTCTTCGTGGCATTGGGATCATCCTTGTAGTTGTTCTTGATCGCTTCCAGCCAAGCTGGCTTGCAAACTGAGATTGCTACCAACTCTCCTCCCTCCGCGTGATCACGTCGAGACAGAGCATCAGCGGCTCGGTTAGACAGCCCAGCCTTGTACTGGATGATGAACTGCAGCCCGACCAGTTTAGTGAAGGCGCGTTGCTGAATCGGGGTGTGCAACCTCTGGTCGGTTAGATGCAGTAAGCTTTTCTGATCCGTTCTCACCACAAATTCTGCGTGCTATAGGTATGGTCTTCATCTGTCGACTGCAAGCAACAGGGCCAGGTACTCCTTTTCATAAGCTGACAGCCCCAAATTGCGCGGAGATAGCGGTTTGCTCAAATACGCAATTGGGTGGGAGTTCTGCATGAGGACTGCTCCAATACCCGTGCCACTCGCATCCGTCTCAACCATGAATTGCTTGGTAAAGTCTGGCAGATCCAACACCGGGGCTTCTACTAATACTTGCTTGAGTGCACGAAAGGCTGCATCTATTGTTGGAGTCCACACCAACAGGGTATTCTTCTTGAGGAGATCTGTCAGAGGTTTGGAGATGATCCCAAAGTGTTTGACAAACTTCCGGTAGTAGCCGGCTAGTCCAGGGAACCCCTTGAGTTGTTTAACTGTGTCTGGTATAGGCCACTCTTGCATTGTCTGAGCCTTGCTTTTGTCGGTTGAAACCCCATCTTTGCTCACATAGTGCCCCAGGTAACTGATGTTCTGCTGCGCGAACGAGCATTTGGATAGTTTGACATAGAACTGATGCTGCCTCAACAGCTGCAATACTTGCGCGAGTAGGCCTCGGTGTTGTTCCAATGTCTTTGTGAAGACCAAGATGTCGTCCATGAAAACCACAACCCCTTTGCGATTGACTGGGGCGAGTACTGTGTTCATGTTGCCTTGGAATGTTACTGGGGCGTATGCAAGAACATACGGCATCACCTTGAATTGGAAATGACCCATGTGTGTTTTGAACGCTGTCTTGAACTCGTCCTCTGGCACTAGCCTGATCTGGTGGTATCCTGCCCGTAGGTCCATCTTGGAGAACCAGCAAGCCCCTGCTAGCTCATCTAGTAGTTCCTCAATTACTGGCATTGGATACGTGGCTTTGAGAGTGATCGCATTCAAGTACCTGAAGTCCACACACAACCGCCATGTTTGATCCTTCTTTTTCACCAGCAGTACCGGAGATGCAAATGGACTGGTGCTGGTGGTGATGAATCCCTTAGCAAGCATCTCCTTAACTTGAGCTTCAATTTCGTCCTTCTGCTCTGGTGTATATCTGTATGGTCGAAGATTCACTGGTTTTGCTCCTGGTAGTAGAGGAATGGCATGATCCCACTCCCTAAGTGGTGGCAGCGCTGTCGGCTCCAGGAAAAGATCCTGGTACTTGTCCAAAACATACTGAATAGTGGCCGGTATAGGAGTAATTTCCACTTGTTCTCCACTCATGCTCAGCATTACCACATGCACAATGGAGTTGGTTTTCTCCAACTCCTGTAGCTCAGACATGGATACAGCGACCACTGTTGGGGAAGCGGTTGTCAGGCCCTGCAGCAAAATGCCCTTCCCTTTGTGCTGGAATCGAAGGGTTTTGGCTCCCCAATCCACTAGCATCGGTCCACATTGTTCCAGCCAATCCATTCCAATCACCATGTCATAACAGCCCAATGACAGCACCGAGAGATCGATGGCAAACTGGTGTCCCTACGTCGTCCATTTGCAAGCAGGTATGTATCCAGAACAAGAAAGCACCCCTCCGTCCGCGATCTTCACTGACACAGGCGCCATCTGTTGCACCCGACTTGACACACTTGCTGCTACATCCTCGCTGACGAAGCTGTGGGAACTACCGGAATCCACCAGTATCAACACTTCTAGCTCTCCGATCTGCCCCAACAAACGGACGGTTCGCGGAGTTGTTTGCCCCGTCGTGGCTAACTTTGATATGGACATAAGTATCTCTTCCTCTGAATCAGACTCAGCGTCATGCCTGTCCTGATCTTCGGCCGGCAGCAACTCGAGGAGTTCCTCCACCACGTTCAGCTAGACTGTGGCTGCGCACTGGTGGCCCTGGCCCCAGCGTTCGCCACATTTGAAGCAGAGTCCTCTTGCACGGCGATAATTGCAGAGCACGGCCATGTGGTCTTCTCCTCGCCCTTGTTCAGGGCGACGTTCTGCCGCACGCGCGGCGTCCAGCGCTCTGCGGTCTTCCGCTGCCGCCTGTGGGGCAGGCAACCGAACGCGCGGTGCCGCTGCTGGCACAGCAATCTCCGGTGCTGGTCACGCTGGGGGTCATGGCGGCGCTGGATCGTACCGTCGGTACTCTCGCCGCGGCATCGCCTCCACCAGCTCGTCCTGCAATAAGGCCAAGGAAAATGCAGAGTCCAAGTTTTGCGTTCGATGTAAAGCAACGCCAGCACGAATTTCAGCCTTTAACCCATCCAGGAATTGGGTTGTAAAGTAAATAGGATCAAACCCAGAATTATGAGCAAGTATATGATGCATTAACTCCTCAAACTGCCCCATGTACTCCTCTACTGATCCTGTCTGTTGTAACATGTTAAACTGACGAAGATGCATTTGATACTGATCCCGACCAAAATTTTCATTCAGGGCTGTACACATGCCCTCCCAAGTGGACAATCGACTCGCAGGTTCATGCAATTGCAGCCTGCGAGCTGCAGTGCCCGTGAAGTGTAAGGTGGCTACACAAACCCAGAGATCGGACTGTATGCCATAGACATCGAAATACTTCTCACATCTAGACTTCCAGAACTGTGGATTCTCGCCATCGAACTGGGGAAAATCTAGTTTCGGCAGCGCCCAGTGATGCGTGTGTGGTGATTGCTGCGCGGCTTGCGGCGGCTCCCACGTAATCATGCGACTCGACCCTACGCCTATAGGTGCAGAATTCTCCGATGGGGACTGAAACGTACCCTTGACCGGAGGCGGCTGCAGGGTGGTGACCACCCCGTGAGCCACACCCCCGGAGTTGAAGTTCTCGCCGTGGCCACTTGGCCCGTGGTGCTCGGGGCCTGTCGTCGGAGGAGACAGCGCCGGATGCACCACCGCATCCTCCGCGGCATCGCCTGGAGTCGCAAGTGCCGGGTGAAGGGCTATCCGCCCCACTTGGGTGCGGAGTTCGTCGAGCTCGCGTTGCAGGTTCGAGACCGCTGGCCTCCAGAGCTCGAGCGACGCCTGGATTGCCTCCAGGCGAGCGTCGTTGGCCGCGCGCCCCTCGTTGACGGATCGGATCAAATCCGTGAGCTGTGTTTCCATTGCTGCCGCCTGCTTCGCTTGCTTGGTCTGGTAGCGAGGCTTGGGATACGCGGTCTCCAGATCGACTGGACCTCTGATACCACTTGTAACAGCCCCGATCTAGGGAAGGAGTAGAGGGAGAGGATCGCGGGAAAGGGGATCTGGGAGGAAGGGGAAGGAGGCCGGTAGGAGAAGAACAGCTTCTCGATCTGTTTCAGATGATAGTTTTTCCGATGCCCACTCACCTACAGCCGTGAGGGTTAAGTACAAGGCAGCCGTAGCCCACCCACTCACACCTACTACCCGGTCACCTTGGGTCCACCTGTCAGCGTCATGGTCCTCGGCTCCTCGCCAGTCCTTCTGCCTTGTGGGTCCAGCTCGTCGGCGCCCCGTGGAGGTTGTGGGGTCGCAGTGGCAGTCGTGACAGCTTCCTTCGCATGCCTCATGCACTCACTAGACCTAGACCTAGGTATCTAGTCATGTAATCTTGATTCTTTTGTTCATATCATGGTTCTATCTCACATGTAATTTGTCACTAATTTTTTTGTTAAATATGCACATGAGAATAGTATGCATCATAATCCTGGCAGTAATACTAGTTTTCATTACAATATCAATTTCCATGGTTCCATCATTAATATTCTATGCTTCCAAATAAGATGAGTTATGTTCATATCCCATTTTTTTAAGGGAAACGTTTTACGCCGACTGGGCGGCTTAACTTTGAGCCGGTCGCTCGCGCACATGGTCCTGGGCCCACGTGTGCTGCGCGCTCGCCACATATACGCCTCGCGAGTCACCGCTTCCTTCCTTATCCATTCGTCGTTGACTAGGCCACTACGCCCATACCTTCCTCTTATCTCCTCATCTCCTCCACAAAGCAAGGTGCGTCCATGGCCACCGCTGGACACAGCTACCCACCACCGCTGGACACAGCTATGCCTAGCGTTTTTCGTTGTGAATCTGGTGGGTGCGGGGGCCGCCAACGGCAGCTGGCCGGAGCCGGGGAGCTTCGAGCTTGAGGCTACAGTGCTGCAATTGGCGAGATCCGGGGCGACCAGCTGCGCGGCGAGGTGCCGGGTGCTGCAACCGCCAATGCATGGAGCTGGGACCGGCACGCGGCTGTGCTGCGACCAACACATAGCGGTGCTGGTACCGACGCGGCGTGGTGCTACGACCAGCGCGGCGGCGACGGCCACCGTCGGCCAAAAAGCTACAATCATCTATGTCGATGGATGCAACCAGCGGTTACCAATGCTACAACCCCGTCCTCGGCACTGTGGTGACACGCACACCGGCGATGCTAGAACGGCAAGACGAGGTGCTACTACCGGCAAGTTTTTCTGCTGGAACAGGCTAATTTTTTGGTTCAACAGATTACTGGATTTTTTGTTGCTAAAATTTGTTTGCTGGAACCGATGTTAATTTTTGCTGGAACCGACTTTGTTTTTGCTTCAACCATGTATTGGAGTTTTTGCTGCGAGATTTTGGATTTGCTAGAGCACGGTGGTGCAAGTCGACGACGGCGGCGAAACGGAGGCGGCCAACAACGGGAGCGGAGTTGCAATCAAACTTGTTTTTTTTTGTCTCCGTCGGCTGATGTGTAGAATTGTTGCAAATCGGCATACAGCAGGGGGTGGATCGGAGCTGGAACCGGCGAGTGTGCGGAGGCGGAGCTGCATCAGAAAAAGCAGCAACGGGAGATGGGATGGTGACTGCCGGCGCGTCGCAGCGAGCTCGGGCATCATCTTCTCTAACACCGCGGGGGAGGAGGTAGCGCTGAGTGGGGGTGAGTTGCTCGTGTGATTTTTCACGCGTTGGGATGAGGGCAGCGCTCTGGGGGACGAATCCATGGCGTTTCTGTTTGGGATTGTAGCGTTGACTAGTAAGAGAAGGGAAAAGAGTGTGAGATCTGACGGTCACGTGGTCTCCAATCGAACGGTCGGCAGCAGACCGGCCGAAAGTTGGGCCGGCAGTCCGGCGCCTAGCACTGGCCTTCTTTTAATGCTTCTTACTTTTGACGCTTCCAAATTATACTGCATATAGTACTTCAGTCTAGATGATTTGCTTCCACAGTTCAACCAGATTCTATGAATTTGGAATCTTAGTTATTTTCATTTTCAGTATTTTATACTTCCAATTTAGATGAGCCATATCAAGATGGCACATTTTCATGCTTCCAACCTACTGGGCTTCAAAATTGCACTTCATATGCTTCCTCTGTTCAAATAGATTATTTCCGTTCTACCTTCTTCTTAAGAAATGATCTTGCCATTGTTATCACCATTGCAATATGTCATGCTTCCATATGTTGCTAATATGTTCCTTTGGTCTACATGCTTTGTTATATTTCTATGGGTTTGTCTAGGGCACATCTAGATGTGCCCTAGTTATTGCACATCTAAGTGGCTCAATCAAACTAGGAAGGAAAAGAAAAAAGAGGAAAGAAAATGTTTGCACAAATCTCCGTGTAAAATCAAGGACATGGGACTTAGATGTGCAATACTTAGGGCACATCCAGATGTGCTTTAGCAAAATTGTATTTCTATTGTTTGCATTAGTCAGCACTATTGTAACCTAAACATCGGCCTTGTGCTTCATGGTTAGCCTAGATAAGTTGCATAAGTACAACCATGCATCTACCTTCGCGAACACTGACCCCATGCATCCTAGTTTCATCACATATATGTTGCGCAGGCTTTGCTTCGTTCTTTTCTTGGTTACCACATTTTGTCATTGTCATTGTGTGCTTAACAATTCACATATTATTATATATTTGCTAATGCAGTGCACTTTATATATTTTCAGTGCACTAGTGATGACGAAAGCAATTCATCTCTATGCGGCGCCCATGTTTTCATTTGATGTCGTTTGGACGGTTGTGCTTCCATGGTCTTGCTAGCTTGCCCTTTATGTCCTCGCCATCATCATCGATGTGTGCTTCGATGGTCCTACTCTTCCATGTGTCATCGTTGTCAAGGTGTACCACTGGTAAGAAAGCGTGAAAGACCATGGAACATCAAGACACGGAAGTATGCGCAGCCATCGTCTGTGGCGTTTGTATTGTATTGAAACCGCAAAAAATCAAACCTATGATCTATCTTTGTTGTTTGAAGTAACTTCTTTGGAAGCAAATTTTATTTTCTTCAGAAGCAAGTTCTAATGATTTTAAACAAATGTTTGATGGAAATACATTTTTATTTTCTTGGAAGCACTTCATCCATACACTCGAAACAATTCTATGGTCGCATGAAACAAAGTTTGTATGCGCAAACAAAATACACTGGACATAACTTCTAGTGCAAGACTAACAATACTAACCAAACCGAAGCAATCTCCAGTTTCCATGAAAACTTGCGCACGGCCGATCCAAACAAACTTCTAATCATATGGAAGCAATAATTTGATCGAATCAAATAAAAAAGGACAAAAAAAATGATTAAGCCTAGGAAGCAAACCAAACTAAAGTTTCGGAAGCAAGGATCCTCGCTATTGAAAACTACGTAGGAAGCAAACAAAAAGAATCCTCATCACGATTGAAAACTAAGCAACGAAGCAAATAAAAAATTTGGAAGCAACAAAACAATCTTTAATTATACATGCCTTGATTTGAAAATTGCATTGGCAGCAAACTAAAATTTAGGAAGCAAGGATCCTCACGATTGGAAACAAAATATCTTTAATTAGTTACGTTTTGATTTGAGGAGGAAGCTGTTAGGAAACAAATTAAACGCAATTAATGTGGAATCCTGCATGCATGCAAGCTGGCTGACGTGGGAGTTTGCTAGCAAATCGAATGACGGATGGCCACGGACAGTAAGAAAATGTCAGTAATCTGATTCCTAGAGGTTCCCTTCAAATCCAAATTCGAGCCTAAGACCTCTCATCTTTCCCCAAATCGCTCACACAGTCGAGACCAGCAGGACTAGGGTTTCTCACCACCGGCGGCGGCCGGGATGGGCCGCGACTCGGCGGAGCACCGCCTGAAACCTGCCTTCCTCGAGCACCGCCGTCGGGCCCCTCGTCGTCTCCGTCCGCGGCGGCTTGGCCCCCAGGGCATGGCCTCGCTGCCGATCCCCGACGAGCTCCTGGCTGAAATCTTTGTTCGCCTTCCCACCCCAACCGACCTCGTCCGTGCCTCCGCCACCTGCGTTGCCTTCCGCCGTGTCGTAGCCGACCGCTCCTTCCTCAGGCAGTACCGGAAGCTCCACCACCCGCCCCTCCTCGGCTTCCTCCGTACAAGCACAGGCTTCCAGCCCGCCAAGCGGCCTCACCCCTCCGCGTCAGTAGCCAGCGCCATTGCCCTCGCCGCCGACTTCTCCTTCTCTTTCGTCCCTTCCCCTGCTTCCACTCCCTGATGGGTAATCCGTGACATATGCGACGGCCGCGTCCTCCTCGCCCCCATGGGATCTTTTTGTGGACAGAAAGAGATGGTGGTGTGCGACCCCTTGCACCGGCTATACCTTCTGCTTCCTCCAATACCTCACCACCTAGCTGCTATGCTGACAAAACCGCGTTGCAACGAGAGTTTCCTGATTTCGCAAGGAGACGGCCATGATTATGAGGCGGCAGCTGCGGAAGAGACATCATTCAGAGTCATGTGTATGGTGCAGTGCCAAGCTAAGCTCATCTCCTTTGTCTTCTCTTCCAGCACCATACAATGGCGAGCCGTTGCATCCCATAGTTGGAGCGATTTGTTAGCTGGCATGCTGTCATCGATAGGGGAGAGACTCTTCTGCCGGCGCCAATACGCGTATGGCTGCTTTTACTGGCTTTCAGACTGGGAGTGTGAAATGAAAATGTTGGTGTTCCACACCCAAAGGATGGAATTCTCCATTGCTGACCCCCATCCGAAGCCAAATATGCATCCGGTCTTTATATAACTATGGTGGAGTCAGGAGAAGGCAGGCCTGGCATGTTTTTTTGTGGGTATGCCACACCTGGCTGCATTTATACTCTTTGGAGAAACAATGGTGGGAGATCCAGCCAGTGGAAGAAAGAGAAGATAATCTCACCCTCATTGGGCTCTCAGTACGTGGTTCTCTGTTCAGTGGGGACGTACTTGGTCCTGAATCACCCTGGAACCTCATCGCTTGAGCGAGGCTTATACACGTTGGACATCGAAACATTACAGCTCAAGAGGGTGTGTGCTTCGACGACAGTGCTTGGCTTCGCATATAGCAACTATCCACCATCTATGTCATCACCGACAATATCAAGCGGTAAACTCTCTGCTGCTTCCTTTGTTGTCACACAGCTTGTCTAATGCTTGATTGTTGGCTATCGTAATCGCTAATTATTGTTTACACATTCCGTAGTTGTTACTAAATCTGTGCTTGTGCCAAAGCTGATGAGTCTTAGGAACATGGATAATTGATTGTGATTTATTTTTTAGTCTGTTTTAAATGCTACATTAAGGTAATAAGACAAGAGGAATGATTTTCAACACTATGGTTATTTTGGAGAAATTATTTTTATGTCAAGCAACCAATTAAGAAGGTATACAAGTCGAAAATTCTTTTCACCTTTGGATTATTTGACCTTAGAAACATTCATTCCAGGCAGCGGAAGTTGTTTTTCTTTTTGATAGATATAATGAGAAGGAAGTTACTTTTCTTCATCTTTACTCTATAAGGTTATCTCGTGGTGTAACTTCAGATAAGATATAAGGAGGCATAGCTGGTATGGGTTGCTAATAAGAACCCAAACAATTGCCACCTTTAACACATCTCCTGTGTATATTCTGTAGGGGTGAACTTCAACAATTTCGCAAGGAGTGCTATCCCCCAGAAATTGCTCAATTATTTTGCCATTCAAATAGGGTAAATAGGCTGTGCTCCGAAACTATTTGATTTGAAAAAGCTTCTTGAGATAAATTAGAGGCAGTGTGTTTTTCATGTTTTAATTTTTGAACTTCTCAAGTGTCTTAAGTGCATGCCAAATGCATTAGTTTGTCGATTGTGGCTACTAATTAAGACCTCTGAGTTTATTTGCTTGACTTGACATGGAAAATGATGGTAAATTACTAGGTAATTTATGAAGTCTTGCAACGCATTTCTTTTCTGACTTCTAAGTTATCTACGATTCATTTTTGAATTATTGCATGCTTTTGTGTTGCTGTGCATTTACTCTTGTGCGGCAATGTACGATTGTAAACAAACACAAAGGAAGTTTTGAGTTCAATATTACTAACTGCACCATGTATTCTGTGTGTCGTTTGTTTTAAGCCCATTATTTACACAACTATTCTGCTTAACTTCTTCATGTGTTTCCTCTTTAAGCGATTTGCCGGACGTTACATAATATAAATACCAATGTTTTAAATAGCGGGCTATACCAAATAGCGGCAGCCCTCCAAATCAGGTATAGCGTGGCTATTGCCCGCTATAGCTGGCTATTTCATAAGTTTAGCGGGCTACGCCATATAGTGGCACCTGCTCAAACCGCTATAGTCTATTTAAAAGTTTGATAAATAACCCCCCCCCCCCCCCCCCCCCCTTTGTTCTTTTTCAGCCTACAAGCTTCTGAATATATATATACATTTTGGTTGTGCATAATTTTGAGATATTGGACAGGTGTTGAGGAGTAGATGCTGGAACAAGGTGCATGCTAGCTGAGGGCCGCATAGATGCCCATCACGATGGTGGAGATCAGGTTGATGTGCTGAGGGTTGGAGAATCATGGCGCCAATTAAGGTTGTGCTGCACCTTGTCAATAGGCTTGTGGTCTGTAGTAGGGTGCCTTGTGTTGTAATATGATCATATATATTTGACCTGGAGTTTACATTGCCTTGTGTGCCTTTGATGTGACAAACAATGGGGGAGTCTATGCCGCATAAGGTGGCAAAAGCATCTTTGGTGTTAAGTTTCTGTGCAATTAGTATGTTAATTAAGACTCTGCATTAAATCAAAGTGATTGTGATCTTGTTGTATTCCTGCTAATAGATGTGCCTGTTATTGCTAAAACATAAAGTGTGAGTTCCTCGGGAAAAAAAACTAAGTGTGTGCAATGAAGTCACGTATCTGTAATGAAGGGGAAACATCAATTTCGTCCTGCACATGCATAAGGGGTAATATGAAACTAAGTTTCTACGTGTACAAAGAACTGAATCGCTTGGTTATCTGTCTGCTGTTCTGCTAATTGTGCCGCATCAGATTGCAATCTTATCTATCTATCTATCTATCTATCTATCTATTCATCTATACATCTATACATACATATACAAATTAGGCACTCCCGAGAAACTCCTGCGTTAATTAGAATTTACAAGCCGTTAATCTGGTGGGGCCAAGTTATTACGGTGTAGATCTTTCCAAATTTTCCCAAGCCAATCAAGAGTATATAACAAATATGAGTTGTCCACTTATTTTGTTTTTTGAAGAGAGGAAGATTTAGAATGCATGATATTAACCTGATCATGTCACCTCAATCTTCTTTTTACATCACGTCACCTCCAATCTTTAGTAAACGTACAAGACAGAAATTCTATCCCTCTCCTACCCACGTGACTCTTTCCTGACCATCTCTTATTGTCCTTCCTAGAATATACATCCCTAATTGTCGCCTCCTCTCCAAGACCTTGAAGAGATCCCATCTGATGTGGTACAGACGCTGCATCGATCTGTCTCCATCTAGGACATATGCAGAAGCCAAGACCGCTCCATGGCAGCAGCAGCCTCAGATCGCTCCGTGGCAGCAGCAGTCTCAGATCGCTCCATCTAAGACATATGCAGCAGCCCTAAATCTCCCTAGGTTGTGTGGCTCTGCGGCAGCAGCAACAGATCGCTCCATCTACGTCGTATGCGGATCTGCTGCACTCTTGACAGGACCCTCTACTTCGCTGATCCACGGTAATTTTGCTCATCTGTGGTATGCAATGTCCTCTCTCTTCACTACTAATCAGACCTGTCAGCTTATGGACTATACTATAGACTGATCACATAACCGGCTACCTTCACCTTAAATATAATCACGTACAATCACATGCGGTAGGAGCATTGGCTTTTTCTTTCCGGGGAGGAGCATCTGCGTGGTAGGAGTGTTTGTTTTTCTTTCAGGGGAGAAGCATCTGCAATCTAGCTGTTTATTTTGGGTACCAATGATCACACTTAATTCCATCTCATCATAGCAAAATGAGTGAATCTACACTCTAAAATACGTCTGTATACATCCACGGCAGATTAGCAACCTCTCTCGACCCCCTCGTGCCGCCACCGTGGGCGACCCGGGGGGAAACCCTAGCTGCCGTTTCTCGACCCCGGCCGCCCTCCTCCGCTGCTCGCCGCCGTCCGCAGTGACGCCAGGCAAAGCTTGGCTGGCAGGGCGGCGGCGGGGCTTTTCCCCCTTCGAGCGTCTCGGGCGGCGCGGGACGGCCCGATCATGAAGAGGCGTCGGGTTAGCACGGGGTCCGGCGGCCCGGCGGGCGAGCATCTTGGCGGCGGCGGCGCATTGCGGCGCCGGCTTGGCTGCGAGTTCACGGCGAGGTGGTGGCTGCGTGGTCTTCAGATCGGGTGGTCGCTGGCGCCGCCATGTTCAGGCCGGATCCATCAAGATCTGGCGCTTGGATGCTGTCAGCCGGCGCAGGGTGGTGGTCTACGCCGTTGGCCTCGTCGGATCTTTGGATCCAGCGCCTGGAGATCTACGGCGGTTGTTCTTCTTGATCCTCCTTCCTGGTGGGTTGAGCCCCATGGCAATTTCATCTCTGCCGGTCTCGGTTCGTGGCTCGCTGTCGGATCCGGAACAGACGGAGGTTTGGTGGTATAGGTTGGGGAGCGGAGGAAACTTTGGCCGGCTGGTCCGGCCCAGCATCGGCGGCGTCACTCGGTGCCGTTACCCTCCCTGGAGGCGAAGCCGAGGTCTCTCCTATCCACATCCGAACCCCTCCTGGACGAAAGTCCAAAATTCAGTCTGGATTGGGCGGCGGCGGTGTCCTGCGCGTCGTAACCTCCATGGAAGCGCCATCTTGGGAGGCTCAGATGGTCGGGCGAGAGATGCTATGGGTGGTGGGCTCCGCGTAGCTCCAGCAGCGGCGACGGTGTGAAGGTTGGCAGGAGGAGCGGCATTGTATCTACCGCGTCTATGACGACGAGTATTGGCGGCATGGTGTAGTTGGATCTCGACGATGGATGCGGCTGGATGAACGAACGCAGGGCGGTGGGTCTATTTGGCGCCGTGGCGGCGTTGACAGCTGACCTAGCAAGGTCGATGCATCTGTACTTTCTATGAAGATGGAACGGTGGAAGATGGCGGTGACGGCCCTTGCAGTATGCGCATGTGGTGCCCACTGAAAGTGCGCCGGACCGGTGTGTTACCCAGACCAGGTATGTGACTGGGATGGGGCATCCGGCATTAGATGTTAAGTGTTGGTGCGATGTCTGTTTGGTATTAGGCTCGGACATTCGGCACCCCTTCATCACGGGGATCGGAGTAGCGACAAGTGTTGCCAAGATGGTGGTTTCAGGCTTACTGATGTATTACCTTGTAATGGCTTTGTGTATAATTAATAAGATGGTTGCATGCATCACCCAGATGCAGAGGCCGGGGGTACATCCTCCGTTTCCAAAAAAAAAATCTCATCATGGCGGCATATTGATTATAATCAGCAATTATTTCAGTATGTAGTCCTCTGACTTGGTGCCTCCATGCATGATTTAAGGAGTGTGGTACATGTAATAACACTATACACTAATTAAGATTTGCATGTTATTTTGTAGAGTGATATATCAAGGTTAATTAAACTTAACATTTAGATCACAACTTTCGCCAATGGTAAGCTTAATGCAAAGAAGTACCATGCAGAACTGTTGCATGAGGAGCTAAGCATATGATGGCAATGTTGCCAGGGGTTTCTTTTGGTTGGAGCAAGGTTCTCTTCGAGATTAAGAATACTTCACTAATTGTATTTTTCTCTCTGAAAGAAGTACCATGCTGAACTGATGCATAAGGAGCGAAGCATATGATGGCAAGGTTGCTGCAGGGTTTTTTGAATGGAGCAAGGTTCTCTTCGAGATTACGAATTCTTTCGATAATTGTATTTTTCTCTTCAATCTTTATATGGGGCATGATTTCTTTGTTCCTGTAAGTTATTGGGTAATATATCCGCCTAACCTGAAGATAGATAGGCTCATGGTGACTTGGTAGGTGTTTTTTCTAAACCTTAGGGTTAGTATTTTAGTTAGTTATAGATAGATGTGCTTCAGTTTTATAATGCACACATGCCTTCTATATATTCATACAAATATTTATTTCTGTACATATTCCTGATAAATGTATCTTTACCTTCCCTGCATATATATTCTGGACAAAAAAGTGGCTATACCACCTCTCGGACGTGGAAGCCAAAAAAATGCAACAAGTAACCAAACTACTTTCATTTGCACTATAAACTCTGAGACTATGTTTTCTATATGATTTTAACAGACGTAAAACAAAAATTATAGCTAGGGAATACAATTTGTTTCCCTTTATCGCTGTTATATACTGTATATTGTCCCTATTGTCGATGTTGATGTAACCTTATATGTTTTGCCCTTCAACTGGAAATGCTGAAATGAATAAGCAAATCAAGGAACTACTCCAGCTAATCCAAAAGATGGCTAGAAAGACCTGGCAGCATGAGCTTATGATTTTATTCTTGATGGTGTACGAATTCTCATGAGTCAATTGAGAACTAAGGTTATCTTTTATGTCTATGTTAAGTCGCTTCAAAAGTAACTTGACATCCTCTGCATATCCAATATGGGGACCACCATCCCTGTAAATATATAGAAGATTGGGGGCTGGGATATGCTACAGTCACTCTTTGTACTTCTAGGTACCTACCGTAAAACTTTGCCTAAAAATACATAACACTACCTTTTATTAGATGCATTGATGTGGTTCTCTTGCATGATTTGTTCTTCTAATTTGAAATATAAAATTAGGTGAGTCCAGCTCACACCATACATATATCTATACTAGAATGTATTCAATGTTTGTGAAATTTCCAAAAAATTGTAGCACCAGTACAGTATTTTGAGAACGAAAGATGTCAAAACTAACCTTGACGGATTGCTCCTCTTTCTCCCGGATTTTATTTCTCCATCCAAGATAGACATCCACAACACATCGCAGAAGCTTCACTTGATTTATAAGTGATTTACTTTCACTTTTTGTGTAAGTTATGCCTTTTGTAAAAGTTTGTAATATAAACAGTGGTCTAAATACCCGCACTATAAATTACTAAAGTATACCTAAGCAAAACAATATTAGCACAGTTTTTTTGTTTTCTTTTAGTTTTAATTCCGGTCATTTCCCTGATGTGATCTGATTATATGTTTTTTTTTGAACATCAGTACAGACACAAGCGCTCATATACACGCGCATACACTCACCCCTATGAATGCGCATCGCAGGAAATCCTGAAATAAATCCAGGAATAAATGCGAGCACCAGGATTTGAACCCTGGTGGGCTGGGGATACCACCGTCCCTCTAACCATCCAACCACAGATTGGTTCGCAGATCTGATTATATGTTTGAAATGTTACTTCTCTCTATTTGTAGTGCCGAGCAAAAAATTGATCGTATTATTACATACATTATTTCTTAGACCATGAGGTCACGGGTTCAAGTCCTGGAAACAGCCTCTTACAGAAATGTAGGGAAATGCTGCGTACAATAGACCCAAAGTGGTCGGACACTTCCCTAGACACTGCGCAAGCGGGAGCTACATGCACCGGGCTGGCCTTTTTTTTTCTGTTTTGCATAGTGACCTTCCCATTTGTTTTCCTATCAAATTTTGGCTGATCACTCGATGGAGTACAGAATAAAATGTCCATTCACACCTTCCAGAGAGAATCCAACTATTGCATGTTTAGTACCAATATTTCACATATTTATATAATCATTACATTTCATCTACTTTAGGATTATATATTTATTTAGTACTTCATTGTAACCAGGTAACTAGCCCGTGCATCCGCGGGTCAATAGCTCCTGTGCGACATCATTGAGGTGCAATGGAAGGAGTGCGACGTAGTTGACGAAAATAGTTGTAGTGCTATGTTTCAGAAGCCCAAATAGCCAAGGCCCACTCGGGCGATTAAACTGGTCGTCAATGGGAGTGATGTTATGTTTAAAACATGTGGGTCCCACTTGGCAGTGCATCTAGTTACGGGCCCCACTTGGCAGTGCATCAGGTGAAACGTGTCCTCGTGCCTGTCCGAACGTGTACCACTGTCTGAAGCCGTTGCTCCCACCCCCTCCCTCTTCGTTCTCGGCAGTGAGCCGGCGACGGCGCCGGAGATTTTGTTCTCGGTGATGGCAGCGCAGAGCTTTCGTTCTCGGCGACGGCGGCGGCTGTGGTGAGTGAATCTGGAACCCTGTCCCGTTCCCCTCCATGTCGAGCTAGATCTCACCGCATCGCCTCTATTTCCCTCTGTTTTTGGTGTTTTTGGTCGATTTGATCCAGATTTGGGTGGGTGGGAGGGGGGCTGACCGCGATGGAGCCGCCAGAGACAACAACATCGACTAGGTAATCCCTTAATGTGCATCCTTTCCAAGCTATGCGATTTGTGCCTCGTCTGCTTCCGCTAGCTCACCTCACACTGCCCCGCCATTGACAAACCCTTGGCAAACAGGGGGGATGGTGCTCGGACGTTCGAATTCACTGTGGAATTCCTTCCTTCTAAGGCGAAGCTAGGTGATGGTAGCATGCGGGACATAGAGAGAGATACAATTGTGAAGTGGGAGATTGATTTTGTAGAGATTGATCCACAAGACCTATAGAGCATGGAAGAGAAGGCCGTGAAGAATGTGGTGGAAAAAATTGGGAATAGCATTTTTTGGGGTCCAGAGCAAGAGGTAGCATTGTTACGGTTTGATAATTGGAAAGGAGAGTATGTGAGAATTGAGGATGGTGAAGAGATGGTTGATAAAATCGATCGACAAGATGGCTGGACAACCAAACAGACTATGTTTCATGCAGAGCTTGTTGATCTGAAATCAGATTCTAAGGTTGGATATGTGCCCTCAAAGTTAGCTTCACAGATGGTAGATGATGATTGGGCTTCAGAGAGGCAGATAATGCCCATGTGTATAGGTGAAGTGACAGTATTACCTGAGGGGTGTGATGCAGAAGAGGGCTCCGATGGTGTTGCAAGGGTTGTTTCTGTTGATTGGAATTCAGTAGAATTAAATGACCCAACTGATTTAGTCATTGCACCAATGGATGACACTGAGATGGCCAAAAAATTTGGCATTCCAGTAGCTGATGAAGTTAAGGAGGAGAAGGATGGTGAATCTAGTATGCCTACTGATACTGATGCTAACTGAGATAGAACTGAAGATGTGGATGGACAGCTGATGGAAGATGCTGTAGATGATGTAGATGATGCACATGATGATGAGTTGGTAAATGTGTATGACAAGGAAAACCCTGTTATTGCAGTGGGGAAGTTGTTCCCAAACATGGATGAGTTTAGGATGTGTTTCAAGACTTATGCAGTCAAACATGAGTTTGATGCCAAGACTAAGTGTACTGATAGAAAGAAGTTTTATGCAAGATGTAGAGGTTTTGATGGAAGTGTCAAGCCTTGCAAGTGGTACATATCTGCTAGATGCCAACCTGATGGAAGTACCATTAGGGTGAATCAAATCCCACACCAATATACTTGTATTACAAGTTCACAGAGAGTATCAACCATGACATCACATATAGAATTCTCAGAAAAAAAAAGCAATGTAAATACGTGTAGGTCAAGCTGGACGTACAGCATTCTACCTACATAGTCCATATCGTAAAATAATCATCCCTCCTAGCAAAAGTCGTTGCAAAAAAAAAAATCCCTCCTAGCAAACCATATATAAATTTCTAAAAAAATGCTCAATGATAAAAGAAAGGAAATACATTTAGGTCAACCTACACGTACATAATTCTATCTTGATTGCAATCTTTTTTACGTACAGAGTCCATATCATCTTCCTCTTCCCAGCTTCAACCTACACGTATATAATTCAAGAAAAAAACACATAGAGTCCATATCTTCCTCCTCTTCCGATTTCCTATGTTATTAACTGTTCAATCGATCGACTGCCTGATCGATCCTTCGCCAGAATCGTAGGAACACAAGTATCGGTTTTTCGGGTGATAACATGTTCCAAGCCCACTGATGTTGTTCGCATCTATCTCAGGTAACTGCTCCTCCTCAATTTGGATGTGCAAATTTGTCTTCTGTAGTGGTCTATTCACGAAATTTGGAATCAACGCACATGCATGCCGCAACCCACCTACCCTCGATTGGTCTCCTCGGCAACATATCCCCGACTCGCGGTTGTAGTGTCAAGCATTGACCTGCCTATATTGGCGTCATCTCAAGTCCAGGACAACTGTTTTCTCCTAGACCCAGCGGTCAACAACAAAACTTGATCTTGGACCGATAAGCTCCATGGCTAGAACACGTTGTGGTGATCCATGTTGCCACCAGTCCAAGGTGACATGCCGCCTCATCAGCTGATTTTTCTGGTAGTGTCCGCATTAATTTTTGTTGTATCCACATCTTTTAATCTATCATTCTTAAAAAGTTGCTTCCCACCACTCCCTATTGTCTCATTATGCACACTGTCCACACCAACGATGTGCCACATCATTATTCAGTTTGCAAAAACAGCCAATCAGCCCCGCCACATAAGCCTTCGTTATAATAAATCATGGGAGTATGCAGCCATCCTGGTCACCGAAGTGTGTCGTCACCGTCGTTTACTCTTCGTAACAGATGAACCAGTTAACCAGTTAATGGGAATCGAAGAGCCCATCGTCTCCCACCTCCACGCATCTCTTCCCATCTTCTCCTTCAATTCCGTTGCTCTTCCCAGCATTATATATTTCTCTCCCATGTCCCGTTCACATCCAAACCCCAAACCATCTTTTGGACTTCTATGAATATGTGCAGCAGATCCACCTCTTCGCTGCCCCTGATGGCAAAGTCGCATCTGACTTCCCCAGCCGCCGCCGCCACATTGGGATTTGACGGCGAGCAGTTGCGATGACCCCTGCCACCAACGGATTCAGTGGTGAGGAACTGCGCTCGGCCACCCTTGCTCCCTTCCCCATCTTCGAATCCATGGAGACACTGCTGCCTGGTGGCCATGACACCACATCAGACTTAACCTGGCCGCTGATGGATTCGAGGACGACGAGTTGCGCCAACCCCTTCTACAAGACTACAATCGAGCTATGCCCTCCCTCCCTTCCCCATCTTTAAATGTCACACAGATGTAGCCTAAAGTAAGGTGAGAAAATACATGAGATTTTGGTTTTCTACAGGAACAATGCAAGATCTCATCCTAAATTTGTGGGCTATTCTGGAACCATGAGCATCTGCAGTTCATAAGGTGAAAGATCATGTTAGTGTTTTTTTCCAAGATGTTGGCCTAATTCTCTGTTGACGCCTAGGCAGCAGATAATTGGATTAACTTTTGGTGTGTTATCCCTTAATTGTTACTTGAGAGGATGTAGAAAATGTATGCATGGGCATACCCTAATTTTTCCGTGCCTTAAGTTAAAAAGGTACAAGCTACTACCATTGATTTTAGCTATATGTGCCCGCCAGTGGCACAATTTATAAGTTGCCACTATGTCTCTGTCAATCTTTTTCATAGATGTTGATGTATACACAAGACACTAATGATCTCACTCCTTCGTTACAGCTGTACTGAAGTCATTGTCTTCCTTCATGATTCTGGTGGACAGAACATAAGCATCATGCTAGGTGGTAAACAAAATAACTCAAGCAATTTCGAAGAGATGTGTTAATTGGTGCTGTCTAACTCTGAACTTTTTCTAATTTTCGTTTTCTTACTGAAGATTACTTCCCACACACGCAACAATGTGAAGGTATATGCAAGTGTAAGTTTCTGGGGTAAGTCATATACATTTGTACTGCTAATCATGATGGCTCTCTTCCTTTCTTTGCTGAAATTTCACAAAAGTTTCTCTATACTTCCCCCTGTAAGTTTTCTGTCTAGATTTCAGATAAAGAGCATGTACTATATATGGATGCATAAATAGATTATTATGCAGTTTTATCTTTCATATGGCCGATGGCAGATAATGGAAACTAAGAATAGTATTCCAAAAATTATGAACTTTTTTGTGGTGATATAATCATGAACATTATGGTCTCTTAAGAAAATGAATTAACTTTGTTGAACATTACATTGTTATTGCTCATTTTATTTTCTTAGTCACCCTGAAGAGGCCCTGGTGTCACAAGTTAACCTTAATTTCCAAAACATATTGGTGTACACCCGAGATCCCCAAGAGAATCAATTAAGATCTGCAAAAAATAGTACCATTGGTTTGATTTTCCATGATACATTGAGTTTGTGCAAAATTTTAGATGTTTATCAACCATGTTACTGAACCAATAAGGAAGGCAATGCTATCATCCACTCGATGCAGGCCCTGTTCTTCCATCCCCTACTCAGGATCACATTTGCACAGATCCTACGTTCATGCATGAAGATATCCTATGAAGTTACTTTGTAATAAATCAGTTGGTTTATGGGTAAATGACCATATAATCCTCTATTCTGATTGTTCGTCTACTGTTCAAAATTAGTTTGATATAAGTAGGAGGATCAATCATACTTATGGATGTACCAATAACCATATATATAATCCTCTAATCTGACTGTTTTCCTGTGTCCAAAATGTGAGGGTCGACCAGTACTTACGTATATACCATTACAGATATATCATTTTAAGTAACTTTTGTGAAAACAAAATAATATATTCATTCTTTTTCAGAACCGTTTTGAAGTTAGTTTGCTGAGTAAAACATTAATTTGAGCAAAAAATTCTGCAGCAACGCGTGGGGAATTATCTAGTATGTAATAATAATAGCCTATACATCAGGCCATTGTGGTGTCTTAATTGGTTGTGTCACAGATGTCCCTACTGCAGGATTGGTGGATGTCTCTTGCAGCATTCAAGCTTTATAAGTTACTAGTCGTCAACCTGTGCGGATTCACGGGCTAGTTACGTGGTTACAATGAACTACTAAATAAATATATAATCCTGAAGTAGATGAAATGTAATGATTATATATATATGTGAAATATTAGTCCTAAGCATGCAATAGTTGGATTATTTCTGGAAGGTGTGAATGGACATTTTATTCTGTACTCCATCGAGCGATCAGCAAAAAATTGACAGGAAAATAAATGGGAAGGTCACTATGCAAAACAGAAATAAGAAATGATGTATGTAATAATACAATCAATATTTTGCCCAGCACTACAATAGAGAGAAGTAACATTTCAAACATATAATCAGATCACATCAGAGAAATGACTGGAATTCAAACTAAAAGAAAACAAATTGTGCTAATATCGTCTCGCTTATGTATACTTTAGTAATTTATAGTGCGGGTATTTAGACCATTGTTTATATTACAAACTTTTACAAAAAGGCATAACTTACACAAAAAGTGAAAGTAAATCACTTATAAATCAAGTGAAGCTTCTGCGATGTGTTGTGGATGTCTATCTTGGATGGAGAAATAAAATTTGGGAGAAAGAGGAGCAATCCGACAAGGTTAGTATTGACATCTTTCGTTCTCAAAATATTTTACTGGTGCTACAATTTTTTGGAAATTTCATAAACATTGAATACATTCTAGTATAGAAAAGCATTCTTTCTCACTCTTGTTTCAGCGTGTGCATGCTTTTTGCATAGCTAACTCCACATACCAACTCATACATGCATTCTTCCTTCACTCGTCCAGTCCCATGTAGGACCCCCCAAGAGATCACTCATAACATGATATGCCAGATCCCTTGCTTGATAGAATGCATTTCTTTACTGTATGTTCTAGCCAACATAATTCTTAAGGAAGAAATATCAGATTTAAATGTGAATAATAAAGCATGACATATGTTCAAATTTGTTCACCTTTTGTACCAATTTCGCCCTCACTCCACACAAAAATCATGTTTAATATTATTATTGTTATCATATATATCAAAGAATACAATTTCAGGCAAGTTTGCAACCTTGGCTATTTGGTAGGCGTATTTAAATACAAAAGTTTGCCAAATATTGACGGCAAAGCCCACCTTTAGTAAGCTATGGTAGTGTTATGTATTTTCAGGCAAAGTTTTACCGCACGTACCTAGAAGTACAAAGAGTGACTGTAGCATATCCCAGGCCCAATCTTCACAGGGAAGGGGGTCCCCATATTGGATACGCAGAGGATGTTATGTTACTTTTGAAGCGACTTAACATAGAAACAAAAGATAACCTTAGTTCTCAATTGACTCGTGAGAAGTAGTACACCATCAAAAATAAAATCATAAGCTCATGCTGCAGGTCTTTCTAGCCATCTTTTGGATTAGCTGGAGTAGTTCCTTGATTTGCTTATTCATTTTCAGCATTTCCAGTTGAAGGGCAAAACATATAAGGCTACTTCAACATCGACAACAGGGACAATATACAGTATATAACAGCGATAAACGGAAACAAATTGTATGCCCCACTATAATTTTTGTTTTACGCCAGTTAAAATCATATAGACAACATATTCTCAGAGGTTATAGTGCAAATGAAAGTAGTTTGGTTACTTGTTGCACTTTTTGGCTTCCACGTCCGAGAGGTGGTATAGCCACTTTTTTGTCCAGAATATATATGAATAGAAGGTAAAGACACATTTATCAGGAAGATGTATGCAAATAAATACCCAAGTGATAACGCCCACACGTGTGGCAGGAAGCAACATGGCCCAAACGCCTCCATTACCATTCATTTTGCTAAGTCAAAACAGATGACATCAGCGGGAATCTTTTTGGTTTTCAGCTTAAAAATGTTTTATCTCCTAATTAAAAAATCTAATTAAAAATCCATTTTCACCATTAAATCCGTCTCGACGAGATCCTCAAAACTAGATCCCATATTGATATGTTTCGACGAATTTTTTTTTGCCAAAAGTTACCATGATGTTTACACTGTAGTTGCCATAGCGTTTACAATAAAGTTGCCATGTGGCAATTTTAGTGTATAGATCATGTCAATTTTAGTATTTTGATTATGAAAATTCCAGTACTTTTACCATAAAAATTATTTTTTGTATGAACCATGGCAATTTTAAGTGCATTTATCATGGCAATTTTAGTTTATGATTCATGGTAAGTCTAGTTTCTTAATTTTCCGTTTTATAATATGTCAAAATTTACTTTTAAATGTAGAAGAAAAATAGCTGAAACATTTCATGGCAACTTCAGTATAAACATCATGGCAATTCATATGCAATAGACATGACAACTTTTAACATAAAAAAAAGTCGTCGAAACATATTGATATGAGATCTAGTTTCGAAGATCTCATCGCGATGGTTTTAATGGTAAAAACGGATCTTCAATCGGATTTTTCATTTAAGAGATAAAACATTTTAAAAAATGGAAATCAAAAAAAATTCTCACATACATGCATGCGGTGACGTGGCGTAATCTGTGTGTTATAGGGCGTGTGAATCGGTGCTGCTCCCACCACACGTGTGGACGTTATCAACGTCCAATAAATATTTGTACGAATATATAAAAGACGTGTGTGCATTATAAAACTGAAGCACATCTATCTATAACTAACTAAAACACTAACCCTAAGGTTTAGAAAAACACGTACCAAGTCACCATGAGCCTATCTATCTTCAGGTTAGGCCGATATATTACCCAATAACTTACAGAAACAAAGAAATCATGCCCCATATAAAGATTTAAGAGACAAATACAATTATTGAAAGAATCTGTAATCTCGAAGGGAACCTTGCTCCATTCAAAAAAAAAAAAACCTGCGGCAACGTTGCCATCGTATACTTCGCTCCTCATGCATCAGTTCTGCATGGTACTTCTTTGCAGAGAGAAAAATACAATTAGTGAAAGTATTCATAATCTCGAAGAGAACATTGCTCCAGCCAAAAGAAACACATGGCAACCTTGCCATCATATGCTTAGCTCCTCATGGAACAGTTCTGCATGGTACTTCTTTGCATTAAGCTTACCATTGGCGAAAGTTGTGATCTACGTGTTAATTTTAGTTAGCCTTGATATATCACTCTACAGAATAACATGCAAATCCTAATTAGTGTATAATGTTATTACATGTACCACACTCCTTAAACCATGCATGGAGGCACCAACTCAGTGGACTACATACTGAAGTAATTGCTGATTATAGTCAATATGCCGCCATGATGAGATGGAATTAAGGATGAGCATTGGTACCCAAAGTCAACAGATAGATTGCAGATGCTTCTCCCCGGAAAGAAAAACAAACGCTCCTACCGCGCAGATGCTCCTCCCCGGAAAGAAAAAACAAATGCTCCTACCGCATGTGATCGTACGTGATTATATTTAGGGTGAAGGTAGCCGGTTATGTGATCAGTCCGCAGTATAGTCCATAAGCTGACTGATCTGATTAGTAGTGAAGACAGAGGACATTGCATACCACAGATGAGCAAAAATTACTGCAGATCAGCGAAGTAGAGGGTCCTGTCAAGTGCAGCAGATCCGCATATGACGTAGATGGAGCGATCTGTTGCTGCTGCCGCAGAGCAACACAACCTACAGAGATTTAGGGCTGTTGCATGCCTTAGATGGAGCGATCTGAGGCTGCTACTGCCACGGAGCGATCTGTGGCTTCTGCATATGTCGTAGATGGAGACAGATCGAGGCGGCGTCTCTACCACATCAGATGGGATCTCTTAATGGTCTTGGAGAGGAGGCAAGGTCTTGGAGATGTTGGGGCAGACTAACCCTCCTCGGCGAGACACGCCGAGAAGCCTCCCGGCGACACAAACGTCAGACAGAGGTAGACGAAGGAGACACCATTATTTTTCCTGGCAACGAACGGCACGGCGCACCAACGCCTATATCTTGGCTTTATTTCTCACAAAGACTCCCTTAAACACATACATAGAGGTACACACGCACACACGCAACAAAACCAGGAAGAACACTCACGCCGACCGGGCACACACCACGGTCCCGACGGAGACTACATCTTCCTTAGGCCCCTCTCACTTGGCTCGGCACATACCGCAGCAATCAACCAGTACACAAGGGATGGATTTTGTGATGGATTATGGATGGACTTAGGCCCATATAAGACAATAATCCCTGGTTAATCTCTAAGGCCCATTAATGTGTACGCCAAGTGGAGGGAAGTGTGGGAAGTTTAGTACCATACTGCTACAGTAAGAAGAGTGAGATCTCTTTATAAGGGCTGCTCTACCAGTTGCTACTGGGAGCTTGGGAATAGGAGTTGTACACGTGTGCTCCTCCTCCTCCGCCGCCCGCCGTGCCTCGTCACGACGCGCGCGCGCCGCGGGTTTTGGGAATGAGCCGAGCCGAATCTTACTTTTGCCGGTCAAGAATGGTTAATTAATTAACGAGTCGCTTACGGAAGTGCCACTATCCAAGATGTTGGACCGTGGGCTGTTCGCGGACTCGGTCGTGGGCTTATGCCAAGGCCCATCTACCCGACGACATATATAAGAAGCGCTGGCCAGTGGAGTGAACCCAGAACTCAGTTCACTCACTCCCTCTCGCACAACCCTAGCCGTCATCTACTGTTCATCTCACTGTGCTGCTTCTGGCGATCCCATCCCGATGACCACGTGCACGGTTGGTCGGGAGAGCAGGTGCCTCCGGAACCCTGTCGTTCGAGATCCTGCCCGGGAGAACGACAATAAGGTTTTTGGGGAGCGTCTCGACGCGACTGCTCCCGATCCGTCCCCGTCTCCATCCTCCTCTGCTTCCACTACTTTCCCTGCATCGACTCCATGGCTGACGATGAAGCCGCCAAGATGAAGGCCTCGGCCGATGCTGAGGCTGCCGCCGCCGCGTTGGCCTGGCCAACCGGAGGGTATGACTCGTTCATCCCCTATTTGCTCGTTCATGTGCTGGCCGTATATATGATGTTCATAGATGATTCGGTTCGATGTACTGTACGTGCTCACATGCTTAGGTATCGGTATGAGATGCATACCGTATTTGCCATGTTTACTGTTTACTCATGGATTAGATTAGTCGAGAAAGTGCTAATATTTCCAACAATCCGAAAACCTTATTTTAGGCACTTTTCGACTCATGGCTTCGCCGCTACACTGAAACCAGAAAAGTTTACCGGGACGCATTTTAAGCATTGGCAGACGAGGACTACCTTGTGGCTCACAACAATGAACGTGTTCTGGGTTGGTGGTGTGTCTCCCACGGTAACGATTGCTCCTGAACAGGAGAATGCATTTAGGGAGGCAACCACCATCTTTGTGGGAGCCGTTCTTACTGTGATCGTGTAGGGTAACGCAGCAGAAAACAAAAATATTTCCGACCTACGCACCAGCCCAGGACCACTATGGAGACTACATACAAGGTTTGATCATTTCGTTACCGACTCGAAGCGCAGCGGAAGTAGAGTCGATGACGATCGGCGGTGCAGATCCCCGCAGCTAGGATTTACAACCTCCCAACCGCGAGGATGTATACCCTCGTCTTCCCTTCGGACAGCCCTCCGGGAGGCTGTCGAACAGTCCCCCAGACGATGTCGCGGACAGCCCTTCGGGAGGACCTTCAAAACTCGAACGGTCACTCGGACAGCCCTTCGGGAGGACTCACAGAACTCGGACCGTCACTTGGACAGCCCTTTGGGAGGCACTCTCAAACAGCCCCTCGGGCACTAAGATCGAAACTACGACCTCTCTACAGAGTTGCACACATACGGTGTCATCTATCCGGCAGGGCTTCGCCGTCCAGAACTAGTTCCTGCCGGAACCCAGACAGCCTTTCGGCTCTACGAAAAACTCTTTTCGTGGGAGGGAGAGAGAGAGCTTGCAAAGCATAGCATGTGTATGTGAGATCCAAGGATGAGTGTGGAGGGCTGCCCCTCCACCTCTATTTATAGGAAAGCCAAGGGGTAGGGTAGTTATCCAATAAAACCCAAAGGCATATGAGGGAAGTCCTTCCACAAGGACCTAAAGGAGAAACCAAGGAACAAGAGGGGCTCCAAGGTGGAGCCCCTAGTGTGGCCGGCCACTCCCCCATGAGGGCCCCCCCAAAGGGGGTTCTCATCCATCCACATCACCTTCTAGAAGCCTTTAGCAAAAGCCCTAAAAGGTGGCTTCCAAAAATTATCCAAAAAGCACTTTCACTATTCACGACGACATTTTTCAGCGCCCGTTCGAACTGAAAATATTTATGTGGGCTTAGAACAATTCCAGTACCCACTAAAATAATTTTCAACGCGTTCTGGAACAATTCCAGTTTAGTGATTTCATCTGCGAAAAGCATCTGAAGTGGTTCCGGCAGCTCCGGAACATTTCCGGTTTTTCTTCCAGAAAATTCCCAGAAGTTTCCAGAATGATTCTGGCATCCTCCAAGAATTATCAGGCATGTGCCGAAACCATTTTGACTTAATGGTATCCCCTGAAACAACTTTTCAGTTTCACCGGAACTCATCCGGTGACCTCTCTCTGCGGAACTTTTCCGCTGTCCGAAACTTTTCGGTGTCCGAAACTTTTTCGGCGATTTTCTCTCAGACTCCCTGTCTAGTATTCAGCAGATAGATGACCCTTAAGCGTGTGACCCTATAGGTTCGGTGAAGTATAGACATGACCGGAACACCTTCCGATCAATGATCAGCATCGGAGCCGTGGACACCCATATTGATCCCTATACCCACATGAATAAATATTCGAGTGAACCTCTAGTTGCCGTGTGCTATTCCTGTTGCTTCACGATATGTTACAAATACCCGAGGTTAGACATGTTGGCATCCCCGTGGATCAACAACTTGTCCACTATGCTGGTTACCTCGTTACCGGTATTGTTCTCTTTTCTCGTTTCCGTGTTCCGGCATCCCCGTGATCAAATCACAAAGTGTCTGGCCAGATGATGATGGATACCGTAACACCGAGAGGGCCCAGAGATATCTCTCCAACGTCGGAGGAGCAAATCCCAATATCGAGCTATCAAGTTACTTGACACACTTTTCCATGAACCCGTAAGCCGCCGTAATAGCCACCCATTTACGGATGACGTTTAACAAACCCCAAAGTTCATGAATCAAGCATGAAGAAACTCGATACTCTCATGGTCTGAGGAATCATGCAAACATTAACCATCTCTGTGTTAGTAACCATTAACTTGTGACGAAAGTATCCCATAGCATAACATCAATTCGGGTCGATTCAACACAAATGTTCTTCTAACATTGTGCCCTCAAAATTGCCGGCATAGTCATGCCCATGATCAGGAAAACAGAACCATCATGCAACACTTGAGCTAGTCTCAGAGGCCAGACTTGGAATACATTTTACCGTTTATTATTCCACACGTGCATATGAGTCTTCCTCCGAGCCTCGTGGTTATTGTAGACTCGAGAACCATAGCAGTTATAGCATGGAACATAAACCTAATTATGAACAGGGAGATAATCAATAACATTTATTATTGCCTCTAGGGCATATCTCCTACAGATCGGAGACAAGCTAGTCGACGTGTATCTCCATATGTGTGTTGCCAAGAATTTGTGGGATGCGCTCGAAGCTAAGTTTGGCGCAACCGATACTGGAAGCGAGTTGTATGCTATGGAGCAGTTCCATGATTACAAAATGGTTGATAACCGTTCTGTATTGGACCAGGCCCATGAGATACAACGCATCGCTAAGGAGCTGGAGCTACTGAAGTGTGAGTTACCGGACAAGTTTGTCGCTGGTTGCATTATTGCAAAACTCCCTCCTGGATGGAGGAACTTTGCTACTTCTCTCAAGCACTTGAGACATGAATACTCTGTTGAGGATGTCATCGGTCATCTAAGTGTTGAGCAGAACTCGAGAGCAAAGGACTCACACGTGAAAGGGGCAGAGGGTTCTTCTAGCGCCAATGTGGTGCAGAAGAACTTCCACAAGTTCAAGGGAAATAACTCTGTCCAGTAAAATACTACCTTTAAGAAGAAGGCTAAGAAGAAAAACAAAAAGAGAGATGGCTGTTTTACTTGTGGTTCAGAGGAACATTGGGCAAACAAGTGCCCAAACAAGTACAAGAAGCCAGGACGGGATGCCAAGTCTGTCAATGTCACTTTGAGCAACAATGATGGGGCATCTGGGTATGGTAATCTGTTTACCGTACTTTCAGTTTGTCAGTCCACCGATTGGTGGGTTGACATTGGGGCCAATATTCATGTGTGTACTGATGTGTCATTGTTTTCTTCTTACCAGGTCACACGAGATTGTTCCGTCCTGATGGGGAACAACTCGCATGCTTCTGTTCATGGTGTTGGCACGATAGATCTGAAGTTTACTTCGGGAAAGATTGTGCAACTGAAGAACATGCAGCATGTCCCCGTCATTAAGAAGAATCTCGTTAGTGGCTCCCTTCTATGTAAAGAAAGGTTTAAGTTACTATTTGAGTCCAACAAAGTAGTCGTATCTCGGTATGGACTATTTGTTGGAAAATGATATGATGTTGGTGGTTTGTTCCGCCTTTCCCTCGAAGATTTCTGTAATAAAGTTGTGAACCAAATTCATTCTAATGTGAACGAATGTGAGGTTTGGCATTCATGTCTTTGTCACATAAATTTCGGTTGTATGACACGGCTAGCTAAGATGAATATAATCCCGAGTTTCACTTTAGCCAAAGGCTCTAAGTGCCATGCGTGTGTGCAAGCAAAGCAACCTCGTAAGCCTCACAAGCCTGCGAAGGAGAGACACCTAGCACCACTAGAGTTCATACATTCAGATCTCTGTGAGATGAATGGTGTGTTGACTAAAGGTGGAAAG
Organism: Thinopyrum elongatum; assembly: GCA_011799875.1. Taxonomy (NCBI): domain Eukaryota; kingdom Viridiplantae; phylum Streptophyta; class Magnoliopsida; order Poales; family Poaceae; genus Thinopyrum; species Thinopyrum elongatum. The sequence continues at coordinate 55,481,740 of CM022302.1, forward strand.
AAATACTTCATGACTTTAATTGATGATTCCACTAGATTATGTTATGTCTATCTGTTAAATATAAAGGATGAGGCTCTACACTACTTTAAAATCTATAAGGCTGAAGTTGAGAGCCAACTTGAGAAGAAAATAAAATGAGTACGGTATGATCATGGTGGAGAGTACTTTTCTAGTGAGTTCGATTTATTCTGTGCGAAACATGGTATTATTCATGAGAGGATGCCTCCCTATTCACCCCAGTCAAACAGGGTTGCCGAACGGAAAAACCGCACTAACAGATTTGGCTAGCGCCATGTTAGATACATCGGGTTTATCCAAGGCATGGTGGGGGGAGGCTGTATTGACATCATGTCATGTCCTGAATAAATTCCCGCGAAGGATAATGAGACTACTCCCTATGAGCAATGGGAAAAGAAAAGAACTACACTCTCTTACTTGCGCAGTTGGGGCTGTTTGACAAAAGTCAATGTGTCGATCCCCAAAAAGCGTAAGCTTGGTCCAAAGACCGCAGACTGCATTAATTTCGGCTACGCTAAGAATAGCGTTGGCTATAGATTTCTAGTAGTGAAATCTGAGGTACCTGACCAGAAGGTCGGTACAATTATAGAGTCTAAGGATGCTATATTCTTTGAGGCTATTTTTGTAGGAGATATGCCCTAGAGGAAATAATAAATGTTATTGATTATCTCCCGGTTCATAATTAGGTTTATGTTCCATGCTATAACTGCTATGGTTCTCGAGTCTACAATAACCACGAGGCTCGGAGGAAGACTCATATGCACGTGTGGAATAATAAACGGTAAAATGTATTCCAAGTCTGGCCTCTGAGACTAGCTCAAGTGTTGCATGATGGTTCTGTTTTCCTGATCATGGGCATGACTATGCCGGCAATTTTGAGGGCACAATGTTAGAAGAACATTTGTGTTGAATCGACCCGAATTGATGTTATGCTATGGGATACTTTCGTCACAAGTTAATGGTTACTAACACAGAGATGGTTAATGTTTGCATGATTCCTCAGACCATGAGAGTATCGAGTTTCTTCATGCTTGATTCATGAACTTTGGGGTTTGTTAAACGTCATCCGTAAATGGGTGGCTATTACGGCGGCTTACGGGTTCATGGAAAAGTGTGTCAAGTAACTTGATAGCTCGATATTGGGATTTGCTCCTCCGACGTTGGAGAGATATCTCTGGGCCCTCTCGGTGTTACGGTATCCATCATCATCTGGCCAGACACTTTGTGATTTGATCACGGGGATGCCGGAACACGGTAACGAGAAAAGAGAACAAATACCTGTAACGAGGTAACTGGCATAGTGGACAAGTTGTTGACCCACGGGGATGCCATCATGTCTCACCTTGGGTATTTGTAACATATTGCGAAGCAACAGGAATAGCACATGGCAACTGGAGGTTCACTCGAATATTCATTCGTGTGGGTATAGGGGTCAATATGGGTGTCCACGGCTCCGATGTTGATCATTGATCGGAAAGGGTTCCGTGTCATGTATATACTTCACCGAACCTATAGGGTCACACGCTTAAGGGTCATCTATCTGCTGAATACTAGACAGGGAGTCTGAGAGAATCACCGAAAAAGTTTCGGACACTGGAAAAGTTCCGCAGAGAGAGGTCACCGGATGAGTTCCGGTGAAACTGAAAAGTTGTTTCGGGGTATTCCATTAAGTCAAATTGGTTTCGGCACAAGCCTGATAATTCTTGGAGGGTGCCAGAATCATTCTGGAAACTTCTGGGAATTTTCCGAGATGAAAACCGGAAATGTTCCGGAGCTGCCGGAACCGCTTCAGATGCTTTTCGCAGATGAAATCACTAAACTGGAATTGTTCCAGAACATGTTGAAAATTTTTATGGTGGGTACTGGAAATGTTCTAGGCCCACATAAATATTTTCAGTTCGAACGGACGCTGAAAAATGTCGTCGTGAACAGTGAAAGTGCTTTTTGGGTTACTTTTTGAAAAGCCACTTGTTTGGGCTTTATCCCAAAAGATCTAGGGATGACATGGATGGATTGGGAGGCCCTCTTGGGGGGCCCCCAAGGGGTGTGGCCGGCCACACTTGGGGCTCCACCATGGAGCCCCTCTTGTTCCTTGGTTTCACTCTTATACCCTTGGTGGAAGGACTTCATTCATGTGCTTTTGGGTTTTAATGTAAAACCACCCTACCCCTTGGGATTTCCTATAAATAGAGGTGGAGGGGCAGCCCTCCACACTCATCCCTTCTCACATACAAGTGCCATGCAATAATCTGGCTTCTCTCTCCCTCCCACGAAAAGAGTTTCGTAGAGCCGAAAGGCTGTCTGGGTTCCGGTGGGAACTAGTTCTGGACGGCGAAGCCCTCCCGGATAGATGACACCGTATGTGTGCAACTCTTTAGAGAGGTCGTAGTTTCGATCTTTGTGCCCGAGGGGCTGTTCGAGAGTGCCTCCCGAAGGGCTGTCCAAGTGACGGTCCGAGTTCTGTGAGTCCTCCCGAAGGGCTGTCCGCGATACCGTCCGGGGGACTGTTCGACCGCCTCCCGGAGGGCTGTCCGAGGGGCAGATGAGGGAGTACATCCTCGCGGTTGGGAGGTTGTAAATCCTAGCTGCGGGGATCTGCACTACCGATCGTCATCGACTCTACTTCCGCTGTGCTACGAGTCGGTAACGAAAAGGATAAACCTTGTATGCAGTCTCCATAGTGGTCCTGGGCTGGTGCGTAGGTCGGAAATTTTTTGTTTTCTGCTGCGTTACCCTACAGTGGCATCAAGAGCCATGCTATGCGTAGATGCAGGTTGCGATCTAGAATACATAGTGATGTATGGGTGTTGCACAATATAATTAGGTAGTAGATGAGTTCTATTACTGAAAATTATTTATGCGGGTAGCAGATGAAATCTGTTACCCGATGTTCTTGTTGCTTCCCTGGAATTTGCATATTTCTGATCTTGATAACAGTATGGTGGAGTTTTAATGTTCTGGCAATCCGCGATCCTGATTGATCAACGAAGTGCTAACAGTTCATTGAATTCCACCGTAGTTAAAAAGAAAGATGAAATTTCGCAGACAAAAGGGCAATGCAGATATGATCTGCACGGGGGTCATGCGTATGACGAAGTTTAGTATGGGGTTCAAGATTTTATTATCTCATGCTTCATACACCCCGCATTGTTAATCTAGCGACTTGAATTATCATACTTGATGATGGACGTTGGTAGCTTCGGTTTGTTTCGAAACCTTAGAAGCCACGAAAAACAAGTTTTTGCATGAACCAATTAGAGGCGTCTAACTTGGTTTTGCAGGAGGGATTACATGTGCATGTGATGTGGTATAGCGGTGCTCATAATAATTTGATTATGTATGAGATGACTATATAATGTAAATTGATTAACATGACCTGTGTGTCATGATTCGGCATGATGGCTGGAGCCATATGATTGCACTTTAAATGACCTGTGTGTCAACCTTGTGTAATGCATTATTTTATTAGCTATAGAGATAGCAATATTATCTGCTGCTTCGACAAGGTGGTGGCAATCTTCGCGAAGGTGATCGCCTACGTTAATGCCGAAGACGAAGGAATACAAGACTTCTCCGTCAGAAAGAGCTATACCATATCATGCTATTATGAAGTGCATGAGATGTTTATCCCTTATGATGAACCCTTCTTGATTGCACGGTAGTCGCTTTTATTAGGGTGATCTCTCACAAAAATATCAAGTAGTTAGTGTTCTCCCAAGTGTAGCACCGTCTACAACACGTATCTTTTAGGGGTGCGCCATGTACACATGAGCACGAACGATTAGAGAGGTGTAAGGCGGGTGAAGGTCAGACCTCACTGCGTGATCACTTGGTTGTCTTGACGTTCAGGCAGGACAGTCCTGAGCTCGGAACACACGCATCGAAAGATGGACAAGTGTCACATAGAGATGTGATTGGCAAGTTGGCCTACCAATTGAAATTCATGTCATCAGTGATGAACCCGTCAATGGCGTTGAATTGATATGCGGATCTTGAATCACTCACAATCAATTATGAGAGATATTGATTTGAGTGGGAGCGCACTGTTGAATTAACTTGTTTAATTCTCAGTGCAATTAATTATGAACACTGTCTAAGTGTGGTTTGCTTAACAGTTATAGAATAATGGCTCGTGTTTCCACCTTCCCTGTTAAAATTGAATAAGCTGTTAAATATCTGGTTAAAACTTTACGGTTGGTAACGTAATGTGAGGATTGTCCTCAAGAGTGCCTAGAAGGACTTTGTCCTATCGCGTACTTTCGGTATTCTCTCGCTTATGCTATGGATCATGTGACTCTCGTCCTTCGATCCAAAAGCTAGAATTCCGTTTCAGTCAAGTGCAATATGTTTGCTTCCATGAGACCCGAACTTCGAAAGTTTGGATAGTTATGTGATATTCATGGAATCTGAAAATCATTTTTCAGAGACAGACAAAGGCTAAAAGATATGAGATATCCAAAGCAATGTTTGTTTGCAAACTATTAGTAAAGAAGTTTACTATGCATTAGACTGATAAGAGAGGGATCCAGAAGAACGCCTGTCATATGATGAAAGGTGAATAAAACAACAACTTAAAGAGAAAGGAAGTGTCTGAAGGGTGTTAGTGTGATAACACACCTAGGAAGTCCGGGGCTAACGCCACTCTTAAGTTGAGTGCTTCTTCTAAGAGTAGGAGAAATACTGAAAGTTAAACTGTTAGAAGTATAAAGGCAAAAGAAAGAAGACTGGAATATCCAGCTCATGTATGACTGTCATACAAGTTTTTAATGTATAGAAGGCTGGTCAAAGATATAGTTCTTGGGAATTATGATTAAATTGTTAATCACTGGTTCTTGGGTATTGTGAGTTAATCAAAAAGATACCCGCTCGATTGCATTCTGTTGCAACTCGATGTAAGAACTACTATGGCCTGAAAGACTAGCGAGGAATGAGGTTTAGGTATACACAGGGAACATAGTAAATGTTACTATACCTTCCATCGGTGTATTACCGTCTGTATTTATTTTCATAATTCATTTAGAGTTTTACACACTCTAGCCCATTGCATAAGGTATCTTGCAAGAAGGTTGTTCATAAGAGAACTTTTGATGTTCGGTGTTATGAATAACATAAGGGCCATACTTTCATTATGAATGAGATGTATGTTATGAATGTTGATAATAATATATTACCTCTGGATTTACTTTCATAATTCATTTTAGAGTTTCATACACTCTAACCCATTGCACAATGTTTGTTGCAAAAGAGTTGTTCATAAAAACAACAATTGTTGTTCAGTATTATGAATAACATGAAGGGCCATGCTTCCATCCAAGATGGGACGTATGTTATGAATATTGATGGTAATATGATACATCCATAACACTGACGCTAAATGTCGCAAGACTAAAAGAATACCACACAAGTGTGGCACTGCATTTGGTCACATTGGAGAAACCCGCATGGAAAATTCCATTATGATGGATTTTGAAGTCGTTTGATTTTGAATCATCTGACACTTGCACATTTCCTCCAAAAAGTGAAGTGACTGAAATACCGTTCACAGGCCAAAAAGAACGAATAACAAACTTATTGGTGATCATACATTTTGATGTGTGTAGTGCGATAAATGTTGTTAGTAGTGGATTTATCTATCTTCAGAAATGACTCAAGTAGATATATAGATATTTACCTGATGAGACATAAGTCTGGATCTTTTGAAATCATTCAAAAGGTTTTCAAAATGAAGAAGAAATTATTGTAACAAGAAAATTATGTTTCTACAATTCGATTACAGAAAGGAAGATTTGAGTTACAAGTTTAGCAAATGTCTGATGAGTTGTGAAAGGGGTTTCATAACTTGCACCTCTCGGAACACCACTGCAAGTGGAAAGTCCGTGGAGATGTAATCGAACCATTCATGACATGGTAAGATCAAAGATGACATAAATAAATTTGCCATTATCCCTTTTAAAGAGTGATGCTTTAGAGACTGCGGCTTTTACACTGAAAAGAGCTCCATTGAGTCTGTTGAAATGACACCATGGTATGGTACGCCCAACCATGTTATATCTTTTCTTAAACATTTGGAATATGGGGCTTGTGTAAAAGGTTACAAACCTATTCCAAATCACACAAGTTCTACTTTGTAGGTTATCCCAAGTCATTGGGTATTCCTCCCTTACTATACCAAGGCAAATAGGTTTGCCACAAAGAACGGTATGCTTTTTGAAGAAAATGGTTCTTTCAAAAAGGTGAGTGGGAGAATAGTGCAACTCGACGAGATAAACAGTATCTTCGTCATCAGGTCAAAGGGAAGAGACCTTGGAAGTAATTCCGGAGTTTCCTACTGCGACTGATACGGAAGTCTCTACAATAAAATGTATGGACTTCAGTCGAACTTGCAGCTGAACCACGTAGGCAAGGCTCGTGCAAACCTCTCAGGTGCGCAAACGAGATATTGTTGTTAGACAACAGTATACCTACGATACACAAGGAAGCGTTGATGGGCCCTGACTCCGGAATTGGCTAAATGCCAATACAATCCGAGATAGTATCCATATAAATGTTTCAAGATTAAAACCTTGATACACCTTTCGGAAGACTTAGAGTCTAACGAATATTTATGGAAATTAAAACTGATACGGATAAAAATGTTTTATCCATAAAGCTCGACTTGTTGCAATAACAAGTTCAAGGAGTTGACTACGATGAGGTTGTTTCATCGTAGCGATGCTTAAAGTCGGTTCGGGTTGAACTAGCAATTAATACATATTTCAATCTTAAGATATGAAACATGGATGACAATAGGATTTCCATCTGATGGAAATGAAACCAAGGACTTGCATGTGTTACAGTCCAAGGTATTTTGTCAGTCCAGAGGATGCTAGTAAGTATGCAAACTTCAGAGTTCCAGCAATGGACAGAAGAGAGCAAAATGGAGTTGGAATCTTCGTGTTTTGATGAAATAGTCAAAGGGGTTTGACTTCATCAATGGGTAACGAAGATGCTTATGATTCAAGAAAGTAAGTGGGAGCATAATAAAATTTCTAAAAAAAAACGTTGTGTGCTTGACACATTGTTAATTGGAAATAAATTTCTTGACATGAATTAGGACTTCATTTGAAAATAGTTTTTCGATGAAGTGCTTGGGCTAAATAGCCTTTTATATTAGGCATGATGATCTATGGAGATAGATTTACCTAATAGGGCTGAGCAAAGATACATATTGACAAGATGCTAAAACCTTTTAGCATTAAAAACGTCAAGGAGTGATTCTTGCCGAAGTCACATGGAAAGAGTTTTTGCAAGACTCGGTGTCCCAAAACACTGATGAGCAAAATACATGATGAAGATTCCACACACTCTTGTGTTTGGATTAATCATGTATTCCATGGTATGTAAAAACAACCAGATATGTCCAATACTCCCAAAGTTGTTGCGATTATAGATACCAAAGTGATCAAAAGTTCTGATCATGGGACAACAGTGAAAAAGGGTCATTGAGTACTATAGTAGCACCGATGACATGTTTTCTCGCAAGCGGAGATCATGAAGAGTTCGTTATAAAAGGTTACATCGATACAGTCTTCATCCATGCTCCAAGCGATTTTCGATTTAAATTGAGGGTTTTGTGTAACACACAATATGGTGGCACGGTAGTTGGAAATTGTTCCAAACAAGTTACTGTGGCGAATTCTATAACAGAGGCGAAGTATGTTGCCGCTTTTAAAAGCAACAAACAAGATGCTGAATCATATAGTTCTTTCATGAACTTAGTATGGTTCCAAGAAGGCTTTGGTCAATGGGACACTACTGCAGGTAGTTGCTCCATAACTCAGTCTGAGGAATCCAGGTTCGACCTGTGATTCACATACATACGAAGCCAAGTCCACACAAAATATGAATTTTGTGAAAGCGTGAAAACGCGAGGATATGCAAAGATACACACGGAGCTGAAGTCGTCAGATGCGTTGGACATCAGGCTATACCACATGCGAAACATATTTACACCAGTGTGCCACAGGTGTAAAGTGCATTAGCATTAACTAGATTATTGACTCTAGTGCAAGTGGGAGTCTGTAGGAGATATGCCCTAGAGGCAATAATAAATGTTATTGATTATCAACCTGTTCATAATTAGGTTTATGTTCCATGCTATAACTGCTATGGCTCTCGAGTCTACAATAACCACGAGGCTCGGAGGAAGACTCATATGCACGTGTTGAATAATAAACGGTAAAATGTATTCCTAGTCTGGACTCTGAGACTAGCTCAAGTGTTGCATGATGGTTCTATTTTCCTGATCATGGGCATGACTATGCCGGCAATTTTGAGGGCACAATGTTAGAAGAACACTTGTTTTGAATCGACCCGAATTGATGTTATGCTATGGGATACTTTCGTCACAAGTTAATGGTTAATAACACAGATATGGTTAATGTTTGCATGATTCCTCAGACCATGAGAGTATCGAGTTTCTTCATGCTTGATTCATGAACTTTGGGGTTTGTTAAACGTCATCCGTAAATGGGTGGCTATTACGGCGGCTTACGGGTTCATGGAAAAGTGTGTCAAGTAACTTGATAGCTCGATATTGGGATTTGCTCCTCCGACGTTGGAGAGATATCTCTGGGCCCTCTCGGTGTTTTGGTATCCATCATCGTCTGGCCAGACACTTTGTGATTTGATCACGGGGATGCCGGAACACGGTAACGAGAAAAGAGAACAAATACCGGTAACGAGGTAACTGGCATAGTGGACAAGTTGTTGACCCACGGGGATGCCATCATGTCTCACCTTGGGTATTTGTAACATATCCCGAAGCAACAGGAATAGCACACGGCAACTGGAGGTTCACTCGAATATTCATTCGTGTGGGTATAGGGGTCAATATGGGTGTCCACGGCTCCGATGTTGATCATTGATCGGAAAGGGTTCCGTGTCATGTCTATACTTCACCGAACCTATAGGGGCACACGCTTAAGGGTCATCTATCTGCTGAATACTAGACAGGGAGTCTGAGAGAATCACCGAAAAAGTTTCGGACACCGAAAAAGTTTCGGACAGTGGAAAAGTTCCGCAGAGAGAGGTCACCGGATGAGTTCCTGTGAAACTGAAAAGTTGTTTCGGGGTATTCCATTAAGTCAAATTGGTTTCGGCACATGCCTGATAATTCTTGGAGGGTGCCAGAATCATTCTGGAAACTTCTGGGAATTTTCCGAGATGAAAACCGGAAATGTTCCGGAGTTGCCGGAACCGCTTCAGATGCTTTTCGCAGATGAAATCACTAAACTGGAATTGTTCCAGAACATGTTGAAAATTTTCTAAGCCCACATAAATATTTTCAGTTCGAACGGACGCTGAAAAATGTCGTCATGAATAGTGAAAGTGCTGTTTGGGTTACTTTTTGGAAAGCCACTTGTTTGGACTTTATCCCAAAAGATCTAGGGATGACATGGATGGATTGGGAGGCCCTCTTGGGGGCCCCCCAAGGGGTGTGGCCGGCCACACTTGGGGCTCCACCATGGAGCCCCTCTTGTTCCTTGGTTTGTCCCTTATACCCTTGGTGGAAGGACTTCATTCATGTGCTTTTGGGTTTTACTGTAAAACCACCCTACCCCTTGGGATTTCCTATAAATAGAGGTGGAGGGGCAGGCCTCCACACTCATCCCTTCTCACATACAAGTGCCATGCAATAATCTGGCTTCTCTCTCCCTCCCACGAAAAGAGTTTCGTAGAGCCGAAAGGCTGTCTGGGTTCCGGTGGGAACTAGTTCTGGACGGCGAAGCCCTGCCGGATAGATGACACCGTATGTGTGCAACTCTGTAGAGAGGTCATAGTTTCGATCTTAGTGCCCGATGGCCTGTTCGAGAGTGCCTCCCGAAGGGCTGTCCAAGTGACGGTCCGAGTTCTGTGAGTCCTCCCGAAGGGCTGTCCGCGACACCTTCCGGGGGACTGTTCGACCGCCTCCCGGAGGGCTATCCGAGGGGCAGATGAGGGAGTACATCCTCGCGGTTGGGAGGTTGTAAATCCTAGCTACGGGGATCTGCACCGCCGATCGTCATCGACTCTACTTCCGCTGCGCTACGAGTCGGTAACAAAAATGATCAAACCTTGTATGCAGTCTCCATAGTGGTCCTGGGCTGGTGCGTAGGTCGGAAAATTTTTGTTTTCTGCTGCGTTACCCTACAATTTTCCCCATAAGAGATATGCAAAGCACTTAGACTCCTGAACCTGCCATTCTGATGGAATATTATGAACACAAAAGTGATGAAAGTTCATTGGAGGATGATGAGGAAGCTCTTGTTAGGGGCAAGAGACAAAGGACTGCAGAGTCTTTTGGTGATGATTTCCTCATGTACCTCGTGGATGACGACACTCCTAGTTCCATTTCAGAAGCCTATGCATCCCCGGATGCTGACTACTGGAAGGATGCGGTCCGTAGCGAGATGGATTCCATCTTAGCTAATGGGACATGGGAGATCACTGATCGTCCATATGGTTGCCAACCATTAGGATGTAAGTGGGTGTTCAAAAGGAAGCTTAGGCCCGATGGTACTGTTGAGAAGTACAAGGCTAGGCTTGAGGCCAAGGGTTATACCCAGAAAGAAGAGCATTTCTTTATACTTACTCACCTGTGGCTAGACTGACAACCATTCGAGTGTTACTCGCTTTGGCTGCCTTGCATGGTCTGCTCGTTCATCAGATGGACGTTAAGACGGCTTTCCTTAACGGAGAGCTAGACGAGGAAATTTACATGCAACAGCCAGATGGCTTTGTAGTAAATGGTCAGGAAAGAAAGCTGTGTAAACTAGTGAAATCTTTGTATGGCCTGAAACAAGCGCCTAAGCAATGGCATGAGAAGTTGAATACAACTTTGAGATCTGTTGGCTTTGTTGTTAATGAAGCTGACAAATGTGTATACTATCGCTATGGTGGAGGCGAAGTCATTGAGGAGGTCAAGGCTTTTCTATCTCATAACTTTGAGATGAAAGACCTGGGCGTGGCTGATGTTATCTTGAACATCAAGCTACTGAGAGACACTGAGGGTGGAATTACGCTTTTGCAATCCCACTATGTTGAGAAGATTTTGAGCCGTTTTGGATATTCGGACTGCAAACCTTCTGCAACACCATATGATCCTAGCGTGCGGATTCGAAAGTTCGAAGGCACAACTATAGATCGATTGAGATATTCTCAAGTGATTGGTTAACTGATGCACCTAGCTTGTGCTACTCGTCCTGACATCTCATTTGTTGTGTGCAAACTGAGCCGGTTTGTTTCCAATCCAGGAGATGTGCATTGGCATGCTGTTGAGCGAGTGATGTAGGAGATATGCCCTAGAGGCAATAATAAATGTTATTGATTATCTCCCTGTTCATAATTAGGTTTATGTTCCATGCTATAACTGCAATGATTCTCGAGTCTGCAAATAAAACGAGGCTCGGAGGAAGACTCATATGCACGTGTGGGATAATAAATGGTAAAATGTATTCCTAGTCTGGCCTCTAAGACTAGCTCAAGTGTTGCATGACGGTTCTGTTTTCCTGATCATGGGCATGTCTATGCCAGCAACTTTGAGGGCACAGTGTTAGAAGAACATTTGTGTTGAATCGACCCGATTGATGTTATGCTATGAGATTCTTTCGTCACAAGTTAATGGTTAATAACACAGAGATGGTTAATGTTTGCATGATTCCTTAGACCATGAGAGTATCGAGTTTCTTCATGCTTGCTTCATGAACTTTGGGGTTTGTTAAACGTCATCCGTAAATGGGTGGCTATTACGGCGGCTTACGGGTTCATGGAAAAGTATGTCAAGTAACTTGATAGCTCAAGATTGGGATTTGCTCCTCCGACGATGGAGAGATATCTCTGGGCCCTCTCGGTGTTACGGTATCCATCATCGTCTGGCCAGACACTTTGTGATTTGATCACGGGGATGCCGGAACACGGAACGAGAAAAGAGAACAATACCGGTAACGAGGTAACTAGCATAGTGGACAAGTTGTTGATCCACGGGAATGCAACATGTCTCACCTCGGGTATTTGTAACATATCACGAAGCAACAGGAATAGCACACGGCAACTGGAGGTTCACTCGAATATTCATTCGTGTGGGTATAGGGGTCAATATGGGTGTCCACGGCTCCGATGTTGATCATTGATCGGAAGGGGTTCCGTGTCATGTCTATACTTCACCGAACCTATAGGGTCACACGCTTAAGGGTCATCTATCTGCTGAATACTAGACAGGGAGTCTGAGAGAAAATCACCGAAAAAGTTTCGGACACCGAAAAGTTTCGGACAGCGGAAAAGTTCCGCAGAGAAAGGTCACCGGATGAGTTCCGGTGAAACTGAAAAGTTGTTTCAGGGGATACCATTAAGTCAAAATGGTTTCGGCACATGCCTGATAATTCTTGGAGGATACCAGAATCATTCTGGAAACTTCTGGGAATTTTCTGGAAGAGAAACCGGAAATGTTCCGGGGCTGCCGGAACCGCTTCAGATGCTTTTCGCAGATGAAATCACTAAACTGGAATTGTTCCAGAACGCATTGAAAATTATTTTAGTGGGTACTGGAAATGTTCTAAGCCCACATAAATATTTTCAGTTCGAACGGACGCTGAAAAATGTCGTCGTGAATAGTGAAAGTGCTTTTTGGGAATTTTAGGGAAAGCACCTTTTGGGAATTTCCCAAAAGGCTTCTAGAATGCCTTAGGCACTAAGGAAGCCCCCTTGGGGGGTCCCCCAAGGGTGTGGCCGGCCAAGCATGGTGGAGCTCCTTGGAGCTCCACATGGCACCCCTTTTATCTTTATTCTTTTGTGGAAAGGCATAAAGTGGGGGCACTTTGGGTTTTTTTTGTATGACATCTTTACCCCTTGGCTATCCTATAAATAGAGGTGGAGGGGCAGCCCTCCACACTCATCCCTTCTCACATACATGCCATTGCAATGATCTGGCTTCTCTCTCCCTCCCACGAAAAGAGTTTCGTAGAGCCGAAAGGCTGTCTGGGTTCCGGTGGGAACTAGTTCTGGACGGCGAAGCCCTGCCGGATAGATGACACCGTATGTGTGCAACTCTGTAGAGAGGTCGTAGTTTTGATCTTAGTGCCCGAGGGGCTGTTCGAGAGTGCCTCCCGAAGGGCTGTCCAAGTGACGGTCCGAGTTCTGTGAGTCCTCTCGAAGGGCTGTCCGAGTGACCGTTCGAGTTTCGAAGGTCCTCCCGAAGGGCTGTCCGCGACACCGTCCGGGGGACTGTTCGACCGCCTCCCGGAGGGCTGTCCGAAGGGAAGACGAGGGTATACATCCTCGCGGTTGGGAGGTTGTAAATCCTAGCTGCGGGGATCTGCACCGCCGATCGTCATCGACTCTACTTCCGCTGCGCTACGAGTCGGTAACGAAATGATCAAACCTTGTATGCAGTCTCCATAGTTGTCCTGGGCTGGTGCGTAGGTCGGAAATTTTTTGTTTTCTGCTGCGTTACCCTACAGTGGCATCATGAGCCGTGCTATGCGTAGATGCAGGTTGCGATCTAGAATACATAGTGATGTATGGGTGTTGCACAATATAATTAGGTAGTAGATGAGTTCTATTACTGAAAATTATTTGTGCGGGTAGCAGATGAAATCTGTTACCCGATATTCTTGTTGCTTCCCTGGAATTTGCATATTTCTGATCTTGATAACAGCATGGTGGAGTTTCAAAGTTCTGGCAATCCGCGATCCTGATTGATCAACGAAGTGCTAACAGTTCATTGAATTCCACCGTAGTTAAAAGGAAAGATGAAATTTCGCAGACAAAAGGGCAATGCAGATATGATCTGCACGGGGGTCATGCGTATGACGAAGTTTAGTATGGGGCTCGAGATTTTATTATCTCGGTTTTCATACACCCTGGAAAGTTAATCTAGCGACTTGAATTATCATACTTGATGATGGACGTTGGTAGCTTCGGTTTGTTTCGAAACCTTAGAAGCCACGAAAAACAAGTTTTTGCATGAACCAATTAGAGGCGTCTAACTTGGTTTTGCAGGAGGGTTTACATGTGCATGTGATGTGGTATAGTGGTGCTCATAATAATTTGATTATGTATGAGATGACTATATAATGTAAATTGATTAACATGACCTGCGTGTCATGATTCGGCATGATGGCTGGAGCCATATGATTGCACTTTAAATGACATGTGTGTCAACCTTGTGTAATGCATTATTTTATTAGCTATAGAGATAGCAATATTATCTGCTGCATCGACAAGGTGGTGGCAATCTTCGCGAAGGTGAACACCGACGCGAATGCCGAAGACGAAGAAATACAAGAATTCTCCGTCAGAAAGGGCTATACCATATCATGCTATTATGAATTGCCTGAGATGTTTATCCCTTATGATGCACCCTTCTTGATTGCGCGGTAGTCGCTTTTATTAGGGTGATCTCTCACAAAAATATCAAGTAGTTAGTGTTCTCCCAAGTGTAGCACCGTCACGGCACCTAACTTTTCGGGGTATCACATGCTAACATGGGTACGAACGATTAGGGATGTGTGAGGCGGGTGAGTTGAGACCTCGCAGCGAGATCACTTGGTTGTCTTGACGTTCAGGCATGAAAGTCATGAGCTCGGAACACACGCATCGAAAGATGAACAAGAGTCACATAGAGATGTGATTGGCAAGTTTGCCTACCGATTGAGATTTTCGTCATCAGTGATGCTACCATCAATGGCGTTGAATTGAAATGCGGATCTTGAATCACTCACAATCAATTATGAGAGATATTGATTTGAGTGGGAGCGCACTGTAGAATTAATTCTTTTAATTCTCAGTGCAATTAATTTTAAACACTGTCTAAGTGTGATTTGCATAATAGTTGTAGAATAATGGCTCGCATTTCCACCTTCCCTATTAAAATTGAATAGCTGTTAAATATCTGGTTAAAACTTTACGGTTGGTAACGTAATGTGAGGATTGTCCTCAAGAGTGCCGAGAAGGACTTTGTCCTATCGCATACTTTCGGTATTCTCTCGCTTATGCTATGGATCATGTGACTCTCGTCCGTTGATCCAAAAGCTAGAATTCCATTTCAGTCAAGCGCAATATGTTTGTTTCCATGAGACCCAAACTTCGAAAGTTTGGATAGTTATGTGATATTCATGGAATCTGAAAATTATTTTCAGAGACAGACAAAGGCTAAAAGATATGAGATAGCCAAAGCAATGTTTGTTTGCAAACTATTAGTAAAGGAGTTTACTATGCATTAGACTGATAAAAGAGGGATCCAGGAGAACGCCTGTCATATGATGAAAGGTGAATAAAACAACAACTTAAAGAGAAAGGAAGTGTCCAAAGGGTGTTAGTGTGACTTACATGCCTAGGAAGTCCAGGGCTAACGCCACTCTTAAGTTGGGTGCTTCTTCTGAGAGTAGGAGAAATACTAAAAGTTAAACTGTTAGAAGTATAAAGGCAGAAAGAAAGGAGACTGGAATATCCAGCTCATGTATGAATGTCATACAAGTTTTTGATGTATAGAAGGCTGGTCAAAGATATAGTCCTTGGGAATTATGATTAAATTGTTAATCACTGATTCTTGGGTATTGTGAGTTAATCACAAAGATACCCGCTCGATTGCTTTCTGTTGCAACTCGATGTAAGAACTACTATGGCCTGAAAGACTAGCCAGAAATGAGTTTTAGGTATACACGGGGAACATAGTAAATGTTACTATACCTTCCATCGGTGTATTACCGTCTGTATTTATTTTTATAATTCGTTTGGAGTTTCACAAACTCTAGCCCATTGCATAAGGTATCTTGCAAGAAGGTTGTTTATAAGAGAACTTTTGATGTTCGATGTTATGAATAACATAAGGGCCATACTTTCATTATGAATGAGATGTATGTTATGAATATTGATAATAATACATTACCTTTGGGTTTACTTTCATAATTCATTTTAGAGTTCCATACACTCTAGCCCATTGCACAATGTTTGTTGCAAAAGAGTTGTTCATAAAAACAACAACTGTTGTTCAGTATTATGAATAACATGAAGGGCCAAGCTTCCATCCTAGATGGGATGTATGTTACGAATATTGATGGTAATATGATACATCCATAACACTGACGCTAAATGTCGCAAGACTAAAAGAATACCACACAAGTGTGGCACTACATTTGGTCACATTGGAGAAACCCGCATGGATAAATTCCATTATGATGGATTTTGAAGTCGTTTGATTTTGAATCATCTGACACTTGCAACTTTCCTCCGAAAAGAGAAGTGACTGAAATACCGTTCACAGGCCATAAGGAACGGACAACAAACTTATTGGTGATCACACATTTGATGTGTGTAGTCCGATAAAGGTTGTTGCAAGTAGTGGATTTATCTATCTTCAGAAATGACTCAAGTAGATATGTGGATATTTACTTGATGAGACGTAAGTCTGGATCTTTTGAAATCATTCGAAAGGTTTTCAAATATGAAGTAGAAGTTATTGTAACAAGAAAATTATGTTTCTACAATTCGATTGCAGAAAGAAATATTTGAGTTACAAGTTTAGCGAATGTCTGATGAGTTGTGAAAGGGGTTTCATAACTTGCACCTCCCGGAACACCACTGCAAGAGGAAAGTCCGTGAAGATGTAATCGAACCATTTATGACATGGTAAGATCAAAGATGACATAATTAAATTTGCCATTATCCCTTTTAAAGTGATGCTTTAGAGACTGCGGCTTTTACACTGAAAAGAGCTCCATTAGGTCTGTTGAAATGACACCATGGTATGGTACGCCCAACCATGTTATATCTTTTCTTAACATTTGGAATATGGGGCTTGTGTAAAAGGTTACAAACCTATTCCAAATCAGACAAGTGCTACTTTGTAGGTTATCCCAAAATGTTGGGTATTCCTCCCTCACTATGCTGAGGCAAATAGGTTTGCCACTAAGAACGGTATGCTTTTTGAAGAAAATGGTTCTTTCAAAAAGGTGAGTGGGAGAATAGTGCAACTCGACGAGATAAACAGTATCTTCGTCATCAGATCAAAGGAAAGAGACCTTGGAAGTAATTCCAGAGTTTCCTACTGCGACTGATACGGAAGTCTCTACAATAAAATGTATGGACTTCGGTCGAACTTGCAGCTGGACCACGTAGGCAAGGCTCGTGCAAACCTCTCAGGTGCGCAAACGAGATATTGTTGTTAGACAACAGTATACCTACGATACACAAGGAAGCATTGATGGGCCCTGACTCCGGAATTGGCTAAATGCCAATACAATCCGAGATAGTTTCCATATAAGTGATTCAAGATTAAAACCTTGATACACCTTTCGGAAGACTTAGAGTCTGACGAATATTTATGGAACTATAGCTGATACGAATAAAAATGTTTTATCCATAAAGCTCGACTTGTTGCAATATACAAGTTCAAGGAGTTGACTACGATGAGGTTGCTTCACCGTAGCGATGCTTAAAGTCGGTTCGGGTTGAACTAGCAATTAATACATATTTCAATCATGAGATATGAAACAAGGATGACGAAAGGATTTCCATCTGATGGAAATAAAACCAAGGACTTGCATGTGTTATAGTCCAAGGTATTTTGTCAGTCCAGAGGATGCTAGTAAGTATGCAAACTTCAGAGTTCCAGCAATGGACAGAAGAGAGCAAAATGGAGTTGGAATCTTCGTGTTTTGATGAAATAGTCAAAGGGGTTTTGACTTCATCAATGGGTAACGAAGATGCTTATGATTCAAGAAAGTAAGTGGGAGCATAATAATATTTCTAGAAACGTTGTGTGCTTGACACATTGTTAATTGGAAATAAATTTCTTGACACGAATTAGGACTTCATTTAAAAATAGTTTTTTGATGAAGTGCCTGGGCTAAATAGCCTTTATATTAGGCATGATGATCTATGGAGATAGATTTACCTAATGGGGCTAAGCAAAGATACATATTGACAAAATGCTAAAACCTTTTAGCATTAAAAACGTCAAGGAGTGATTCTTGCCGAAGTCACATGGAAAGAGTTTTTGCAAGACTCGGTGTCCCAAAACACTGATGAGCAATATACATGATGGAGATTCCACACACTCTTGTGTTTGGATTAATCATGTATTCCATGGTATGTAAAACAACCAGATATGTCCAATACTCCAAAGATGTTGCAAGTATGGATACCAAAGTGATCAAAGTACTGATCATGGGACAACAGTGAAAGATGTCATTGAGTACTAGAGTAGTACTGATGACATGTTTTCTCGCAAGAAGAGATTATGAAGTGCTCGGTGTAAGTAATTAGATCGATACAGTCTTCATCCATGCTCCAAGCGATTTTCAACTTAAATTGAGGGTTTTGTGTAACACACAATATGGTGGCACGGTAGTTGGAAATTGTTCCAAACAAGTTACTGTGGCGAATTCTATAACAGAGGCGAAGTATGTTGCCGCTTTTAAAAGCGACAAACAAGATGTTGAATCATATAGTTCATTCATGAATTTAGTATGGTTCCAAGATGGCTTTTGTCAATGGGACACTACTGCAAGTAGTTGCTCCATAACTCAGTCTGAGGAATCCAGGTTCGACCTGTGATTCGCATACATACCAAGCCAAGTCCACACAAAATATGACTTTTGTGAAAGCGTGAAAACGCGAGGATATGCAAAGATACACACGGAGCTGAAGTCGTCAGATCCGTTGGACATTCAGGCTATACCACAAGCGAAGCATATTTACACCGGTGTGCCACAAGTGTAAAGTGCATTAGCATTAACTAGATTATTGACTCTA
The DNA here is from genome assembly GCA_011799875.1 of Thinopyrum elongatum. Lineage (NCBI taxonomy): Eukaryota > Viridiplantae > Streptophyta > Magnoliopsida > Poales > Poaceae > Thinopyrum > Thinopyrum elongatum. The sequence continues at coordinate 55,500,529 of CM022302.1, forward strand.
GTGCAAGTGGGAGTCTGTAGGAGATATGCCCTAGAGGCAATAATAAATGTTATTGATTATCTCCCTGTTCATAATTAGGTTTATGTTCCATGCTATAACTGCAATGATTCTCGAGTCTGCAAATAAAACGAGGCTCGGAGGAAGACTCATATGCACGTGTGGGATAATAAATGGTAAAATGTATTCCTAGTCTGGCCTCTAAGACTAGCTCAAGTGTTGCATGACGGTTCTGTTTTCCTGATCATGGGCATGTCTATGCCAGCAACTTTGAGGGCACAGTGTTAGAAGAACATTTGTGTTGAATCGACCCGATTGATGTTATGCTATGAGATTCTTTCGTCACAAGTTAATGGTTAATAACACAGAGATGGTTAATGTTTGCATGATTCCTTAGACCATGAGAGTATCGAGTTTCTTCATGCTTGCTTCATGAACTTTGGGGTTTGTTAAACGTCATCCGTAAATGGGTGGCTATTACGGCGGCTTACGGGTTCATGGAAAAGTATGTCAAGTAACTTGATAGCTCAAGATTGGGATTTGCTCCTCCGACGATGGAGAGATATCTCTGGGCCCTCTCGGTGTTACGGTATCCATCATCGTCTGGCCAGACACTTTGTGATTTGATCACGGGGATGCCGGAACACGGAACAAGAAAAGAGAACAATACCGGTAACGAGGTAACTAGCATAGTGGACAAGTTGTTGATCCACGGGAATGCCAACATGTCTCACCTCGGGTATTTGTAACATATCATGAAGCAACAGGAATAGCACACGGCAACTGGAGGTTCACTCGAATATTCATTCGTGTGGGTATAGGGGTCAATATGGGTGTCCACGGCTCCGATGTTGATCATTGATCGGAAGGGGTTCCGTGTCATGTCTATACTTCACCGAACCTATAGGGTCACACGCTTAAGGGTCATCTATCTGCTGAATACTAGACAGGGAGTCTGAGAGAAAATCACCGAAAAAGTTTCGGACAGCGGAAAAGTTCCGCAGAGAAAGGTCACCGGATGAGTTCCGGTGAAACTGAAAAGTTGTTTCAGGGGATACCATTAAGTCAAAATGGTTTCGGCACATGCCTGATAATTCTTGGAGGATACCAGAATCATTCTGGAAACTTCTGGGAATTTTCTGGAAGAAAAACCGGAAATGTTCCGGGGCTGCCGGAACCGCTTCAGATGCTTTTCGCAGATGAAATCACTAAACTGGAATTGTTCCAGAACGCATTGAAAATTATTTTAGTGGGTACTGGAAATGTTCTAAGCCCACATAAATATTTTCAGTTCGAACGGACGCTGAAAAATGTCGTCGTGAATAGTGAAAGTGCTTTTTGGGAATTTTAGGGAAAGCACCTTTTGGGAATTTCCCAAAAGGCTTCTAGAATGCCTTAGGCACTAAGGAAGCCCCCTTGGGGGGTCCCCCAAGGGTGTGGCCGGCCAAGCATGGTGGAGCTCCTTGGAGCTCCACATGGCACCCATTTTATCTTTATTCTTTTGTGGAAAGGCATAAAGTGGGGGCACTTTGGGTTTTTTTTGTATGACATCTTTACCCCTTGGCTATCCTATAAATAGAGGTGGAGGGGCAGCCCTCCACACTCATCCCTTCTCACATACATGCCATTGCAATGATCTGGCTTCTCTCTCCCTCCCACGAAAAGAGTTTCGTAGAGCCGAAAGGCTGTCTGGGTTCCGGTGGGAACTAGTTCTGGACGGCGAAGCCCTGCCGGATAGATGACACCGTATGTGTGCAACTCTGTAGAGAGGTCGTAGTTTCGATCTTAGTGCCCGAGGGGCTGTTCGAGAGTGCCTCCCGAAGGGCTGTCCAAGTGACGGTCCGAGTTCTGTGAGTCCTCTCGAAGGGCTGTCCGAGTGACCGTTCGAGTTTCGAAGGTCCCCCCGAAGGGCTGTCCGCGACACCGTCCGGGGGACTGTTCGACCGCCTCCCGGAGGGCTGTCCGAAGGGAAGACGAGGGTATACATCCTCGCGGTTGGGAGGTTGTAAATCCTAGCTGCGGGGATCTGCACCGCCGATCGTCATCGACTCTACTTCCGCTGCGCTACGAGTCGGTAACGAAATGATCAAACCTTGTATGCAGTCTCCATAGTGGTCCTGGGCTGGTGCGTAGGTCGGAAATTTTTTGTTTTCTGCTGCGTTACCCTACACTGTTGAGCGAGTGATGCGCTATTTGCAAGGTACTGTGAACTACGGGATTCACTATTCTGGGTACCCGATGGTACTTGAGGGGTATAGTCATTCTAATTGGATATCTGATGCTGATGAGATGAAAGCCACAAGTGGATATGTCTTCACACTTAGTGGTGGTGCTATTTCCTGGAAGTCTTGCAAGCAGACGATCTTAACGAGATCGATTATGGAAACAGAACTCACGGCATTAGACACATCATGCGTCGAAGCAGAATGGCTTCGAGAGCTTTTGATGGATTTGCCAGTGGTTGAGAAACCAGTTCCGGCTATCCTTATGAACTGTGACAATCAAACTGTGATTGCCAAGGCTAAGAGTTCAAAGGATAATATGAAATCCACTAAGCACATAAGAAGAAGATTGAAATCTGTCAGGAAAATCAAGAAAGTCTGGAGTGATAGCATTGGATTATATCCAGACTGCTAAAAATCTGGCAGACCCTTTTACGAAAGGACTATCACGGACTGTGAAAGAAAATGCATCGAGGGAGATGGGTATGAGACCCACGTAAGTTACCATGGGGGTAACCCAACCTATGTGATCGGAGATCCCGTGAATTAGAACCTGGGAAAACAATCCAGCGGTCAACTGAGGAGAGTATCCTTAATTAACTCACTTCGTTGGAGATGCATAATACTCTCAATTCTGTAAGGCAGGCTGACTTTTGTCTTAATGTGTTCCAAAGCTTATGTAAGCAAGATGCTAACCTACAGAGCATTCTTTGGAGGAACACGCCTATGTGAGCCCGACTGCTGGTCACAGTCTATGAGATTGGGTGATCTCTAGGAAGCTCATGAGAAGGTACGGAGTATGACTAACTAAAAATAGGCGAAACTTTTGCACGCCAAACTGACAATTCAAGGCATAGTCCATTGTTCAGTTATGAAGAAGTCTAATCCTATTGCTCTAGGTGGAAGTTCGAGTTAACAGTCTTCACTGAAAATTCTGGTATATCAAACACTGTTTGGAACAGTTGACAAACTTATGTGCCTCGAGATCTGGTGAGGGATTGATGGACTATGGATGGGCTTAGGCCCATATAAGACAATAATCCCTGATTAATCTCTAAGGCCCATTAATGTGTACGGCAAGTGGTGGGAAGTGTGGGAAGTTTAGTACCATACTGCTACAGTAAAAAGAGTGAGACCTTTTTATAAGGGCTGCTCTACCACTTGCTATTGGGAGATTGGGAATAGGAGCTGTACATGCGCGCTCCTCCTCCTCCGCCGCCCGCCTCACCTCACCACGCCTCGCATCGTCACGACGCGCGCGCCACGGGTTGCCGGAATGAGCCGAGCCAACCTTATTTTTGCCAGTCAAGAATGGTTAATTAATCTCGTATTAATTAACGAGTCACTTACGGAAGTGCCACTGTCCGAGATGTTGGACTGCGGGCTGTTCGTGGACTCGGTCGTGGGCTTAAGCCAAGGCCCATCTACCCGACGACCTATATAAGAAGGCGCTGGCCAGTGGAGTGAACCCAGAACTCAGTTCATTAACTCCCTCTCGCACAACCCTAGCCGTCATCTACTATTCCTCTCACTGTGCTACTTCCGGCGATCCCATCCCGACGACCGCGTGCACAGTTGGTCGGGAGAGCAGGTGCCTCCGGAACCCTGTCGTTCGAGATCCTGCCCGGGAGAACGGCAATAAGGTTTTTGGGGAGCGTCTCAAAGCAACTGCTCGCGATCCGTCCCCGTCTCCGTCCTCCTCTGCTTCCACTATTTTCTCTTCATCGACTCCATGGCTGACGACGAAGCCGCCAAGAATAAGGCCTCGGCCGATGCCGAGGCTGCCGCTACCGCCGCCGCGTTGCCCTGGCCAACCGGAGGGTATGACTTGTTCATCCCCTATTTGCTCGTTCATGTGCTGGCCGTATATATGCTGTTCATAGATGTTTCGGTTCTATGTGATGTACGTGATCACATGCTTAGGTATCGGTATGAGATGCATACCGTATTTACCATGTTTACTGTTTACTCGTGGATTAGATTAGTCGAGAAAGTGCTAATACTTCCAACATTTTATACCCAAGGCGCACACACACCTAGCTAGCTACCACTCAAGGATGACCCAGCCACCACCGGCCACTAACTCAACTAACCCACGCACGCATGGCCCACTAACAACCACGGCCACTAACCGGCTAACTACATGCACGCCCACGCACAGCATGCATTGACTGAACGGCCACACGATCCATACCGTACGTGCATGCAGCTGTTTGTTGCCAGCCCCCGCGGACGGCTAGGCCAAGACCAACTGGCCGTGATCAAGATTAATGCTTACAGGAGAGGAGGCGACAATTAGGGATGTATATTCTTAGGAAGGACAATAGGAGATGGTCAGGAAAGAGTCACGTGGCGGTAGTAGAGGGATAGAATTTCTGTCTTGTACGTTTACTAAAGATTGGAGGTGACGCGGTGTAAAAAAAAGATGGAGCCGTGATCGGGTTAATCTCATGCATTCTAGACCTTCCTCTCTTCAAAAAACAAAATAAGTGGACAGCTCATATCTGTTATATACTCTTGATTGGCTTGGTAAAATTTGGGAAGATCTACACCGTAATAACTTGGTCCCACCAGATTAACAGCTTATTATTCTAATTAACATAGGAATTTCTAGGGAGTACATAATTAGTATAGGTATATATGTGCACAACAGTTTTAGGCTATATATATTTTTTAATTTTTTGACAAGATGCGTGATAAAATCCCTGCCAGAGCAAACAATTTTTTACTATCAGAGATACGAGTTAAAGTCTAGGGTCATGATCATCAAGTCCGGGAGATTGCAATTGTATATGGTACGTACTGATCTACAAGCACCAAATAAATGCATTGACTATTTCTATTAAACATGAAAAATACTTGGGAAGGATTATAATATGTACTTACATTTCTGGGGTCATGGTTGACATTAATTAACTGTTATTCTAATAGAGGCGTTGATTTCAAACCACTATAGAACAGCGAGCAAAGGATTGGAGGTAATGACATATTCTTATGTATGCCTTTTCTCTCCACCAGATGGCGATATGTTCGAACCTGTGTGTGTTCCAACTACTTATAGTTATACTTGATTAATTAGCACAACATAAAATAAAAGGAGTACTATTACGGTATTACCAAATATTTGTGGATTCCGCCCATGTACTAGCCTGTTCTACTGCTATGGAGTACTACTACCATATATTATCTTATATTAAGAAAGTGTCCTACAGGCCAAAGCATTTGTGAGATGATACTGATCTGCTATATTTCTAGGCTCATGCATGCATTTCTTGAAATTCATCTACTCCCTAAGATTGCAATCTTCTGATTTTTACTATATATAACCTGCCTTTTCCGCATATTTTCATCAATATCAATAAGATTGATCACGCAGATGGTGCTAGATGGATAGAGATATCCAATTTGTTCAAACGTGTGCTAACTGTTTTTTTTCTACTTAATAATTTGGGTTAACCTATTAGTTGTCCGTGCTTCATCTGTATAGTTAATTTTTTATATCATATGATTGTCATGACAATTAGTGATGTTTTTTCACATATAATCGACTTTGATAAAGTTCAAAAAATAATTTAAATTTTTGCCAGCAAAGTACTTTTACAAAAAATGTAGATTGTATCATTTCTAAGATGGACATTTAAATTCTATTAAAAATACAATATGCAGTATTTTACAATAAGTAAGTCATGTACTAGCTTGTGTGAATGCACGGGTTGTCGACTAGTTTATTTTAATGAGAACCAAGGTTGATGACAGTAGTGTGTGTATGTTTTGCTCTTATTTGGATGACAGTAGTAAAAGAGATGGTTTTATTTTGCCAATCTTGTTTTGGACAGATTATGTCAATTGTCGCTACTAAGACCTCTGAGAGCTCCATGATGGTGCTAGTGTGTTTTATGTCTTGACAGATTATTTTAACTCAACTTTTTTAACAATGCAGATTGAACTTGGAAGAAATTTGTTTTATGATTCACCTCCTTATCTTCACATGCCTTTGTCTTCCAACCTGTACTGGATATCACATTGAGAAGCACATAGAAACAAGTATTTGCTCTAATTCATTTTGATTTTTCAATGTTATAGAAACATGTTGTTTGATTTGTGACCGAGTACTTCATCTTAGCTATTCAGTTTCTTCCCATGCTTCTCTCATAAAGAATTTTCCCAATGCCACCCAATGTTTCTCCCTTAACATCAACAACTTGAATATGCACATAATTTTGAGATATCAAATTCAGACATGTGTTGACAAGGAGACGCTGGCACAAAGGTGGACAGGCAGGGCCAAATTCAGACATGTGTAGAGGATTGGAGATGGTGCTAATTGAGGTTGTGCTGTCACTCAAAAAATAACCACGTGTTAGTCATCACTCATCAGTAGGGACGTAGAGGGTACCATTGGCTTTGTCTGGTCTGTAATGGTAAAATAATGCCAAAATACTGTCCAAACAGGGCCAGATGCTCTCTTCAAAAACTGTTTTGAAAAGTGAAATGCCCAGAAAAATCTGGAAAAAATCCATAAAATTAATCTTATATATATTTGAGCAATCTGGGAAATTTTTGGCAGATTGGGACAGCAACCAATTTCAATTTTCAGCTGAAAATTCAGAGTTCCTAGAAAATTGTGAAATAATTCCAGAAGTTGAGTAATACATATATGACTAATAAGGGGAAGTTTCAGCTCATTTCAATCATTGCTTTGAGAGATTCATGCTTTTTAACTTTCAGCTTCAAAATTCGACGAAATCTTGACGAATTTTACAAGTATCCAGAAACTTATGAACAAATCCATAAATTGAAGAATACATGCATAACAAATCTGGATAAGTTCCATTTAATTTGGATCACTGGTTTGAGATATTCATGCATCTGAACTTTCCGCTTCAAAATTGACTGAATTTCGAAGTTCCGATAAAGATTCAGAAAAATAGTGAAATTGAAGCATACATTTGACTAATCTGGAAAAATTCATCTCATTTGGATTGGTTTGAGAGATTCTTGCTTCTTAACTTTCAGTCTCCAAATTGGATCCGAAGATGAGGAGGCCTTCTGTTCAATTTTTGTTTGCTAAATAAAAATTAGAAAACATATGACATGTGGACAATGAAATGGGGGCATGGTGGTCACTTCTGATCCCATTTAAAAGAAAATTTAAGTTCCTGAACCTTTTTAAAAGAAAATGTATATAAAGTCAGTTCTGATCCTTTTTATAAGAAAATGTAACAAGACGTCGCAGGGTCATAGAAGGATTGTTGAGCTTTTCCATTAGCATACAATGGTCCTCAAACTTTGCAAAAGCATACAAAGTTTTTACACCTCATACAAAGCCTGAAACATTTAGCAATTTTCAGGACTCAGTTCCTGAACTTACAACAGACATCGAGAGTTACCTGATTGTAACATCGGTGCTTTAAGAAGTTTAACTAAGCACAAATGTTACCTGATTTACCTGATTGCGAATCAACAGAGTCAGGTAATGAAAATCACACTGAGTGCAGATACAAACATGTGTAATCTCTTCGAATGCAGAAATAATAGTTATCATTTAGATAACAACATGAGCAAGTCACAGCCACAGTACAGCTAGGTAAATCAAAGTGCGTGCAGGTGCAGGTAAATCATGACAAGTCTTTTGCACAACCTTCTGTTGCTAAACACCAAATCTCCAACACTCAAATGGAGCTGTTAGCTAAGGCCACATCTCACTTGCCTTCCAAAAAAAAAAACAAGAGCCATTGAAACAAAAATGCTCTGGCAGTTAATCAACCTTCCATCACTACCTTAACAAGGAAAGAAATAGCTTGAACAATGCTCTAGCTGCTAACCATCGCTCCATCAGGACTGCTTAAGAAATAAATGGGTCGTTGATAGAAAGATCAGATGCTCTGCTGTACGTCCAAATGTGACCTGCTGCGCGCCCATGGACCTCCAAGGAAGGTTTGTCCAAGACCTTACTGGCCCACATTCTCTTGGAAGCCAACGGCTGCAGTTTGCGCGTGGCCTCACTCACCGCGACAGAATCCGGGTCGGCCAGTATGACTGTCACCTCCTGCAGCAGCACCGCTCGCCCAAGGACCAGCTTCAGGAACCCAACCTGGTTTGTTCCCCCGGTGAACTGATCGAACACCACCTTCTTGACACGCGATTGCACGCATCCAATCAGACCGACCCCCTGCCAGAACGTGGAATTGAGCTTGTCCCTTGCCTTGACTTCAGCATGGTCATAGTAGTAGTCGGTGTCATTGTCCGACTGCAAAATGAAACCGCGCAATTCAATTCAGTACAAATTGTGATTACGCAAATTGTGAATGCAAAGAAAGAGAGAGCAACAGGGTAAAAGCTAAACTGACAGCCATAATGTGTAAGGTCTCTACTTCGGGGAAGCATCTCAAGAAACTCAGCAAAGTTCTCACTTCCTCAGCGACTCTGAAACGCACCTTCAGAGCTAACACATTGACGCTTGGAACAACTGTATTTGGGCAAACTTTGGTAACTCCAGCCTGCAAATCATCACAGCAGCGATCCATCAATCTACTATAATATAACTCAATGCAAATCAATCCAGCTACCACTCAAAAAAGAATTGCTGATCATATGAGAGATCGGCCGGAGATAAAAAAAAATATTTCACCTTGATGATGGTGTTGCCGATCTCAAGCACGTGCTTGGCCGTGTCCAAGTAGCCGAGCACGGCTAGCTGAGGAGTATAGCCTATCTTGACCTTGATGGTCCTTCCAGGCCCAGTGGCGTTGGAGTAGTAGAGGATGAGCCGCTGCAGGTGCGGGGTGGCAATGGCAGCGACCTCTTCCAAGCAGGAATACCAGAGCAGCATGCAACGGAGGCTATGGCTGCCGACGCGGACGCGGTCAGGGAGGCAGTAGGTGGAGATGAGCGCCAAGATCTCCAGCTTGGGGCTGCAAGCGAGCACGTAGTCCAGATCGTGATCATGCGTAATGCCGGCACAGATGCCGAGCTCCTGGAGGTCGGGGAAGACGTCCGGGCTGCGCGGCAGTCCGCTGGTGTAGGGGAAGAGCCACACGCCGAGGTAGAGCCGGCGGAGCGAGGCGCCGCAGCGGAGGAGCGATGGCGGTAGCTGCACGGGCACGCCGGCGAAGGAGCGGGGGTTGACGAGGGTGAGATCCTCCACGCCCTTGTCGGCGAGGAGGCGGAGCCACTCGGCGAGGAGCGCGTCCTTGTTGGACTCGTCGACGAGGTTGTTGACGAGCCGGACGGAGCGGAAGGGGCCCGGGTGGGAGGCGAGGACGCGGGACGCCGCGGCGGCGTGGGGGAGGAGGAGGGCGTCGTCGAGGACGAGCGGGGCGGCGCGCCAGAGGCCGCGCCAGCGCTGGGAGAGCGCGCCGGTGCGGGCGGCGTCCTTGGCGGGGAGGCGGGAGACGACGTTGCGGAGGAGGACGTCGGGGAGGGCGCTGATGCGGTCCTCGCAGCGGCCATCCTGGTCGGAGATGGCGGCGGAGAGGGAGGCGTTGGCGGAGACCGGGGAGGCCGGGAGGCAGGCGTACATGACGTTTTCAAACCAGAGGACGGGATCCATGGCGACGGCGACGGCGACGGCGATGGGGAGGAGGGCGGCGGCGGCGGCGTGGAGCAGGTGTTGTGCCCTTTGTTCCGACCAGTGTGAACTGAGATTAAAATGGGTTTGGTCTCACTCAGTTCGTAGGGTTTCGCGTGGGTGGGCCGGAGCAGGAAGCGTCTGCTCTGGGCCTTCTCTCTGTTCGTTTGTGCAAATTGGACTATAATAACTTCTATATATCATAAAATAAAATGCCATTCCCTCAAAAAATCTAAAAAAATTCCAGCCTAAAAAATAACCTAAAAAAATTGCCACAAAAAAATATTTTAAAAAAACTTCTCTACGAACAAACTGTAGTTGTAAAAAATCCATCATCCGGGGAATCATTTTTTTTTCATCCGAAGCGACTTACCAGGAGACTAGGTTTTTTTGCTGGTCCCGGCGTCGTTGTTGTCTCGGGTAGGCGCTTTGGAGCGTCGTCGTTGGTCCCTCTCTATCCAAGATGAGCTTGTCTAGGTTTTCTCCATGTTCTTTTCCGATCTATTTGAAGTTGAGATGTGCTCGGATTGCCACATTATTTCATTGAAGTCTCCTATCATAAGCCAAGGCACATTTGCAGCATCTTTTTTATTTCTACACTCGCATCATAGAAGAGGGTAATGCCGGCACCTTTCCCAACACCGAGTTGCGTGATACAGTGACGGAGGCCCAGCCTCCAGTTGAGGTTTTTGACATACTTATTATTTTGCCGTGTTTCTAAGAGGAAGACGAGCTTGGGCTTATAGGTGTGTACAAGACACACGAGCTCTTGAACTGTACGAGGCGGCTAGAGACCTCGACAATTCCAACTTAGGAGCGTCATGGCTCTTGGTGGGCGCCCTCCTCGGCACCCACTAGTAGACCGGTAGCCCCTATGCCGGTTGCTTCCTTACCACCATCACAGCCCTCATCGGTGTCTTCTTCCACATCAGTCGCCCCCTTGCTCTTTTTCTTCTTGTCCATGAACTCTTCTCCCTTGGTAGACTCCTTCCCTGCATCAACTTCCTGCTCATGGTCACCGCTCTTACTACCTAGGACAGTGACTGAAGTTTCAGAGTTTGTATGCTTCATGTGCCTTTTCTGTTTCTTTTCCTTTAGAGTCGGCCCACCAGATTTGGCCTCCTGCAGGACCCGGGGGGCCTTCAGCAGGGCATGTCCCTCTGCTACAGCCGGCTCAATGGTTGGCGCAGGTGCGCCAGCAATAGCAGCAACAGCAGACTGGGACACCGATTCAAAACCCGGTGGGTACTTAGGGTCATCATCAATTGTGGTCTTTGCCTGAGGTACAGTCTCTAAAGCCTGACCCGATTTCTACTGGGTGCACTCCTCCTTTGCAGTATGCGCGGCGGCAACTGGTGTCAGGGGCGTAGTGGTCAACATCACCGCCCCCTCGCCCGTCACTGCGATGTTCAGATTGTTTGTCGCTGCCATCCTCATCTGCATCTTGGGTCGAGATCCTCCATCGGAGACCTTAATGGCACAAACTGCAGCAATGGCCGCCTGCACCAATGAGTTTGCAAGGATCTCTTCAGGTATCTTCTCGTGTTCTGGTATGGGCAGGTTAGCTTTGCCCCCTCTCCCCACCTCTTTTTCGAACCTGATCAGAAGACGATGAGCACTACTCGCTACGGGGGCGACATACCCACCCCTACTGTTACTTTTCTTGTATGGGGAGGCATGCATAGTTGCCGTGAACCTCATCTCTTAGAGGTCCACCAGCAACTTACAATTGCGTTGTCCATGCCCAAGAAAGGCACAATAACCACAGAAACGTGGCACTCTCTCATACTTCACTTCTAGGAAAAAAAATCTCATTTCTAGCCTTATCATGTGAGGTAATTTTCTGTTTTAGTGGCTCATCTACATCATGCTTGATACAAACCCTAATGAAATCACCCCAGATCTTACCACAATTGTCCGTGTCCACCTCCAGAACCTCTCCAAGCTTTGCTTCCAACTTCCATGCCACCCCCTCGTTCAGCATGACCGGAGGGACATCATGGATACGCACCCATATTGGCATGTACGCCACCTCTACATCCACAGGAGGCTCGCCCCCGTCCACCGCCACCATCAGGAAGGCATCTCCGTTGAAGGTCCAAGGGCCATTCTCGAGGATGAAGCGTCGGTCCCCTCCCTCTCGAACTCGAGAAGGAAATGGTTGTTCTTGAGAGGTTTGTAGTTGAGGCATCCGCGAAGACCCCACTTGCTCTTCAGCTTGCCGAGTAAGGCCTCGTTGCTGTAGGGCAACGGTGAGGAGTAGAGCCCCACGACGATCCAACGAGTCCTCATAGCAGCTCTTTCCTTGGTGAGGTCTTATACGTCTCCAACGTATCTATAATTTGTTATTGTTCCATGCTGTTATATTATCATTCTTGGATGTTTTACCATCATTTTATAATCATTTTATATCATTTTTTGGTACTAACCTATTGACATAGTGCCCAGTGCCAGTTGTTGTTTTCTGCTTGTTTTTTACATCGCAGGAAATCAATACCAAACGGAGTCCAAATGCAGTGAAACTTTTTGTGAAATTTTTATGGACCAGAAGACACCCAATGGGCCGGAGAAGCACCTGGGGGTGCCCCGAGGGGGTCACAACCCACCAGGGCGCGCCTGGGCCCCCAGGCACGCCCAGGTGGGTTGTGCCCACCTTGGTGGCCTCCCGCACCGCCTCTTTGCTCTATAAATACCCCAATATTCCAGAAACCCTAGGGGAGTCGACGAAAATCAATTCCAGCCGCCGCAAGTTCCAGAAACCACAGATCCAATCTAGACACCATCACGGAGGGGTTCATCATCCTCATTGGTGCCTCTCCGATGATGCGTGAGTAGTTCATTGTAGACCTACGGATCCGTAGTTAGTAGCTAGATGGCTTCCTCTCTCTCTTTTGATTCTCAATACAATGGTCTCTTGGAGATCTATTTGATGTAACTCTTTTTTGCGGTGTGTTTGTTGGGATCCGATGAACTTTGAGTTTATGATCAGATCTATGTTTTTATCCATGAAAGTTATTTGAGTCTTTTGATCTCTTATATGCATGATTACTTATAGCCTCGTATTTCTTCTTCGAATCTTTGGTTTAGTTTGTATGAGATATGCCCTAGAGGCAATAATAAATGATATTATTTATCTCGAAGTTCATGATTATGTTTATGTTCCATGCTAGAACTGCTGTGGTTCCCGAGCCCGTATATCCATAAAGGCTCTGGGGAAAACCCATGTGCACGTGTGGAATAATAAACGGTGAAATGTATTCCTAGTCATGCCTCTAAGACTAGCTCAAGTGTTGCATGATGATTATGTTTTCCCAATCATGGGCATGTCTATGCCATCAACTTTGAGGGCACAATGTTAGAGGAACATTTGTGTTGAATCGACATGAATTGATGTTATGCTATGAAATACATTTGTCACAAGTTAATGGTTAATAACACAGAGAAGTTAATGTTTGCATAATTCCTTAGACCATGAGAGTGTCGATTTTTTTCATGCTTGCTTCATGAACTTTGGGGTTTGTTAAACGTCATCCGTAAATGGGTGGCTATTACGGCGGCTTACGGGTTCATGGAAAAGTATGTCAAGTAACTTGATAGCTCAAGATTGGGATTTGCTCCTCCGACGATGGAGAGATATCTCTGGGACCTCTCGGTGTTACGGTATCCATCATCGTCTGGCCAGACACTTTACGATTTGATCACGGGGATGCCGGAACACGGAACGAGAAAAGAGAACAATACCGGTAACGAGGTAATTGGCATAGTGGACAAGGAGTTGATCCTCAGGGATGCCAACATGTCTCACCTCGGGTATTTGTAACATATCGTGAAGCAACAGGAATAGCACACGGCAACTGGAGGTTCACTCGAATATTCATTCGTGTGGGTATAGGGGTCAATATGGGTGTCCACGGCTCCGATGTTGATCATTGACCGGAAGGGGTTCCGTGTCATGTCTATACTTCACCGAACCTATAGGGTCACACGCTTAAGGGTCATCTATTTGCTGAATACTAGACAAGGAGTCTGAGAGAAAGTTTCCGAAAAAAGTTTTCAGAGACAGCGGAAAAGTTCCGAAGAGAAAGGTCACCGGATAAGTACCGGTGAAACTGAAAAGTTGTTTCAGGGGATACCATTAAGTCAAAATGGCTTTGGCACATGCCTGATAATTCTTGGAGGGTGCCAGAATCATTCTGGAAACTTTCTGAAATTTTCGGGGATGAAAACCGGAAATGTTCCGGAGCTGCCGGAACCGCTTTAGATGCTTTTCGCAGATGAAAATCACTAATCCGGAATTGTTTTGGAACGCGTTGAAAATTATTTTAGTGGGTACTGGAAATGTTCTTATCCCACATAAATATTTTCAGTTCGAACGGACGCTGAAATATGTCGTCATGAATAGTGAAAAACAGCTTTATGGTTAATTTTTGGAAAGCCATTATTTTTGGGCTTTGTCCCAAGATATTTTTGGGGGATGACATGGAAGGATAAGGCCCCTTTTGAGGGGGGCCTACAAGGAGTGGCCGGCCACATGGGGGCTCCTCCATGGAGCCCCGACTTGTCCCTTGGTTTCACTCTTTGGTCCTTGGGAAGGACTTCTTTTCATGTGGGTTTTGGGTTTTCTTGTAAAACCACCCTACCCCTTGGGTTTCCTATAAATAGAGGTGGAGGGGCAGCCCTCCACAATCATCCCTTCTCACATACAAGTGAAATTGCAATGATCTGGCTTCTCTCTCCCTCCCCGCGAAATAGTTTCGTAGAGCCGAAAGGCTGTCTGGGTTCCGGCAGGAACTAGTTCTGGACGGCGAAGCCCTACCGGATAGATGACACTGTAGGAGATATGCCCTAGAGGCAATAATAAATGTTATTATTTATCTCCATGCTCATTATTATGTTTATGTTCCATGCTATAACTGCTGTGGTTCCCGAGCCCGTATATCCATAAAGGCTCTGGGGAAAACCCATGTGCACGTGTGGAATAATAAACGGTAAAATGTATTCCTAGTCATGCCTCTAAGACTAGCTCAAGTGTTGCATGATAATTATGTTTTCCCAATCATGGGCATGTCTATGCCAGCAACTTTGAGGGCACAATGTTAGAAGAACATTTGTGTTGAATCGACCCGATTGATGTTATGCTATGAGATTCATTCGTCACAAGTTAATGGTTAATAACACAGAGATGGTTAACGTTTGCATAATTCCTCAGACCATGAGAGTATCGAGTTTCTTCATGCTTGATTCATGAACTTTGGGGTTTGTTAAACGTCATCCGTAACTGGATGGCTATTACGGCGGCTTACGGGTTCATGGGAAAGTATATCAAGTAACTTGATAGCTCAAGATTGGGATTTGCTCCTCCAACGATGGAGAGATATCTCTGGGCCCTCTCGGTGTTACGGTATCCATCATCGTCTGGCCAGACACTTTGTGATTTGATCACGGGGATGCCGGAACACGGTAACGAGAAAAGAGAACAATACCGGTAACGAGGTAACTAGCATAGTGGACAAGTTGTTGATCCACGGGAATGCCAACATGTCTCACCTCGGATATTTGTAACATATCGCGAAGCAACAGGAATAGCACACGGCAACTGGAGGTTCACTCGAATATTCATTCGTGTGGGTATAGGGGTCAATATGGGTGTCCACGGCTCCGATGCTGATCATTGATCGGAAAGTGTTCCGGTCATGTCTATACTTCACCGAACCTATAGGCTCACACGCTTAAGGGTCATCTATCTGTTGAACGCTAGACAGGGAGTCTGAGAGAAAGTCACCGAAAATGTTTCGGAGACAACAGAAGAGTTCCGAGAGAGAGAACACCGAAAGAGTTTCGGTAAAACCGAAAAGTTGTTTCGGAATATATTATTTGTTCAAAAAGGGTTTCGGCACCGCCTGGAAATTTCCAGAGGATGCCAGAATTGGTCTGGGAACTTCTGGGAATTTTCGGAGAGAAAAACCGGAAATGTTCCGAAACTGCCGTAACCGCTGTTAATGCTTTCCGCTGATGAAAACCACCGCACCGAAAATGTTTCGGATCATGCCCAGAATAATTTTAGAGGGTGCCGGAAATGTTCTGGGACCTTCTGGAATTTTTCAGAAAAAGTTTCGCGGAAAACATCTTGTCTCAGCGCGAGTGGACAAGATCCCACGAATCGGGGGTTGCATGTTTGGTGGCTTTTTGTCTAGGGAGCATGCATGTTTCATGGAGACATGTTGGTGGCTTGTTGGGCCCCCCCCCCATGGGGAGACAAGGTGTGGGCCGGCCCAAGGGCTGCCATGGTGGTGTCCCCTTGGTGCCCCCCTTGTGTTACCATTATGCCCTTTCATGTGTGACATGAAGCTTGGGTATTTTGGTATTTCAACATCCCACCCCACCCCTTGCCTTGGCCTATAAAAGGAGGAGAAGGGGCTGCCATTCTCCCCATCCCTTGCTCTCATACACATGCCAAGATGTTATCTGGCTTCTCTCTCCCTCCCACGAAAAGAGTTTCGTAGAGCCGAAAGGCTGTCTGGGTTCCGGCAGGAACTAGTTCTGGACGGCGAAGCCCTGCCGGATAGGTGACACCGTATGTGTGCAACTCTGTAGAGAGGTCATAGTTTCGATCTTAGTGCCCGAGGGGCTGTTCGAGAGTGCCTCCCGAAGGGCTGTCCAAGTGACGGTCCGAGTTCTGTGAGTCCTCCCGAAGGGCTGTCCGAGTGACCGTTCGGGTTTCGAAGGTCCTCCCGAAGGGCTGTCCGCGACATCGTCCGGTGGACTGTTCGACCGCCTCCCGGAGGGCTGTCCGAAGGGAAGACGAGGGTATACATCCTCGCGGTTGGGAGGTTGTAAATCCTAGCTGCGGGGATCTGCACCGCCGATCGTCATCGACTCTACTTCCGCTGCGCTACGAGTCGGTAACGAAAATGATCAAACCTTGTATGCAGTCTCCATAGTGGTCCTGGGCTGGTGCGTAGGGCGGAAATTTTTTGTTTTCTGCTGCGTTACCCTACAGTGGCATCATGAGCCGTGCTATGCGTAGATGCAAGTTGCGATCTAGAATACATAGAGATGTATGGGTGTTGCACAATATAATTAGGTAGTAGATGAGTACTATTACTGAAAATTATTTGTGCGGGTAGCAGATGAAATCTGTTACCCGATGTTCTTGTTGCTTGCCTTGAATTTGCGTAGTCCTGATCTTGACAGCATTGTGGAATCTCACAAAGTTCTGGCAATCCGCGATCCTTTCATGCTGCTCCTGAGTATGCTGATTGACAGATCAACGAAGTGCTAACAGTTCTTTGGGTTCCACTTTAGTTAAAGAAAGATGGATGTTTCGCAGACGAAAGGGCAATGCAGATATGATCTGCACGGGGGTCATGCGTATGACGAAGTTCAGTATGGGGCTCGAGATTTTATTATCTCATGTTTCATACACCCCGCATTGTTAATCTAGCGACTTGAATTATCATACTTGATGATGGACGTTGGTAGCTTCGGTTTGTCTCGAAACCTTAGAAGACACGTAAAACAAGTTTTTGCATGAACCAATTAGAGGCGTCTAACTTGGTTTTGCAGGAGGGTTTGCATGTGCATATGATGTGGTATAGCAGTGCTCATAATAATTTGATTATGTATGAGATGACTATATAATGTAAATTTATTAACATGACCTGCGTGTCATGATTCGGCATGATGGCTGGAGCCATATGATTGCACTTTAATGACCTGCGTGTCAACCTTGTTGTAATGCATTATTTTATTAGCTATAAAGATAGCAATATTATCTGGTGCATCGACATGGTGGTGGCAATCTTCGCGAAGGTGAACACCGACGCGAATGCCGAAGACGAAGAAATACAAGACTTCTCCGTCAGAAAGGGCTATACCATATCATGCTATTATGAATTGCCTGAGATGTTTATCCCTTATGATGCACCCTTTTTGATTGCGCGGTAGTCGCTTTTATTAGGGTGATCTCTCACAAAAATATCAAGAAGTTAGTGTTCTCCCAAGTGTAGCACCGTCACGGCACCTAACTTTTCGGGGCATCACATGGACACATGGGTGCGAACGATTAGGGAAGTGTGAGGCGGGTGAGTTGAGACCTCGCAGCAAGATCACTTGGTTGTCTTGACGTTCTGGAGGAGCGTCCTGAGCTCGGAACACGCCCATCGAAAGATGAACAAGAGTCACATAGAGATGTGATTGGCAAGTTGGCCTACCGATTGCAATTTTCGTCACTTGAGATGGACACATCCTTGGCGTTGAATTGTAATATGGATCTTGAATCGCTCACAATCAATTATGAGAGATATTGATTTGAGTGGGAGAGCACTGTTGAATTAACCTGTTTAATTCTCGGTGCAATTAATTTTGAACAGTGTCTAAAGTGTGATTTGCATAATAGTTGTAGAATAATGGCTCGCGTTTCCACCTTCCCTATTAAAATTGAATAGCTGTTAAATATCTGGTTAAAACTTTATGGTTGGTAACGTAATGTGAGGATTGTCCTCAAGAGTGCCGAGAAGGACTTTGTCCTATCGCGTACTTTGGTATTCTCTCGCTTATGCTATGGATCATGTGACTCTCGTCCTTCGATCCAAAAGCTAGAATTCCGTTTCAGTCAAGTGCAATACATTTGCTTCCATAGACCTGAACTTCGAAAGTTTGGATAGTTATGTGATATTCATGGAATCTGAAAATCATTTTCAGAGACAGACAAAGGCTAAAAGATATGAGATATCCAAAGCAATGTTTGTTTGCAAACTATTAGTAAAGGAGTTTACTATGCATTAGACTGATAAGAGAGGGATCCAGTAGAACGCCTGTCATATGATGAAAGGTGAATAAAACAACAACTTAAAGATAATGGAAGTGTCCAAAGGGTGTTAGTGAAACTTTCACGCCTAGGAAGTCCAGGGCTAATGCCACTCTTAAGTTGGGTGCTTCTGAGAGTAGGAGAAATACTAAAAGTTAAACTGTTAGAAGTATAAAGGCAAAAAGAGAGAAGACTGGAATATCTAGCTCAAGTATGAATGTCATACAAGTTTTTGATGTATAGAAGGCTGGTCAAAGATATAGTTCTTGGGAATTATGATTAAATTGTTAATCACTAATTCTTGGGTATTGTGAGTTAATCACAAATATACCCGCTCGATTGCATTCTGTTGCAACTCGATGTAAGAACTACTATGGCCTGAAAGACTAGCCAAGAATGAGGTTTTGGTATACACAGGGAACATAGTAAAATGTTACTATACCTTCCATCGGTGTATTACCGTCTGTATTTATTTTCATAATTCATTTAGAGTTTCACAAACTCTAGCCCATTGCATAAGGTATCTTGCAAGAAGGTTGTTCATAAGAGAACTTTTGATGTTCGAAGTTATGAATAACATAAGGGCCATACTTTCATTGAGAATGAGATGTATGTTATGAATAATGATATTAATATATTACCTCTGGATTTACTTTAATAATTCATTTTAGAGTTTCATACACTCTAGCCCATTGCAAAATGTTTTTTGCAAAAGGGTTGTTCATAAAAGAACAATTGTTGTTCAGTATTATGAATAACATGAAGGGCCATGCTTCCATCCAGATGGGACGTAAATTATGAATATTGATGGTAATATGATACATCCATAACACTGACGCTAAATGTCGCAAGACTAAAAGAATACCACACAAGTGTGGCACTGCATTTGGTCACATTGGAGAAACCCGCATGGAAAATTCCATTATGATGGATTTTGAAGTCATTTGATTTTGAATCATCTGACACTTGCAACTTTTCTCCGAAAAGTGAAGTGACTAAAATACCGTTCACAGGCCATAAGGAACGAACAAAGAACGTATTGGTGATCATGCATCATGATGTATGTAGTCCAATAAATGTTGTTGCAAGTAGTGGATTTATCTATCTTCAGAAATGACTCAAGTAGATATATGGATATTTACTTGATGAGACGTAAGTCTAGATCTTTTGAATTCAGTCAAAAGGTTTTCGACAATGAAGTAGAAGTTATTGTAACAAGAAAATTATGTTTCTACAATTGGCTTGCAGAAAGGAATATTTGAGTTACAAGTTTAGCGAATGTCTGATGAGTTGTGAAAGGGGTTTCATAACTTGCACCTCCCGGAACACCACTGCAAGTGGAAAGTCCGTGAAGATGTAATCGAACCATTTATGACATGGTAAGATCAAATATGACATAAATAAATTTGCCATTATCCCTTTTAAAGTGATGCTTTAGAGACTGCGGCTTTTACACTGAAAAGAGCTCCATCAGGTCTGTTGAAATGACGCCATGGTATGGTACGCCCAACCATGTTGTATCTTTTCTTAACATTTGGAATATGGGGCTTGTGTAAAAGGTTACAAACCTATTCCAAATCAGACAAGTGCTACTTTGTAGGTTATCCCAAGTAATTGGGTATTCCTCCCTCACTATACCGAGGCAAATAGGTTTGCCACAAAGAACGGTATGCTTTTTGAAGAAAATGGTTCTTTCAAAAGGTGAGTGGGAGAATAGTGCAACTCGACGAGATAAACAGTATCTTCGCCATCAGGTCAAAGGAAAGAGACCTTGGAAGTAATTCCAGAGTTTCCTACTGCGACTGATACGAAAGTCTCTACAATAAAATGTATGGACATCGATCGAACTTGCAGCTGAACCACGTGGGCAAGGCTCGTGCAAACCTCTCAGGTGCGCAAACGAGATATTGTTGTTAGAAAACAGTATACCTACGATACACAAGGAAGCGTTGATGGGCCCTGACTCCGGAATTGGCTAAATGCCAATACAATCCGAGATAGTTTCCATATAAGTGATTCAAGATTAAAACCTTGATACACCTTTCGGAAGACTTAGAGTCTGACGAACATTTATGGAACTATAACTGATACGAATAAAAATGTTTTATCCATAAAGCTCGACTTGTTGCAATATACAAGTTCAAGGAGTTGACTACGATGAGGTTGCTTCACCGTAGCGATGCTTAAAGTCGGTTCGGGTTGAACTAGCAATTAATACATATTTCATATCATGA
This sequence comes from Thinopyrum elongatum, assembly GCA_011799875.1. Lineage (NCBI taxonomy): Eukaryota > Viridiplantae > Streptophyta > Magnoliopsida > Poales > Poaceae > Thinopyrum > Thinopyrum elongatum. The sequence goes on from CM022302.1 coordinate 55,521,361, forward strand.
GATATAAAACAATGGAAGACAAAAGGATTTCCATCTGATGGAAATGAAACCAAGGACTTGCATGTGTTACAGTCCAAGGTATTTTGTCAATCCAGAGGATGCTAGTAAGGGTGCAAACTTCAGAGTTCCAGCGATGGACAGAAGAGAGCAAAGTGGAGTTGGAATCTTCATGTTTTGATGAAATGGTCAAAGGAGTTTTGACTTCATCAATGGATAACGAAGATGCTTATAATTCAAGAAAGTAAGTGGGAGCATAATAATATTTCTAAAAACCTTGTGTGCTTGACACATTGGTAATTGGAATTAAATTTCTTGACACGAATTAGGACTTCATTTGGAAATAGTTTTTCAATGAAGTGCTTGGGCTAAATAGCCTTTATATTAGGCATGATGATCTATGGAGATAGATTTACCTAATAGGGCTGAGCAAAGATACATATTGACAAGATGCTAAAACCTTTTAGCATTAAAAATGTCAAGGAGTGATTCTTGCCGAAGTCACGTGGAAAGAGTTTTTGCAAGACTCGGTGTCCCAAAACACTGATGAGCAAAATACATGATGGAGATTCCATACACTCTTGTGTTTGGATTAATCATGTATTCCATGGTATGTAAAAACAACCAGATATGTCCAATACTCCCAAAGTTGTTGCGAGTATAGATACCAAAGTGATCAAAAGTACTAATCATGGGACAACAGTGAAAAAGGGTCATTGAGTACTATAGTAGCACTGATGACATGTTTTCTCGCAAGCGGAGATCATGAAGAGTTCGTTGTAAAAGGTTACATCGATACAGTCTTCAGCCATGCTCGAAGCGATTTTCGATTTAAGTTAAGGGTTTTGTGTAACACACAATGTGGTGGCACAGTTATTTGGAAAAGGTTTCCAAACAAATTACTGTGGCGAATTCTATAATAGAGGCTAAGTATGTTACCGCTTTCGAAGCGACAAAGAAAATGTTGAATCATATAGTTCATTCATGAACTTGGTATGGTTCCAAGATGGCTTTTGTCAATGGGACACTACTGCAGGTAGTTGCTCCATAACTCAGTCTGAGGAATCCAGGTTCGACCTGTGATTCACATACATACAAAGCCAAGTCCACACAAAATATGAATTTTGTGAAAGCGTAAAAACGCGAGGATACGCAAAGATACACACGGAGCTGAAGTCGTCAGATCCGTTGGACATCAGGCTATACCACATGTGAAGCATATTTACACCGGTGTGCCACAGGTGTAAAGTGCATTAGCATTAACTAGATTATTGACTCTAGTGCAAGTGGGAGTCTGTAGGAGATATGCCCTAGAGGCAATAAAAAATGTTATTATTTATCTCCATGCTCATTATTATGTTTATGTTCCATGCTATAACTGCTGTGGTTCCCGAGCCCGTATATCCATAAAGGCTCTGGGGAAAACCCATGTGCACGTGTGGAATAATAAACGGTAAAATGTCTTCCTAGTCATGCCTCTAAGACTAGCTCAAGTGTTGCATGATGATTATGTTTTCCCAATCATGGGCATGTCTATGCCAGCAACTTTGAGGGCACAATGTTAGAAGAACATTTGTGTTGAATCGACCCGATTGATGTTATGCTATGAGATTCATTCGTCACAAGTTAATGGTTAATAACACAGAGATGGTTAACGTTTGCATAATTCCTCAGACCATGAGAGTATCTAGTTTCTTCATGCTTGATTCATGAACTTTGGGGTTTGTTAAACGTCATCCGTAACTGGATGGCTATTACGGCGGCTTACGGGTTCATGGGAAAGTATGTCAAGTAACTTGATAGCTCAAGATTGGGATTTGCTCCTCCAACGATGGAGAGATATCTCTGGGCCCTCTCGGTGTTACAGTATCCATCATCGTCTGGCCAGACACTTTATGATTTGATCACGGGGATGCCGGAACACGGTAACGAGAAAAGAGAACAATACCGGTAACGAGGTAACTAGCATAGTGGACAAGTTGTTGATCCACGGGAATGCCAACATGTCTCACCTCGGGTATTTGTAACATATCGCGAAGCAACAGGAATAGCACACGGCAACTGGAGGTTCACTCGAATATTCATTCGTGTGGGTATAGGGGTCAATATGGGTGTCCACGGCTCCGATGCTGATCATTGATCGGAAAGTGTTCCGGTCATGTCTATACTTCACCGAACCTATAGGGTCACACGCTTGAGGGTCATCTATCTGTTGAACGCTAGACAGGGAGTCTGAGAGAAAGTCACCGAAAATGTTTCGGAGACAACGGAAGAGTTCCGAGAGAGAGAACACCGAAAGAGTTTCGGTAAAACCGAAAAGTTGTTTCGGAATATATTATTTGGTCAAAAAGGGTTTTGACACCGCCTGGAAATTTTCAGAGGATGCCAGAATTGGTCTAGGAACTTCTGGGAATTTTCGGAGAGAAAAACCGGAAATGTTCCGAAACTGCCGTAACCGCTGTTAATGCTTTCCGCTGATGAAAACCACCGCACCGAAAATGTTTCGGATCATGCCCAGAATAATTTTAGAGGGTGCCGGAAATGTTCTGGGACCTTCTGGAATTTTTCAGAAAAAGTTTCGCGGAAAACATCTTGTCTCAGCGCGAGGGGACAAGATCCCACGAATCGGGGGTTGCATGTTTGGTGGCTTTTTGTCTAGGGAGCATGCATGTTTCATGGAGACATGTTGGTGGCTTGTTGGGCCCCCCCCCCCCATGGGGAGACAAGGTGTGGGCCGGCCCAAGGGCTGCCATGGTGGTGTCCCCTTGGTGCCCCCCTTGTGTTACCATTATGCCCTTTCATGTGTGACATGAAGCTTGGGTATTTTGGTATTTCAACATCCCACCCCACCCCTTGCCTTGGCCTATAAAAGGAGGAGAAGGGGCTGCCATTCTCCCCATCCCTTGCTCTCATACACATGCCAAGATGTTATCTGGCTTCTCTCTCCCTCCCACGAACAGAGTTTCGTAGAGCCGAAAGGCTGTCTGGGTTCCGGCAGGAACTAGTTCTGGACGGCGAAGCCCTGCCGGATAGGTGACACCGTATGTGTGCAACTCTGTAGAGAGGTCGTAGTTTCGATCTTAGTGCCCGAGGGGCTGTTCGAGAGTGCCTCCCGAAGGGCTGTCCAAGTGACGGTCCGAGTTCTGTGAGTCCTCCCGAAGGGCTGTCCGAGTGACCATTCGAGTTTCGAAGGTCCTCCCGAAGGGCTGTCCGCGACATCGTCCGGGGGACTGTTCGACCGCCTCCCGGAGGGCTGTCCGAAGGGAAGACGAGGGTATACATCCTCACGGTTGGGAGGTTGTAAATCCTAGCTGCGGGGATCTGCACCGCCGATCGTCATCGACTCTACTTCCGCTGCGCTACGAGTCGGTAACGAAAATGATCAAACCTTGTATGCAGTCTCCATAGTGGTCCTGGGCTGGTGCGTAGGTCGGAATTTTTTTGTTTTTTGCTGCGTTACCCTACAGTGGCATCATGAGCCGTGCTATGCGTAGATGCAGGTTGCGATCTAGAATACATAGAGATGTATGGGTGTTGCACAATATAATTAGGTAGTAGATGAGTTCTATTACTGAAAATTATTTGTGCGGGTAGCAGATGAAATCTGTTACCCGATGTTCTTGTTGCTTCCCTGGAATTTGCATATTTCTGATCTTGATAACAGTATGGTGGAGTTTCAAAGTTCTGGCAATCCGCGATCCTGATTGATCAACGAAGTGCTAACAGTTCATTGAATTCCACCGTAGTTAAAAGGAAAGATGAAATTTCGCAGACAAAAGGGCAATGCAGATATGATCTGCACGGGGGTCATGCGTATGACGAAGTTTAGTATGGGGCTCGAGATTTTATTATCTCGGTTTTCATACACCCTGGAAAGTTAATCTAGCGACTTGAATTATCATACTTGATGATGGACGTTGGTAGTTTCGGTTTGTTTCGAAACCTTAGAAGCCACGTAAAACAAGTTTTTGCATGAACCGATTAGAGGCGTCTAACTTGGTTTTGCAGGAGGGTTTGCATGTGCATATGATTTGGTATAGCAGTGCTCATAATAATTTGATTATGTATGAGATGACTATATAATGTAAATTTATTAACATGACCTGCGTGTCATGATTTGTAGGAGATATGCCCTAGAGGCAATAATAAATGTTATTAATTATCTCCCTGTTCATAATTAAGTTTATATTCCATGCTATAACTGCTATGGTTCCCGAGCCCGTATATCCATAAAGGCTCTGGGGAAAACCCATGTGCACGTGTGGTATAATAAACGGTAAAATGTATTCCTAGTCGTGCCTCTAAGACTAGCTCAAGTGTTGCATGATGATTATGTTTTCCCAATCATGGGCATGTCTATGCCAGCAACTTTGAGGGCACAATGTCAGGAAGGACATTTGTGTTGAAACGACCCGAATTGATGTTATGCTATGAGATACATTCGTCATGAGTTAATGGTTAATAACACAGAGATAGTTAACGTTTGCATGATTCCTCAGACCATGAGAGTATCGAGTTTCTTCATGCTTGATTCATGAACTTTGGGGTTTGTTAAACGTCATCCGTAAATGGATGGCTATTACGGCGGCTTACGGGTTCATGGGAAAGTATGTCAAGTAACTTGATAGCTCAAGATTGGGATTTGCTCCTCCGACGATGGAGAGATATCTCTGGGCCCTCTCGGTGTTACGGTATCCATCATCGTCTGGCCAGACACTTTGTGATTTGATCACGGGGATGCTGGAACATGGTAACGAGAAAAGAGAACAATACCGGTAACGAGGTAACTAGCATAGTGGACAAGTTGTTGATCCACGGGAATGCCAACATGTCTCACCTCGGGTATTTGTAAACGTATCGCGAAGCAACAGGAATAGCACACGACAACTGGAGGTTCACTCGAATATTTATTCGTGTGGGTATAGGGGTCAATATGGGTGTCCACGGCTCCGATGTTGATCATTGATCGGAAAGAGTTCCGGTCATGTCTATACTTCACCGAACCTATAGGGTCACACGCTTAAGGGTCATCTATCTGTTGAACGCTAGACAGGGAGTCTGAGAGAAAGTCACCGAAAATGTTTCGGAGACAACGGAAGAGTTTCGAGAGAGAGAACACCGAAAGAGTTTCGGTAAAACCGAAAAGTTGTTTCGGAATATATTATTTGGTCAAAAAGGGTTTCGGCACCGCCTGGAAATTTTCAGAGGATGCCAGAATTGGTCTGGGAACTTCTGGGAATTTTCGGAGAGAAAAACCGGAAATGTTCCGAAACTGCCGTAACCGCTGTTAATGCTTTCCGCTGATGAAAACCACCGCACCGAAAATGTTTCGGATCATGCCCAGAATAATTTTAGAGGGTGCCGGAAATGTTCTGGGACCTTCTGGAATTTTTCAGAAAAAGTTTCGCGGAATACATCTTGTCTCAGCGCGAGGGGACAAGATCCCACGAATCGGGGGTTGCATGTTTGGTGGCTTTTTGTCTAGGGAGCATGCATGTTTCATGGAGACATGTTGGTGGCTTGTTGGGGGGGCCCCCCCATGGGGGAGACAAGGTGTGGGCCGGCCCAAGGGCTGCCATGGTGGTGTCCCCTTGGTGCCCCCCTTGTGTTACCATTATGCCCTTTCATGTGTGACATGAAGCTTGGGTATTTTGGTATTTCAACATCCCACCCCACCCCTTGCCTTGGCCTATAAAAGGAGGAGAAGGGGCTGCCATTCTCCCCATCCCTTGCTCTCATACACATGCCAAGATGTTATCTGGCTTCTCTCTCCCTCCCACGAAAAGAGTTTCGTAGAGCCGAAAGGCTGTCTGGGTTCCGGCAGGAACTAGTTCTGGACGGCGAAGCCCTGCCGGATAGGTGACACCGTATGTGTGCAACTCTGTAGAGAGGTCGTAGTTTCGATCTTAGTGCCCGAGGGGCTGTTCGAGAGTGCCTCCCGAAGGGCTGTCCAAGTGACGGTCCGAGTTCTGTGAGTCCTCCCGAAGGGCTGTCCGAGTGACCGTTCGGGTTTCGAAGGTCCTCCCGAAGGGCTGTCCACGACATCGTCCGGTGGACTGTTCGACCGCCTCCCGGAGGGCTGTCCGAAGGGAAGACGAGGGTATACATCCTCGCGGTTGGGAGGTTGTAAATCCTAGCTGCGGGAATCTGCACCGCCGATCGTCATCGACTCTACTTCCGCTGCGCTACGAGTCGGTAACGAAAATGATCAAACCTTGTATGCAGTCTCCATAGTGGTCCTGGGCTGGTGCGTAGGGCGGAAATTTTTTGTTTTCTGCTGCGTTACCCTACAGACACCGTATGTGTGCAACTCTGTAGAGAGGTCGTAGTTTCGATCTTTGTGCCCGAGGGGCTGTTTTTAGAGTGCCTCCCGAAGGGCTGTCCAAGTGACGGTCCGAGTTCTGTGAGTCCTCCCGAAGGGCTGTCCGAGTGACCGTCCGAGTTTCGAAGGTCCTCCCGAAGGGCTGTCTGCGACACCGTTCGGGGGACTGACCGACCGCCTCCCGGAGGGCTGTCCGGGGGCGGATGAGGGTATAAATCCTCGCGGTTGGGAGGTTGTAAATCCTAGCTGCGGGGATCTGCACTGCCGATCGTCATCGACTCTACTTCCGCTGCGCTACGAGTCGGTAACGAAAAAGATCAAACCTTGTATGCAGTCTCCATAGTGGTCCTGGGCTGGTGCGTAGGACGGAAATTTTTTGTTCTGCTGTGTTACCCTACAGTGGCATCATGAGCCGTGCTATGCATAGATGCAGGTTGCGATCTAGAATACATAGAGATGTATGGGTGTTGCACAATATAATTAGGTAGTAGATGAGTTCTATTACTGAAAATTATTTGTGCGGGTAGCAGATGAAATCTGTTACCCGATGTTCCTGTTGCTTCCCTTGAATTTGCATAATCCTGATCTTGACGGCATGGTGGAATCTCACAAAGTTCTGGCAATCCGCGATCCTTTCATGCTGCTCCTGAGTATGCTGATTGACAGATCAACGAAGTGCTAATAGTTCTTTGTGTTCCGCCATAGTTAAAGAAAGATGGATGTTTCACATACGAAAGGGCAATGCAGATATGATCTGCACGGGGGTCATGCGTATGATGAAGTTTAGTATGGGGTTCGAGATTTTATTATCTCGTGCTTCATACACCCCGCAAAGTTAATCTAGCGACTTGAATTATCATACTTGATGATGGACGTTGGTAGCTTCGGTTTGTTTCAAAACCTTAGAAGCCACCAAAAACTAGTTTTTGCATGAATCGATTAGAGGCGTCTAACTTGGTTTTGCAGGAGGGTTTGCATGTGCATGTGATGTGGTATAGTAGTGCTCATAATAATTTGATTATGTATGAGGTGACTATATAATGTAAATTTATTAACATGACCTGCGTGTCATGATTCGGCATGATGGCTGGAGCCATATGATTGCACTTTAATGACCTGCGTATCAATCTTGTTGTAATGCATTATTTTATTAGCTATAGAGATAGCAATATTATCTGGTGCATCGACAAGGTGGTGTCAATCTTCGCGAAGGTGAACACCGACGTGAATGCCGGAGACGAAGAGATGATAGACTTCTCCGTCAGAAAGGGCTATACCATATCATGCTATTATGAATTGCCTGAGATGTTTATCCCTTATGATGCACCCTTCTTGATTGCGCGGTAGTCGCTTTTATTAGGGTGATCTCTCACAAAAATATCAAGTAGTTAGTGTTCTCCCAAGTGTAGCACCATCATAGCACCTAACTTTTCGGGGCATCATATGGATACATGGGTGCGAACGATTAGGGAAATGTGAGGCGGGTGAGTTGAGACCTCGCAGCGTGATCACTTGGATGTCTTGACGTTCTGGAGGAGCGTCCTGAGCTCGGAACACGCCCATTAAAAGATGAAGAAGAGTCACATAGAGATGTGATTTGCAAATTGGCCTACCGATTGCAATTCTCGTCACTTGAGATGGATACATCCTTGGCGTTGAATTGTAATATGGATCTTGAATCGCTCACAATCGATTATGAGAGATATTGATTTGAGTGGGAGCGCACTGTAGAATTAACTTGTTTAATTGTCAGTGCAATTAATTTTGAACACTGTCTAAGTGTGATTTGCATAATAGTTGTAGAATAATGGCTCGCATTTCCACCTTCCCTATTAAAATTGAATAGCTATTAAATATCTGGTTAAAACTTTACGGTTGGTAACGTAATGTGAGGATTGTCCTCAAGAGTGCCGAGAAGGACTTTGTCCTATCGCATACTTTTGGTATTCTCCCGCTAGTGCTATGGATTATGTGACTCTCGTCCTTCGATCCAAAAGCTAGAATTCCATTTCAGTCAAGTGCAATATGTTTGCTTCAATGAGACCCGAACTTGGAAAGTTTGGATAGTTATGTGATATTCATGGAATCTAAAAATCATTTTCAGAGACAGACAAAAGCTAAAAGATATGAGATATCCAAAGCAATGTTTGTTTTCAAAATATTAGTAAAGGAGTTTACTATACATTAGACTGATAAGAGAGGGATCCAAGAGAACGCCTGTCATATGATGAAAGGTGAATAAAACAACAACTTAAAGAGAAAGGAAGTGTCCGAAGGGTGTTAGTAAAACTTTCACGCCTAGGAAGTCCGGGGCTAACACCACTCTTAAGTTGAATGCTTCTTCTGAGAGTAGGAGAAATACTAAAAGTTAAACTGTTAGAAGTATAAAGGCAAAAAGAAAGAAGACTGGAATATCCAGCTCATGTATGAATGGCATACAAGTTTTTGATGTATAGAAGGCTGGTCAAAGATATAGTTCTTGGGAATTATGATTAAATTGTTAATCACTAATTCTTGGTTATTGTGAGTAAATCACAAAGATACCCGCTCGATTGCATTCTATTGCAACTCGATATAAGATCTACTATGGCCTGAAAGACTAGCCAGGAATGAGGTTTAGGTATACATAGGGAACATAGTAAAATGTTACTATACCTTCCATCGGTGTATTACCGTCTGTATTTATTTTCATAATTCATTTAGAGTTTTACAAACTCTAGCCCATTGCATAAGGTATATTGCAAGAAAGGTTGTTCATAAGAGAACTTTTGATGTTCGATGTTATGAATAACATAAGGGCCATACTTTCATTATGAATGAGATGTATGTTATGAATATTGATAATAATACATTACCTCTGGGTTTACTTTCATAATTCATTTTAGAGTTTCATACACTCTAGCCCGTTGCACAATGTTTGTTGCAACAGAGTTATTCATAAAAACGACAATTGTTGTTCAGTATTATGAATAACATGAAGAGCCATGCTTCCATCCAAGATGGGATGTATGTTATGAATATCGATAGTAATATGATACATCCATGACACTGATGCTAAATGTCGCAAGACTAAAAGAATACCACACAAGTGTGGCACTGCATTTGGTCACATTGGAAAAAACCCCATGAAAAATTCCATTATGATGAATTTTGAAGTCGTTTGATTTTGAATCATCTGACACTTGCAACCTTCCTCCGAAAAGTGAAGTGACTGAAATGCCGTTCACAGGCCATAAGGAACGAGCAACAAACTTATTGGTGGTCAAACATTTTGATGTGTGTAGTCTGATAAATGTTGTTAGTAGTGGATTTATCTATCTTCAGAAATGACTCAAGTAGATATATGGATATTTACTTGATAAGACGTAAGTCTGGATCTTTTGAAATCGTTCGAAAGGTTTTAAAAAATGAACTAGAAGTTATTGTAACAAGAAATTATGTTTAGGGTTATTGCGAATATATTTAGTTTTTTAGGCTAGATTGTTTTAGGGTTTTTAGGGTTTTTAGTCTATAGGGTTTCCGAATCAATACCAATACAAAGTTTTATGAGATCATTTCAATATTGATACTTTTTACTATTTGGACATGTGTATGTGTATGGACTTGTTGATCTTGAGCTACTGTGTATTTGGTGCCAAAGATGGCCACATATGTCTCTTTCTATTGCAGGCTAACTCCGAGTGGCCTATCTTTTGCCAGAATGTTGATTCATTTCCATTCCGGCAAATTTGAGGCGCTCGATATGTCCTGTTTTAGCAAAGGTCATGCCGGATTTTTTCCATGGATTTCAGGATGACTTGTGCTATAAAGTAGGAAATATCGAGTGTCCTTGATTTGCCGAAACAGGAATTAAATAACATTCCGGTAAAGCATAGGTCATTTTTTATGTCATTACTTGATATATGTAACGGGTTGACTTTCATTTTGTCGGGGCTCCTTGTGTAACTTTTAGTCTGCTCTTGAAGGAAGGATGTCGACTGTTGGCGTGGGGGTCGCTTTCTTTCCTTCTTCTCATGATATACCTTTGTAATGCATGAGAGAAGGAGGGGAAGCGACCATTACCGACGGTCGAAATATCTGTGAGGAAGAGTCCACTATATAATGTCGAAATAGAGAGAGGAAGAATCCTGACTGTTGTTGTGGGGGTCGCTTCCTTTCCTTCTTCTCGTGATATACCTTTGTAATGCATGAGAGGAGGAGGGGAAACGACCATCACCAACGGTCAAAATATCTGTGAGGCAGAGTCCACCATACAATGTCGAAATATGAGAGAGTAAGAATCCTGACTATTGTCGTGGGGGTCGCTTCTCCTTCGTTCCCGTGTGCTAGACATTTTGGTGTAATGTGTTGGGAAACGTTGCATGAAAAACAAAAAAAATCTACAAACACGCAAGATCTATCCATGGAGATGCATAGCAACGAGAGGGGAGAGTGTGTCTACGTACCCTCGTAGACCGTAAGCGGAAGCGTTTGTTAACATGGTTGATGTAGTCGAACTTCTTCGCGCTCCAACTGATCAAGTACCGAACGTACGGCACCTCCGCGTTCAGCAAACGTTCAGCTCGGTGACGTCCTCCGCCTTCTTGATCCAGCAAGATGGCGAGGTAGTGGATGAGTTCCGGCAGCACGCCGGCGTGGTGACGGTGATGGTGAAGTGATCTCCGTAGGGCTTCGCCTAAGCACTATGAAAATATGATCGAGGGTGTAAACGGTGGAGGGGGGCGCCACACACGGCTAAGCAATTGTTCTTGTTGTGCTAGGCGCCCCGCCCCCACATATATATAGGTGGGGGAGGAGGGAGCAGCCAGGAGGTGCCCCCAAGTAGGCTGAATCCTACTTGGGGTCCTCCCCAAGTGGTGCCCCTTTCCTTATTGGAGTGCGGGAGGAAGGAAGGAGGAGGTGGAGCCCCCTCCTTTCCTTTCTCTCCTGAGGAGGGAAAGGTAGGAGGGGCCACCCCTCCCCTTTCCTTCCCCTAGGTCCGGCCGGCCATGTAGAGGGGCGCACCAGCCCCCTAGTGGTCTGGTCTGTCCCCCCCCTTTGGCCCATTAGGCCCATACACTTACCGGGGGTGTCCGGAACCCCTTCCGGTGACCCGATGAATACCCGGTGCACTCTGAAACTCTTCCGGTGTCTGAATACCATCGTCCTATATATCAATCTTTACCTCTCGACCATTTCGAGACTCCTCGTCATCTCCGTGATCTCATCTGGGACTCCGAACAATATTCGATCACCAAATCATATAACTCATATAACACTATATCATCAATGAACGTTAAGCGTGCGGACCCTATGGGTTCGAGAACTATGTAGACATGACCGAGACACCTCTCCGGTCAATAACCAATAGCGGAACCTGGATGCCTATATTGGCTCCTACATATTCTACGAAGATCTTTATCGGTCGAACCTTATGACAACATACGTAATTCCCTTTGTCCATCGGTATGTTACTTGCCCGAGATTCGATGGTCGGTATCTACGTACCTAGTTCAATCTCGTTACCGGCAAGTCTCTTTACTCGTTCCGTAATAAATCATCTTGCAACAAACACCTTAGTCACTTTGCTAGCAAGGCTTCTTATGATGTGTATTACCGAGAGGGCCCAGAGGTACCTCTCCGATACTCGGAGTGACAAATCCTAATCTCGATTTATGTCAACTCAACCAACACCTTCGGTGATACCTGTAGAGCATCTTTATAATCACCCAGTTACGTTGTGACGTTTGATAAGACACAAGGTATTCCTCCGGTATTGGAGAGTTGCATAATCTCATAGTCGAAGGAATATGTATTTGTCATCAAGAAAGCAATAGCAATAAACTGAACGATCAATATGCTAAGCTAATGGATGGGTCTTGTCCATCACATCATTCTCCTAATGATGTGATCCCGTTATCAAATGACAACATATGTCTATGGTTAGGAAACCTTAACCATCTTTGATCAACGAGCTAGTCTAGTAGAGTCTTACTAGGGACACGGTATTTGTTTATGTATTCACACATATATTTAAGTTTCCGCTCAATACAATTCTAGCATGAATAATAAACCTTTATCATGATTTAGGAAATATAATAATAACCATTTTATTATTGCCTCTAGGGCATATTTCCATCATAATGCACTCGGGAACGAAGGGAGGAGCGACCATCACCGACGGTCGAATATATCAGAGAGGGAGTGCCCACCATATACACAATATGACATGAGAATTTTCAAGGAAAGGCTCGACAGACTGAAAGTAAACCCGTGTTGAATAGTGATATGTGTGTTGAGTTCCTGGTAATTGCCGTCGATTCATAATCTTTGAATTTGGAACACAGAAAATGTCTGACGATGATAGGATCCCGGAGTGCGAATACTGCTGCGATGACCGGGGTTTGTGCGACAGGGCGCCTCACCTGCAAAATGGTAGGTTCTTCACCGCGCAGCTAGAAGAGACCTTCGATGTTTGTATGGTACGCAACGACAAGTATTTCATCGTAATTAATCGTGACTTGTGCTCTTTGCTTCAACGTGTAATTTCCTTTTTTTTAATTCGACTAGTACATCGCGTGCCATGCAAGACCGTATATCTTGCAGAAGCTCAGTTTCCAAGACTTTGAGAATATGGAGACGAGGAGGGCTCACCTCAGGACTAAACATGGTTATGCTTTTTGGGTTAAGCTCTACAATGCACTTAATCACTCACATTTTGATTGCTCTAATTGGGAAGCTCTCTGCAAGGCCTAAGGATTTGTGGAGAATATGCAAATAACATTCGATATTCGTCCCGAAGATGATGATATTGAAAGTAATATCGACATTTGGGTGGATGTGGATATGCCATCAGTTTTACCTAAATGTGATTTTGTCAAACAAATTTGTTAAGTAATTTATTGTTTATTTAAAATATTTTATGTTCATTGCTACTAAACTTGTTTATTTTTAATTGTCAGCTTATTTCTTATCTTCAAGAAATACTCAGAAGGCTGTAGATAGGACGTACTATAGCTATGGCTCTGAGCTTAATTGTTAGGAGAAAGGATATCTTGTCTCATTTATAGATGATGTTGAGACCTTTAAGACCAATCACTTTATCAGCCCAAATTTTAGTGGATACGTGCCACTAGTCCATGAGTTGCAGGATGGTAACCTCATTGCCAAAAACTTGGTATGATTTTGTTAATGATGGTAACTTTATTGCATAAATTCTTCTTAAGTAAACTACATTGCTAACTATATACGTTACTGTTATGTTGTTCAACAGAAGCTCCGGAAGGAGGTTGTGCCTGACATGATGCTTACCGAAGGTCATATGTATATGGTTAGCTTACGACCGTTTTCGCCGACGGCTTACCATAGTGCATACTCTATTTCTTTGAAAGATGCAAGGCTCAATATCAAAGAATGAAGCAAACTAACGAATGCGCGCACGCAACCGATTGGAGACAACATGCATGTGCGCAAGACATAAGTTGGCGACAGGTGGATCTCCATTCTCCATTTTGGAGATGGACCGGTTTACCTGTTTTATGCTATTTTACCTAGGAGAGAGGAGTAGGTCCTAGGTATTAAGAACAATTAGTTAGTGTTGATTGTGACTATGATGATGATGAGGTGTTGTTATTATGTGCTACAATATGTTAGAATGATGAGTTGTTATATGACTCATGGTTGGTGATGATGATGATGAGTTGTTATATGACTATGATGATGATGATGACGAGTTGTTAATATTATTATTATGGTGATGATGATGATGATGATGATGAGTTGTTATTATGATGATGATGAGTTATTATATTATTTGGTGAAAGAAACACGGATTAAATTCAAGTGGATGGATCCAAAGTGACCAAGTTGGATTATAGGATGAAAAAAAGGTTCTTTCACCAAATGATATAATAACTCATTATGATCATAATGATACAACAATCTCAAAATTGCTACTGTATGAAAACTTGTATAACAGTGTATAAATATGATATAAAATAAAATAGAAATGGAATATGTAATAATAGTAGTAGCGTAGGGTCAAGGCGCGATGCTAGTAACTAGCAGTAGCGCGTGCTGAGGAAGGCGCTACTCATAACTGACTTAGCACTAGCGGGGGCCATACCAGCGCTACTGCTAAATGTTAGCTGTAGCCCCGTAGCAGTAACGCTGGCATCCGCGCTATTGCTAGGCCATTTCCCCGCGCTACTACTAAGGTTTTCCCTAATAGTGTTATCACTTGCTACCTTGTTGTTTTTATTATTTCAGACTACAAAACCTACATACTACACTTGTATCACCATCTCTTCGTCAAACTAGTGCACCTATATAATTTACCATTATATTGGGTGTGTTGGAGACAAAAAGATTTCTTGTATTTGATTGCAGGGTTATTTAAGAGAGACCATCTTCATCCTAAACCCCCCACGGATTGATAAATATTAGGTCATCCATTTTAGGGAAATTTACCGTTTTTCTACAAAACTCTGCGGTTGGAGACCCAACAGAGTCTACAATAATAAAGTTGCATAGTAGACATCAAGCTCAAAGTGAGGGGCTGTCCCGAGGAAGCAGTCACAGAAAGTGATGAAATTTGTAATATGGGGTACTCCGTTGGGAGGAATGTGGTATAGTTGGCAACCAAAAAACCGAAGGCTGCCGCGCATACAATTGTGGAGGGGAAATCCAAGCCTCCTCCGAAAATAACCTGAGCACAAGACGTGCTCACCTTCGCTGGGCTCTGGTAGGGCTTCTCCGGACGGAAGCCGGACACTCATGTCTGCCGGCGTCAAGAGCTGATCCTTATACATCCGGACCTCCTCCTCCTCCATAGCCAAGGAGGGGAACTATTTCCCCGTGGACTTGGAGGTGACCCGTGTCGACTTCTCGCCACCTTTGGATTGTGCCAATCTTTATTTTAGTTTTACTTCAGCCAAAGTGTACTGTATGACATGTTTTTCCTATGTAAAAGGAGATAATATCTGTCCTATAGTATTATTTTAGCGGCTAGTCTTCTACTTATATTGTTATTTTAGAACTTTCTCAGCTTCAACATTTGAACTAAAAACAGGACACTTATTTTGAAACGGAGGAAGTAAATAATATTTTTTTCTCAATTATAATTAGCAGACAGATGACAGGCGGGTCCAAGGGACAGGGAAATAGGATCACAATGTTTAGTTTTGATCCTTTTCAGTGCATCATGTAAACACGAGTGATGGCATCAAGCAATGAAACTAGGCATAAATGTTGCCTAATCTTAACATCGGCAGAGTCAGACCATGAAAATCACATTAAATCTTTCCTACTAATTTAAGGTTGGAGTTGATGATGAGTTCACATATGGGACCAACAATATTCATCAATAAAAAATACACCCCACATATGAGACTCGCAACCTTCCAAGACTCATAAATAAACAAATGCACTTTTATTTACATAGGAGGTTTAAAATAAATAAGCAAATACACTACTACTTTCATGTGAGACCAACACTTGTAAAATGCACAAATAACAAAGGCAAAAATGTGACTCGAACTCAAAATTATGCTCTTAAGCACTGACATAACTCACTGTATTTATAGTTTCGTAGCAATGCATGGACATTATGCTAGTATAGATACAAGCATGTGTAAGTCACAGCCACATGACATGGAACTTGTCAGGTGTGTAGAATCTAAGGAGAAAGGCCGTTCAAGATGTACGAATTCCCCCAAATCCATCACTCTTCTCGCTCCCGTGAAGTGAAACAGAGTGTCTTGTGAGACTGGAATGGCAGTGTTTCCTCTGAATAAGTTAGTGTGGTCCTTTTTCTTTCCCTTTGATTTTGTGGCGGTGGTTCATGGCTGGCAATTGTAGTTGGTGTGGCACTATATTTTTGTAGAGCAACAGCCAACAGGCAAACCGTCACGTCAGTTTACTGAATTAGCAGTTCAGACATCATCAGATGCCTACGTGTATAGATAGATGTTAGGAGCCTCCCCTAACCAGTACTCGGGCCTGTCACTGGACCTCCACATGGGCCTGGCCCGAAACCATCACGGCTACAAGTACCCCGAGGCAGCCAACGAACAACGCATCCAGTGGATCACGGCAGAACGGCACCCGGCGGCTACCTCGTTCCCCCTTCCTGTCATCTCCTACCTCTGCTACTCTCTGTAATAGCTTCAGTTCATCTGTAACTCAATTCTTGTACCAGATCGTGAGGTGTGAGAACCCTAATCTACAGGAGATATATCTAGTACCTTACATGCTTACATGTTCTTGTCAATCTGTTATTTGATATAGGAGGTGGCGACCGCGCTTCTCTCCTAAGTGTTGCTCTATGTTTCTTCCGAGTCTGAATTAACCTCCACGTTACAATTCATATGAAATCAGTGGAGCCAACGCGGCAACAATAATAGTGAATTTTGTATGGTGTAACAAAACAGAAATTGGGAGAGTAATTTTATTTTTGACAGTCATCATGCAGACGGACTTACTGTTGACAGAGATTACGGCCGCCGAATATGACAGATTGGCAGTAACCATACAGGACGGCGAGCTTATACATGTGCCAAAACGCCCTTCAAAATGGGGAAACACTTCCTAACAGAAGTCTGATAGAAGTCACTCATCAGACCGGCTGAGAAGCGTCGATGTGTTTTTCATCTCATGGATGAGATTGCTTCCAAATATTAGTTAATGTGTTTCCAAAGTCGACTGATTTTCTTCCCACGTCCCTCCTATAATCCCTCCCGCATTAATCTCACCTACCCCAAACCGACCTCCCTCGTCCCCATCTTAGCTGCTCCCGATCCATCTGCATCCCCGAGCCCGGCACTCCCCTCGTCGCCCGGATCTCCGGCCATGAACCAGCCATCCCAGCAGTGGCCGTGAGATTCACTGCAGCAGTACACCGTCCCATCCATTGGCTTCGTCTGGCATTATCCATGATACGCATGAGCGAGCTCCCGACCCCCTCGCCGTCCCTGGCATCTTCACTAGGTTCAGGCTTCCGCGGCGGAGCGTCGTCTCGGTTGAGGAACGAAGACAACAAGCGAGGAACATTGCAGGATTCGCCCGCTTCTGTAACAGCCCCGATCTAGTGAAGAAGTAGAGGGAGAGGATCGCAGGAAAGGGGATATGGGAGGAAGGGGAAGGAGGCCCGTAGGAGAAGAACTGCTTCTCGATCTGTTTCACATGATAGTTTTTTCGATGCCCACTCACCTACAGCCGTGAGGGTTAAGTACAAGGCAGCCGTAGCCCACCCACTCACACCTACTACCCGGTCACCTCGGGTCCACCTGTCAGCGTCGCGGTCCTCGGCTCCTCGCCAGTCCTTCTGTCTTGTGGGTCCAGCTCATCGGCGCCCCGTGGAGGTTGTAGGGTCACAGCGCCAGTCGTGACATTCGCCCCTCCTTGAGTGCCGCCTTGACCCCAAGGCGGTGTGGTCGGGAACTGTTGCTGGAGCAGAACGGGGTCCTCCCATGTTGCCAGCGATGCTGGGAGTCCTTCCCAGTGGATCAGGAGGCGTGTGTGCTCCTTGCTCGCCATTCGGACCTGCTTGGTTGCCAGGACAGCCAATGGCGCATGCTCTGCCTGCAAAATCTCGTTAGTGGGAGGCAAGTCAGGGTTTACCGGCACCTCCGCACCTTCTGCCTTTCTCAACAGAGAGACGTGCACCACTATGGATTTTGCTTGTTGGGGGTAGGTCTAGTTTGTATGCCACCGCTCCCACCTTGGATATGATCTTGTACGGGCCGTAGTACCTGAAAGCAAGTTTCTGGAATGGCCGTTGGGCAATGGATGTCTGAATGAATGGCTGCAGCTTCAGCAGGACTGAATCCCCGACTTCAAACGAACGCTCAGTACGGTGTCGATCAGCCTGTGCTT
Source organism: Thinopyrum elongatum (assembly GCA_011799875.1). Lineage (NCBI taxonomy): Eukaryota > Viridiplantae > Streptophyta > Magnoliopsida > Poales > Poaceae > Thinopyrum > Thinopyrum elongatum. The sequence continues at coordinate 55,539,533 of CM022302.1, forward strand.
TCATGCGATCCTGCGCCCTCTTCAGCTGCTGTTGCAGATGCTCGAGCATGATCTCCCGCTTACGTAGCCACGCTGCCAGATCTGGCACAGAGCAGTTGTCGACTTGTGCCACTCCAAACTCGCGAGGCAGATGGCCGTAGATTACCTCAAATGGAGTTCTGCCCAGCGACAAGTGAAAAGAGGTATTATACCAGAACTCTGCAAGCGCCAGCCATTTCGCCCAGTTGGCAGGGCATGCGTGAACGGCACAGCTTAGGTAGGTCTCCAGACATTGATTCACCCGTTCTGTCTGCCCATCTGTCTGCGGATGATACGATGAGCTCATGCGCAATTCCATGCGACAGAGTTTGAACAGCTCCTGCCAGACATTACTTGTGAAGACTCTGTCCCGGTCTGAGATAAGAGCTAATGGTAACCCATGCAGACGAAATATCTCACACATGAACAGCTTGGCCACTTGGAGAGCTGTGTAAGGATGTGTCATAGGCACGAAATGGGCATACTTCGAGAACTTGTCGACCACCACTAAGATCACATCTTATCCACAGGACTCGGGCAGACCCTCAATAAAATTGAGTGATACGACTGACCATGGTTTCTTCGGAATCGGTAGTGGTTGGAGAAGGCCTGCTGGCGATACCCTTTCTGTCTTGGCCTATTGGCACACCATACAGCTCCGGACTACGTCTTTGACTTGCTTCTTTAGTCCTTTCCAGGCGAACAACCGTTTGATGCGATTGTAGGTTGCATGAAATCCAGAGTGCCCCTGGCAGTGCTTGAATGCAGCGAGTTGATCAAATGGTGATGTATTTGTGTGTCCCCTCCAATCCAGATTCTGCCTTGGAAGCGAAGAACCCCGTCCTGTACTGTGAACTCCGGTTTGCTAGCCGGGTCCAGGGCTGAGCTGGTGAGCTTCTTCGTGGCATTGGGATCATCCTTGTAGTTGTTCTTGATCGCTTCCAGCCAAGCTGGCTTGCAAACTGAGATTGCTACCAACTCTCCTCCCTCCGCGTGATCACGTCGAGACAGAGCATCAGCGGCTCGGTTAGACAGCCCAGCCTTGTACTGGATGATAAACTGCAGCCCGACCAGTTTAGTGAAGGCGCGTTGCTGAATCGGGGTGTGCAACCTCTGGTCGGTTAGATGCAGTAAGCTTTTCTGATCCGTTCTCACCACAAATTTTGCGTGCTGTAGGTATGGTCTTCATCTGTCGACCGCAGGCAACAGGGCCAGGTACTCCTTTTCATAAGCTGACAGCCCCAAATTGCGCGGAGATAGCGGTTTGCTCAAATACGCAATTGGGTGGGAGTTCTGCATGAGGACTGCTCCAATACCCGTGCCACTCGCATCCGTCTCAACCATGAATTGCTTGGTAAAGTCTGGCAGATCCAACACCGGGGCTTCTACTAATACTTGCTTGAGTGCACGAAAGGCTGCATCTATTGTTGGAGTCCACACCAACAGGGTATTCTTCTTGAGGAGATCTGTCAGAGGTTTGGAGATGATCCCAAAGTGTTTGACAAACTTCCGGTAGTAGCCGGCTAGTCCAGGGAACCCCTTGAGTTGTTTAACCGTGTCTGGTATAGGCCACTCTTGCATTGTCTGAGCCTTGCTTTTGTCGGTTGAAACCCCATCTTTGCTCACATAGTGCCCCAGGTAACTGATGTTCTGCTGCGCGAACGAGCATTTGGATAGTTTGACATAGAAATGATGCTGCCTCAACAGCTGCAATACTTGCGCGAGTAGGCCTCGGTGTTGTTCCAATGTCTTTGTGAAGACCAAGATGTCGTCCATGAAAACCACAACCCCTTTGCGATTGACTGGGGCGAGTACTGTGTTCATGTTGCCTTGGAATGTTACTGGGGCGTATGCAAGAACATACGGCATCACCTTGAATTGGAAATGACCCATGTGTGTTTTGACCGCTGTCTTGAACTCGTCCTCTGGCACTAGCCTGATCTGGTGGTATCCTGCCCGTAGGTCCATCTTGGAGAACCAGCAAGCCCCTGCTAGCTCATCTAGTAGTTCCTCAATTACTGGCATTGGATACGTGGCTTTGAGAGTGATCGCATTCAAGTACCTGAAGTCCACACACAACCGCAATGTTTGATCCTTCTTTTTCACCAGCAGTACCGGAGATGCAAATGGACTGGTGCTGGTGGTGATGAATCCCTTAGCCAGCATCTCATTAACTTGAGCTTCAATTTCGTCCTTCTGCTCTGGTGTATATCTGTATGGTCGAAGATTCACTGGTTTTGCTCCTGGTAGTAGAGGAATGGCATGATCCCACTCCCTAAGTGGTGGCAGCGCTGTCGGCTCCTGGAAAAGATCCTGGTACTTGTCCAAAACATACTGAATAGTGGCCGGTATAGGAGTAATTTCCACTTGTTCTCCACTCATGCTCAGCATTACCACATGCACAATGGAGTTGGTTTTCTCCAACTCCTGTAGCTCGGACATGGATACAGCGACCACTGTTGGGGAAGCGGTTGTCAGGCCCTGCAGCAAAATGCCCTTCCCTTTGTGCTGGAATCGAAGGGTTTTGGCTCCCCAATCCACTAGCATCGGTCCACATTGTTCCAGCCAATCCATTCCAATCACCATGTCATAACAGCCCAATGACAGCACCCAGAGATCGATGGCAAACTGGTGTCCCTACGTCGTCCATTTGCAAGCAGGTATGTATCCAGAACAAGAAAGCACCCCTCCGTTCGCGATCTTCACTGACACAGGCGCCATCTGTTGCACCCGACTTGACACACTTGCTGCTACATCCTCGCTGACAAAGCTATGGGAACTACCGGAATCCACCAGTATCAACACTTCTAGCTCTCCGATCTGCCCCAACAAACGGACGGTTCGCGGAGTTGTTTGCCCCGTCGTGGCTAGCTTTGATATGGACATAAGTATCTCTTCCTCTGAATCAGACTCAGCGTCATGCTTGTCCTGATCTTCGGCCAGCAGCAACTCGAGGAGTTCCTCCACCACGTTCAGCTAGACTGTGGCTGCGCACTGGTGGCCCTGGCCCCAGCGTTCACCACATTTGAAGCAGAGTCCTCTTGCACGGCGATAATTGCGGAGCACGGCCATGTGGTCTTCTCCTCGCCCTTGTTCAGGGCGACGTTCTGCCGCACGCACGGCGTCCAGCGCTCTGCGGTCTTCCGCTGCCGCCTGTGGGGCAGGCAACCGAACGCGCGGTGGCGCTGCTGGCACAGCAATCTCCGGTGCTGGTCACGCTGGGGGTCATGGCGGCGCTGGATCGTACCGTCGGTACTCTCGCCGCGGCATCACCTCCACCAGCTCGTCCTACAATAAGGCCAAGGAAAATGCAGAGTCCAAGTTTTGCGTTCGATGTAAAGCAACGCCAGCACGAATTTCAGCCTTTAACCCATCCAGGAATTGGGTTGTAAAGTAAATAGGATCAAACCCAGAATTATGAGCAAGTATACGATGCATTAACTCCTCAAACTGCCCCATGTACTCCTCTACTGATCCTGTCTGTTGTAACATGTTAAACTGACGAAGATGCATTTGATACTGATCCCGACCAAAATTTTCATTCAGGGCTGTACACAGGCCCTCCCAAGTGGACAATCGACTCGCAGGTTCATGCAATTGCAGCCTGCGAGCTGCAGTGCCCGTGAAGTGTAAGGTGGCTACACAAACCCAGAGATCGGACTGTATGCCATAGACATCGAAATACTTCTCACATCTAGACTTCCAGAACTGTGGATTCTCGCCATCGAACTGGGGAAAATCTAGTTTCGGCAGCGCCCAGTGATGCGTGTGTGGTGATTGCTGCGTGGCTTGCGGCGGCTCCCACGTAATCATGCGACTCGACCCTACGCCTATAGGTGCAAAATTCTCCGATGGGGACTGAAACGTACCCTTGACCGGAGGCGGCTGCAGGGTGGTGACCACCCCGTGAGCCACACCCCCGGAGTTGAAGTTCTCGCCGTGGCCACTTGGCCCGTGGTGCTCGGGGCCTGTCGTCGGAGGAGACAGCGCCGGATGCACCACCGCGTCCTCCGCGGCATCGCCTGGAGTCGCAAGTGCCGGGTGAAGGGCTATCCGCCCCACTTGGGTGCGGAGTTCGTCGAGCTCGCGTTGCAGGTTCGAGACCGCTGGCCTCCAGAGCTCGAGCGACGCCTGGATTGCCTCCAGGCGAGCGTCGTTGGCCGCGCGCCCCTCGTTGACGGATCGGATCAAATCCGTGAGCTGTGTTTCCATTGCTGCCGCCTGCTTCGCTTGCTTGGTCTGGTAGCGAGGCTTGGGATACGCGGTCTCCAGATCGACTGGACCTCTGATACCACTTGTAACAGCCCCGATCTAGGGAAGGAGTAGAGGGAGAGGATCGCGGGAAAGGGGATCTGGGAGGAAGGTGAAGGAGGCCGGTAGGAGAAGAACAGCTTCTCGATCTATTTCAGATGATAGTTTTTCGGATGCCCACTCACCTACAGCCGTGAGGGTTAAGTACAAGGCAGCCGTAGAACACCCACTCACAACTACTACCCGGTCACCTTGGGTCCACCTGTCAGCGTCATGGTCCTCGGCTCCTCGCCAGTCCTTCTGCCTTGTGGGTCCAGCTGGTCGGCGCCCCGTGGAGGTTGTGGGGTCGCAGTGGCAGTCGTGACAGCTTCCTTCGCATGCCTCATGCACTCACTAGACCTAGACCTAGGTATCTAGTCATGTAATCTTGATTCTTTTGTTCATATCATGGTTCTATCTCACATGTAATTTGTCACTAATTTTTTTGTTAAATATGCACATGAGAATAGTATGCATCATAATCCTGGCAGTAATACTAGTTTTCATTACAATATCAATTTCCATGGTTCCATCATTAATATTCTATGCTTCCAAATAAGATGAGTTATGTTCATATCCCATTTTTTTAAGGGAAACGTTTTACGCCGACTGGCCGGCTTAACTTTGAGCCGGTCGCTCGCGCACATGGTCCTGGGCCCACGTGTGCTGCGCGCTCGCCACATATACGCCTCGCGTGTCACCGCTTCCTTCCTTATCCATTCATCGTTGACTAGGCCACTACGCCCATACCTTCCTCTTATCTCCTCATCTCCTCCACAAAGCAAGGTGCGTCCATGGCCACCGCTGGACACAGCTACCCACCACCGCTGGACACAGCTTTGCCTAGCGTTTTTCGTTGTGAATCTGGTGGGTGCGGGGGCCGCCGACGGCAGCTGGCCGGAGCCGGGGAGCTTCGAGCTTGAGGCTACAGTGCTGCAATTGGCGAGATCCGGGGCGACCAGCTGCGCGCCGAGGTGCCGGGTGCTGCAACCGCCAATGCATGGAGCTGGGACCGGCACGCGGCTGTGCTGCGACCAGCACATAGCAGTGCTGGTACCGACGCGGCGTGGTGCTACGACCAGCGCGGCGGCGACGGCCACCGTCGGCCAAAAAGCTACAATCATCTATGTCGATGGATGCAACCAGCGGTTACCAATGCTACAACCCCGTCCTCGGCACAGTGGTGACACGCACACCGGCGATGCTACAACGGCAAGACGAGGTGCTACTACCGGCAAGTTTTTCTGCTGGAACCAGCTAATTTTTTGGTTCAACAGATTACTGGATTTTTTGTTGCTAAAATTTGTTTGCTGGAACCGATGTTATTTTTTGCTGGAACCGACTTTGTTTTTGCTTCAACCATGTATTGGAGTTTTTGCTGCAAGATTTTGGATTTGCTAGAGCACGGTGGTGCAAGTCGACGACGGCGGCGAAACGGAGGCGGCCAACAACGGGAGCGGAGTTGCAATCAAACTTGTTTTATTTTGTCTCCGTCGGCTGATGTGTAGAATTGTTGCAAATCGGCATACAGCAGGGGGTGGATCGGAGCTGGAACCGGCGAGTGTGCGGAGGCGGAGCTGCATCAGAAAAAGCAGCAACGGGAGATGGGATGGTGACTGCCGGCGCGTCGCAGCGAGCTCGGGCATCATCTTCGCTAACACCGCGGGGGAGGAGGTAGCGCTGAGTGGGTTTGAGTTGCTCGTGTGATTTTTCACGCGTTGGGATGAGGGCAGCGCTCTGGGGGACGAATCCATGGCGTTTCTGTTTGGGATTGTAGCGTTGACTAGTAAGAGAAGGGAAAAGAGTGTGAGATCTGACGGTCACGTTGTCTCCAATCGAACGGTCCGCAGCAGACCGGCCGAAAGTTGGGCCGGCAGTCCGGCGCCTAGCACTGGCCTTCTTTTAATGCTTCTTACTTTTGACGCTTCCAAATTATACTGCATATAGTACTTCAGTCTAGATGATTTGCTTCCACAGTTCAACCAGATTCTATGAATTTGGAATCTTAGTTATTTTCATTTTCAGTATTTTATACTTCCAATTTAGATGAGCCATATCAAGATGGCACATTTTCATGCTTCCAACCTACTGGGCTTCAAAATTGCACTTCATATGCTTCCTCTGTTCAAATAGATTATTTCCGTTCTACCTTCTTCTTAAGAAATGATCTTGCCATTGTTATCACCATTGCAATATGTCATGCTTCCATATGTTGCTAATATGTTCCTTTGGTCTACATGCTTTGTTATATTTCTATGGGTTTGTCTAGGGCACATCTAGATGTGCCCTAGTTATTGCACATCTAAGTGGCTCAATCAAACTAGGAAGGAAAAGAAAAAAGAGGAAAGAAAATGTTTGCACAAATCTCCGTGTAAAATCAAGGACATGGGACATAGATGTGCAATACTTAGGGCACATCTAGATGTGCTTTAGCAAAATTGTATTTCTATTGTTTGCATTAGTCAGCACTATTGTAACCTAAACATCGGCCTTGTGATTCATGGTTAGCCTAGATAAGTTGCATAAGTACAACCATGCATCTACCTTCGCGAACACTGACCCCATGCATCCTAGTTTCATCACATATATGTTGCGCAGGCTTTGCTTCGTTCTTTTCTTGGTTACCACATTTTGTCATTGTCATTGTGTGCTTAACAATTCACATATTATTATATATTTGCTAATGCAGTGCACTTTATATATTTTCAGTGCACTAGTGATGACGAAAGCAATTCATCTCTATGCGGCGCCCATGTTTTCATTTGATGTCGTTTGGACGGTTGTGCTTCCATGGTCTTGCTAGCTTGCCCTTTATGTCCTCGCCATCATCATCGATGTGTGCTTCGATGGTCCTACTCTTCCATGTGTCATCGTTGTCAAGGTGTACCACTGGTAAGAAAGCGTGAAAGACCATGGAACATCAAGACACGGAAGTATGCGCGGCCATCGTCTGTGGGGTTTGTATTGTATTGAAACCGCAAAAAATCAAACCTATGATCTATCTTTGTTGTTTGAAGTAACTTCTTTGGAAGCAAATTTTATTTTCTTCAGAAGCAAGTTCTAATGATTTTAAACAAATGTTTGATGGAAATACATTTTTATTTTCTTGGAAGCACTTCATCCATACACTCGAAACAATTCTATGGTCACATGAAACAAAGTTTGTATGCGCAAACAAAATACACTGGACATAACTTCTAGTGCAAGACTAACAATACTAACCAAACCGAAGCAATCTCCAGTTTCCATGAAAACTTGCGCACGGCCGATCCAAACAAACTTCTAATCATATGGAAGCAATAATTTGATCGAATCAAATAAAAAAGGACAAAAAAAATGATTAAGCCTAGGAAGCAAACCAAACTAAAGTTTCGGAAGCAAGGATCCCCGCTATTGAAAACTACGTAGGAAGCAAACAAAAAGAATCCTCATCACGATTGAAAACTAAGCAACGAAGCAAATAAAAAATTTGGAAGCAACAAAACAATCTTTAATTATACATGCCTTGATTTGAAAATTGCATTGGCAGCAAACTAAAATTTAGGAAGCAAGGATCCTCACGATTGGAAACAAAATATCTTTAATTAGTTACGTTTTGATTTGAGGAGGAAGCTGTTAGGAAACAAATTAAACGCAATTAATGTGGAATCCTGCATGCATGCAAGCTGGCTGACGTGGGAGTTTGCTAGCAAATCGAATGACGGATGGCCACGGACAGTAAGAAAATGTCAGTAATCTGATTCCTAGAGGTTCCCTTCAAATCCAAATTCGAGCCTAAGACCTCTCATCTTTCCCCAAATCGCTCACACAGTCGAGACCAGCAGGACTAGGGTTTCTCACCACCGGCGGCGGCCGGGATGGGCCGCGACTCGGCGGAGCACCGCCTGAAACCTGCCTTCCTCGAGCACCGCCGTCGGGCCCCTCGTCGTCTCCGTCCGCGGCGGCTTGGCCCCCAGTGCATGGCCTCGCTGCCGATCCCCGACGAGCTCCTGGCTGAAATCTTTGTTCGCCTTCCCACCCCAACCGACCTCGTCCGTGCCTCCGCCACATGCGTTGCCTTCCACCGTGTCGTAGCTGACCGCTCCTTCCTCAGGCAGTACCGGAAGCTCCACCACCCGCCCCTCCTCGGCTTCCTCCGTACAAGCACAGGCTTCCAGCCCGCCAAGCGGCCTCACCCCTCCGCGTCAGTAGCCAGCGCCATTGCCCTCGCCGCCGACTTCTCCTTCTCTTTCGTCCCTTCCCCTGCTTCCACTCCCTGATGGGTAATCCGTGACATATGCGACGGCCGCGTCCTCCTCGCCCCCATGGGATCTTTTTGTGGACAGAAAGAGATGGTGGTGTGCGACCCCTTGCACCGGCTATACCTTCTGCTTCCTCCAATACCTCACCACCTAGCTGCTATGCTGAAACCGCGTTGCAACGAGAGTTTCCTGATTTCGCAAGGAGACGGCCATGATTATGAGGCGGCAGCTGCGGAAGAGACATCATTCAGAGTCATGTGTATGGTGCAGTGCCAAGCTAAGCTCATCTCCTTTGTCTTCTCTTCCAGCACCATACAATGGCGAGCCGTTGCATCCCATAGTTGGAGCGATTTGTTAGCTGGCATGCTGTCGTCGATAGGGGAGAGACTCTTTTGCCGGCGCCAATACGCGTATGGCTGCTTTTACTGGCTTTCAGACTGGGAGTGTGAAATGAAAATGTTGGTGTTCCACACCCAAAGGATGGAATTCTCCATTGCTGACCCCCATCCGAAGCCAAATATGCATCCGGTCTTTATATAACTATGGTGGAGTCAGGAGAAGGCAGGCCTGGCATGTTTTTTTGTGGGTATGCCACACCTGGCTGCATTTATACTCTTTGGAGAAACAATGGTGGGAGATCCAGCCAGTGGAAGAAAGAGAAGATAATCTCACCCTCATTGGGCTCTCAGTACGTGGTTCTCTGTTCAGTGGGGACGTACTTGGTCCTGAATCACCCTGGAACCTCATCGCTTGAGCGAGGCTTATACACGTTGGACATCGAAACATTACAGCTCAAGAGGGTGTGTGCTTCGACGACAGTGCTTGGCTTCGCATATAGCAACTATCCACCATCTATGTCATCACCGACAATATCAAGCGGTAAACTCTCTGCTGCTTCCTTTGTTGTCACACAGCTTGTCTAATGCTTGATTGTTGGCTATCGTAATCGCTAATTATTGTTTACACATTCCGTAGTTGTTACTAAATCTGTGCTTGTGCCAAAGCTGATGAGTCTTAGGAACATGGATAATTGATTGTGATTTATTTTTTAGTCTGTTTTAAATGCTACATTAAGGTAATAAGACAAGAGGAATGATTTTCAACACTATGGTTATTTTGGAGAAATTATTTTTATGATCAAGCTAACCAATTAAGAAGGTATACAAGTCGAAAATTCTTTTCACCTTTGGATTATTTGACCTTAGAAACATTCATTCCAGGCAGCGGAAGTTGTTTTTTCTCTTTTGATAGATATAATGAGAAAGGAAGTTACCTTTTCTTCATCTTTACTCTATAAGTTTATCTCGTGGTGTTAACTTCAGATAAGATATAAGGAGGCATAGCTGGTATGGTTGCTAATAAGAACCCAAACAATTGCCACCTTTAACACATCTCCTGTGTATATTCTGTAGGGGTGAACTTCAACAATTTCGCAAGGAGTGCTATCCCACCCAGAAATTGCTCAATTATTTTGCCATTCAAATAGGGTAAATAGGCTGTGCTCAGAAACTATTTGATTTGAAATAAGCTTCTTGAGATAAATTAGAGGCAGTGTGTTTTTTCATTGTTTAAATTTTTGAACTTCTCAAGTGTCCTTCAAAGTGCATGCCAAATGCAATTAGTTTGTCGATTGTGGCTACTAATTAAGACCTCTGAGTTTATTTGCTTGACTTGACATGGAAAATTGATGGTAAATTACTAGGTAATTTATGAAGTCTTGCAACGCATTTCTTTTCTGACTTCTAAGTTATCTACGATTCATTTTTGAATTATTGCATGCTTTTGTGTTGCTGTGCATTTACTCTTGTGCGGCAATGTACGATTGTAAACAAACAAAAGTAAGTGTTTTGAGTTCAATATTACTAACTGCACCATGTATTCTGTGTGTCGTTTGTTTTAAGCCCATTATTTTATCACAACTATTCTGCTTAACTTCTTCATGTGTTTCCTCTTTAAGCGATTTGCCGGACGTTACATAATATAAATACCAATGTTTTAAATAGCGGGCTATACCAAATAGCGGCAGCCCTCCAAATCAGGTATAGCGTGGCTATTGCCCGCTATAGCTGGCTATTTCATAAGTTTAGCGGGCTACGCCATATAGCGGCACCTGCTCAAACCGCTATATTCTATTTAAAAGTTTGATAAATAACCCCCCCCCCCCCCCCCCCCCCTTTGTTCTTTTTCACCTACAAGCTTCTGAATATATATATACATTTTGGTTGTGCATATTTTGAGATATTGGACAGGTGTTGAGGAGTAAGATCTGCACAAGGTGCATGCTAGCTGAGGGCCGCATAGATGCCCATCACGATGGTGGAGATCAGGTTGATGTGCTGAGGGTTGGAGAATCATGGCGCCAATTAAGGTTGTGCTGCACCTTGTCAATAGGCTTGTGGTCTGTAGTAGGGTGCCTTGTGTTGTAATATGATCATATATATTTGACCTGGAGTTTACATTGCCTTGTGTGCCTTTGATGTGACAAACAATGGGGGAGTCTATGCCGCATAAGGTGGCAAAAGCATCTTTGGTGTTAAGTTTCTGTGCAATTAGTATGTTAATTAAGACTCTGCATTAAATCAAAGTGATTGTGATCTTGTTGTATTCCTGCTAATAGATGTGCCTGTTATTGCTAAAACATAAAGTGTGAGTTCCTCAGGAAAAAAAACTAAGTGTGTGCAATGAAGTCACGTATCTGTAATGAAGGGGAAACATCAATTTCGTCCTGCACATGCATAAGGGGTAATATGAAACTAAGTTTCTACGTGTACAAAGAACTGAATCGCTTGGTTATCTGTCTGCTGTTCTGCTAATTGTGCCGCATCAGATTGCAATCTTATCTATCTATCTATCTATCTATCTATCTATCTATTCATCTATACATCTATACATACATATACAAATTAGGCACTCCCGAGAAACTCCTGCGTTAATTAGAATTTACAAGCCGTTAATATGGTGGGGCCAAGTTATTACGGTGTAGATCTTTCCAAATTTTCCCAAGCCAATCAAGAGTATATAACAAATATGAGTTGTCCACTTATTTTGTTTTTTGAAGAGAGGAAGATTTAGAATGCATGATATTAACCTGATCATGTCACCTCAATCTTCTTTTTACATCACGTCACCTCCAATCTTTAGTAAACGTACAAGACAGAAATTCTATCCCTCTCCTACCCACGTGACTCTTTCCTGACCATCTCTTATTGTCCTTCCTAGAATATACATCCCTAATTGTCGCCTCCTCTCCAAGACCTTGAAGAGATCCCATCTGATGTGGTACAGACGCTGCATCGATCTGTCTCCATCTAGGACATATGCAGAAGCCAAGACCGCTCCATGGCAGCAGCAGCCTCAGATCGCTCCGTGGCAGCAGCAGTCTCAGATCGCTCCATCTAAGACATATGCAGCAGCCCTAAATCTCCCTAGGTTGTGTGGCTCTGCGGCAGCAGCAACAGATCGCTCCATCTACGTCGTATGCGGATCTGCTGCACTCTTGACAGGACCCTCTACTTCGCTGATCCACGGTAATTTTGCTCATCTGTGGTATGCAATGTCCTCTCTCTTCACTACTAATCAGACCTGTCAGCTTATGGACTATACTATAGACTGATCACATAACCGGCTACCTTCACCTTAAATATAATCACGTACAATCACATGCGGTAGGAGCATTGGCTTTTTCTTTCCGGGGAGGAGCATCTGCGTGGTAGGAGTGTTTGTTTTTCTTTCAGGGGAGAAGCATCTGCAATCTAGCTGTTGATTTTGGGTACCAATGATCACACTTAATTCCATCTCATCATAGCAAAATGAGTGAATCTACACTCTAAAATACGTCTGTATACATCCACGGCAGATTAGCAACCTCTCTCGACCCCCTCGTGCCGCCACCGTGGGCGACCCGGGGGGAAACCCTACCTGCCGTTTCTCGACCCCGGCCGCCCTCCTCCGCTGCTCGCCGCCGTCCGCAGTGACGCCAGGCAAAGCTTGGCTGGCAGGGCGGCGGCGGGGCTTTTCCCCCTTCGAGCGTCTCGGGCGGCGCGGGACGGCCCGATCATGAAGAGGCGTCGGGTTAGCACGGGGTCCGGCGGCCCGGCGGGCGAGCATCTTGGCGGCGGCGGCGCATTGCGGCGCCGGCTTGGCTGCGAGTTCACGGCGAGGTGGTGGCTGCGTGGTCTTCAGATCGGGTGGTCGCTGGCGCCGCCATGTTCAGGCCGGATCCATCAAGATCTGGCGCTTGGATGCTGTCAGCCGGCGCAGGGTGGTGGTCTACGCCGTTGGCCTCGTCGGATCTTTGGATCCAGCGCCTGGAGATCTACGGCGGCTGTTCTTCTTGATCCTCCTTCCTGGTGGGTTAAGCCCCATGGCACTTGCATCTCTGCCGGTCTCGGTTCGTGGCTCGCTGTCGGATCCGGAACAGACGGAGGTTTGGTGGTATAGGTTGGGGAGCGGAGGAAACTTTGGCCGGCTGGTCCGGCCCAGCATCGGCGGCGTCACTCGGCGCCGTTACCCTCCCTGGAGGCGAAGCCGAGGTCTCTCCTATCCACATCCGAACCCCTCCTGGACGAAAGTCCAAAATTCAGTCTGGATTGGGCGGCGGCGGTGTCCTGCGCGTCGTAACCTCCATGGAAGCGCCGTCTTGGGAGGCTCAGATGGTCGGGCGAGAGATGCTATGGGTGGTGGGCTCCGCGTAGCTCCAGCAGCGGCGACGGTGTGAAGGTTGGCAGGAGGAGCGGCATTGTATCTACCCCGTCTATGACGACGAGTATTGGCGGCATGGTGTAGTTGGATCTCGACGACGGATGCGGCTGGATGAACGAACGCAGGGCGGTGGGTCTATTTGGCGCCGTGGCGGCGTTGACAGCTGGCCCAGCAAGGTCGATGCATCTGTACTTTCTATGAAGATGGAACGGTGGAAGATGGCGGTGACGGCCCTTGCAGTATGCGCATGTGGTGCCCACTAAAAGTGCGCCGGACCGGTGTGTTACCCAGACCAGGTATGTGACTGGGATGGGGCATCCGGCATTAGATGTTAGGTGTTGGTGCGATGTCTGTTTGGTATTAGGCTCGGACATTCGGCACCCCTTCATCACAGGGATCGGAGTAGCGACAGGTGTTGCCAAGATGGTGGTTTCAGGCTTACTGATGTATTACCTTGTAATGGCTTTGTGAATAATTAATAAGATGGTTGCATGCATCACCCAGATGCAGAGGCCGGGGGTACATCCTCCTTTTCCAAAAAAAAATCTCATCATGGCGGCATATTGATTATAATCAGCAATTATTTCAGTATGTAGTCCTCTGAGTTGGTGCCTCCATGCATGATTTAAGGAGTGTGGTACATGTAATAAGACTATACACTAATTAAGATTTGCATGTTATTTTGTAGAGTGATATATCAAGGTTAATTAAACTTAACATTTAGATCACAACTTTCGCCAATGGTAAGCTTAATGCAAAGAAGTACCATGCAGAACTGTTGCATGAGGAGCTAAGCATATGATGGCAATGTTGCCAGGCGTTTCTTTTGGTTGGAGCAAGGTTCTCTTCGAGATTAAGAATACTTCACTAATTGTATTTTTCTCTCTGAAAGAAGTACCATGCTGAACTGATGCATAAGGAGCGAAGCATATGATGGCAAGGTTGCTGCAGGGTTTTTTGAATGGAGCAAGGTTCTCTTCGAGATTACGAATTCTTTCGATAATTGTATTTTTCTCTTCAATCTTTATATGGGGCATGATTTCTTTGTTCCTGTAAGTTATTGGGTAATATATCCGCCTAACCTGAAGATAGATAGGCTCATGGTGACTTGGTAGGTGTTTTTCTAAACCTTAGGGTTAGTATTTTAGTTAGTTATAGATAGATGTGCTTCAGTTTTATAATGCACACATGCCTTCTATATATTCATACAAATATTTATTTCTGTACATATTCCTGATAAATGTATCTTTACCTTCCATGCATATATATTCTGGACAAAAAAGTGGCTATACCACCTCTCGGACGTGGAAGCCAAAAAAATGCAACAAGTAACCAAACTACTTTCATTTGCACTATAAACTCTGAGACTATGTTTTCTATATGATTTTAACAGACGTAAAACAAAAATTATAGCCAGGGCATACAATTTGTTTCCCTTTATCGCTGTTATATACTGTATATTGTCCCTATTGTCGATGTTGATGTAACCTTATATGTTTTGCCCTTCAACTGGAAATGCTGAAATGAATAAGCAAATCAAGGAACTACTCCAGCTAATCCAAAAGATGGCTAGAAAGACCTGGCAGCATGAGCTTATGATTTTATTCTTGATGGTGTACGAATTCTCATGAGTCAATTGAGAACTAAGGTTATCTTTTATGTCTATGTTAAGTCGCTTCAAAAGTAACTTGACATCCTCTGCATATCCAATATGGGGACCACCATCCCTGTAAATATATAGAAGATTGGGGGCTGGGATATGCTACAGTCACTCTTTGTACTTCTAGGTACCTACCGTAAAACTTTGCCTAAAAATACATAACACTACCTTTTATTAGATGCATTGATGTGGTTCTCTTGCATGATTTGTTCTTCTAATTTGAAATATAAAATTAGGTGAGTCCAGCTCACACCATACATATATCTATACTAGAATGTATTCAATGTTTGTGAAATTTCCAAAAAATTGTAGCACCAGTACAGTATTTTGAGAACGAAAGATGTCAAAACTAACCTTGACGGATTGCTCCTCTTTCTCCCGGATTTTATTTCTCCATCCAAGATAGACATCCACAACACATCGCAGAAGCTTCACTTGATTTATAAGTGATTTACTTTCACTTTTTGTGTAAGTTATGCCTTTTGTAAAAGTTTGTAATATAAACAGTGGTCTAAATACCCGCACTATAAATTACTAAAGTATACCTAAGCAAAACAATATTAGCACAGTTTTTTTGTTTTCTTTTAGTTTTAATTCCGGTCATTTCCCTGATGTGATCTGATTATATGTTTTTTTTTGAACATCAGTACAGACACAAGCGCTCATATACACGCGCATACACTCACCCCTATGAACGCACACACTACCCCTATGAATGCGCATCGCAGGAAATCCTGAAATAAATCCAGGAATAAATGCGAGCACCAGGATTTGAACCCTGGTGGGCTGGGGATACCACCGTCCCTCTAACCATCCAACCACAGATTGGTTCGCAGATCTGATTATATGTTTGAAATGTTACTTCTCTCTATTTGTAGTGCCGAGCAAAAAATTGATCGTATTATTACATACATTATTTCTTATTTTGTTTTGCATAGTGACCATGAGGTCACGGGTTCAAGTCCTGGAAACAGCCTCTTACAGAAATGTAGGGAAATGCTGCGTACAATAGACCCAAAGTGGTCGGACACTTCCCTAGACACTGCGCAAGCGGGAGCTACATGCACCGGGCTGGCCTTTTTTTTCTGTTTTGCATAGTGACCTTCCCATTTGTTTTCCTATCAAATTTTGGCTGATCACTCGATGGAGTACAGAATAAAATGTCCATTCACACCTTCCAGAGAGAATCCAACTATTGCATGTTTAGTACCAATATTTCACATATTTATATAATCATTACATTTCATCTACTTTAGGATTATATATTTATTTAGTACTTCATTGTAACCAGGTAACTAGCCCGTGCATCCGCGGGTCAATAGCTCCTGTGCGACATCATTGAGGTGCAATGGAAGGAGTGCGACGTAGTTGACGAAAATAGTTGTAGTGCTATGTTTCAGAAGCCCAAATAGCCAAGGCCCACTCGGGCGATTAAACTGGTCGTCAATGGGAGTGATGTTATGTTTAAAACATGTGGGTCCCACTTGGCAGTGCATCTAGTTACGGGCCCCACTTGGCAGTGCATCATGTGAAACGTGTCCCCGTGCCTGTCCGAACGTGTACCACTGTCTGAAGCCGTTGCTCCCACCCCCTCCCTCTTCGTTCTCGGCAGTGAGCCGGCGACGGCGCCGGAGATTTTGTTCTCGGTGATGGCAGCGCAGAGCTTTCGTTCTCGGCGACGGCGGCGGCTGTGGTGAGTGAATCTGGAACCTTGTCCCGTTCCCCTCCATGTCGAGCTAGATCTCACCGCATCGCCTCTATTTCCCTCTGTTTTTGGTGTTTTTGGTCGATTTGATCCAGATTTGGGTGGGTGGGAGGGGGCTGACCGCGATGGAGCCGCCAGAGACAACAACATCGACTAGGTAATCCCTTAATGTGCATCCTTTCCAAGCTATGCGATTTGTGCCTCGTCTGCTTCCGCTAGCTCACCTCACACTGCCCCGCCATTGACAAACCCTTGGCAAACAGGGGGGATGGTGCTCGGACGTTCGAATTCACTGTGGAATTCCTTCCTTCTAAGGCGAAGCTAGGTGATGGTAGCATGCGGGACATAGAGAGAGATACAATTGTGAAGTGGGAGATTGATTTTGTAGAGATTGATCCACAAGACCTATAGAGCATGGAAGAGAAGGCCGTGAAGAATGTGGTGGAAAAAATTGGGAATAGCATTTTTTGGGGTCCAGAGCAAGAGGTAGCATTGTTACGGTTTGATAATTGGAAAGGAGAGTATGTGAGAATTGAGGATGGTGAAGAGATGGTTGATAAAATCGATCGACAAGATGGCTGGACAACCAAACAGACTATGTTTCATGCAGAGCTTGTTGATCTGAAATCAGATTCTAAGGTTGGATATGTGCCCTCAAAGTTAGCTTCACAGATGGTAGATGATGATTGGGCTTCAGAGAGGCAGATAATGCCCATGTGTATAGGTGAAGTGACAGTATTACCTGAGGGGTGTGATGCAGAAGAGGGCTCCGATGGTGTTGCAAGGGTTGTTTCTGTTGATTGGAATTCAGTAGAATTAAATGACCCAACTGATTTAGTCATTGCACCAATGGATGACACTGAGATGGCCAAAAAAATTGGCATTCCAGTAGCTGATGAAGTTAAGGAGGAGAAGGATGGTGAATCTAGTATGCCTACTGATACTGATGCTAACTGAGATAGAACTGAAGATGTGGATGGACAGCTGATGGAAGATGCTGTAGATGATGTAGATGATGCACATGATGATGAGTTGGTAAATGTGTATGACAAGGAAAACCCTGTTATTGCAGTGGGGAAGTTGTTCCCAAACATGGATGAGTTTAGGATGTGTTTCAAGACTTATGCAGTCAAACATGAGTTTGATGCCAAGACTAAGTGTACTGATAGAAAGAAGTTTTATGCAAGATGTAGAGGTTTTGATGGAAGTGTCAAGCCTTGCAAGTGGTACATATCTGCTAGATGCCAACCTGATGGAAGTACCATTAGGGTGAATCAAATCCCACACCAATATACTTGTATTACAAGTTCACAGAGAGTATCAACCATGACATCACAGCTTTGGATTGCAGAAAAGATCACTCCTATTTTAGCCAAGAAACCAAACACTACTGCAAAGAAACTTAAAGTAGACTTGGAAAAGCAATACCCCATTAAGGTGAAGTATAACACGGTGTGGAAGGCAAAACAAAGGGCAATGAAACAATTATATGGTGACTGGGCAAATACTTTTATGATGCTTTATAATTTCAAAGCAGAGGTGGAGAAGAGGTCACCTGGCAGTGTTGTGGAGATAGATACTGAGGTAACATAGGATGGAAGAGTCCTTTTCTCTAAGTTTTTTATGGCTTTAAAGCCTTGCATTGATGGCTTCAAGGCAGGGTGTCGTCCATATTTGAGCATAGACTCATCATTTTTGACTGGCAAGTGGAATGGTCAATTGGCAGCTTGCAATGCTTTGGATGGACACAACTGGATGTTCCCTGTTGCTATTGGCTTATTTCAGTCAGAGACAGAGGTCTCGTGGACATGGTTCATGATGCAGTTGAAAAGATGCATAGGGCCAATGTCACATTTGGCAGTCCACACAGATGCATGCAAAGGGCTAGAAAACGCAGTGAAGAATGTTTTCCCCCATTGTGAGCAGAGGGAGTGCTTCGGCCATATGTGGATGAATTTGATCAAAAAATTCAGAGGGGAAGAATTTGGTCGCATGTGGCCAGCAGCAAGATCTTACACTAAACAGACACATTCATATCATCTTGGTAAAATAATGACAGCATGCCCTGAGTTTGGTCCATGGGTGAACACCTACCATTCTCTATTATGGTATAGGTCAGGATTTAACACTGCCATCAAGTGTGATCATATCAACAACAACTTTGCAGAAAGTTTTAACAACAAGGTGAAGCAGTTAACAAATTTGCCTATGCATGACATGGTTGACTAAATCAGGATCATGATCATGCGCTTGCGGGAATTGAGAAGAAGGATTGGTGATTGTCTACAAGGGGATAAGCTTCCTACAGTGGTACAATAGATGGTCAACAGGAGCAGAAATCTTACACATTTATCTGTTGAAAAATCTTCTGTGTGGGGTGCTGAAGTTAGAGATACCAAAACTGGTAGAAGGCATGTTGTTAACACTAAATGCATGATTGCACTTGTTTGGAGTGGCAGCACACTGGGAAACCATGTGATCATGCCATACTTTTCTTGGCCTCCCGACCGAAGATAAACATGCACCCATATTTGCACGAATATTACTCAGTAGCAAGATTCAAGGCTGCATATGCAACTCCAATTCCAGCACTTACAGATCAGTCTCAGTGGCCTGAAGTGGAAATTGAATTTTCCATGTGTCCTCCCATAACAAAAAGAAAGGCTGGCAGGCCTAAAGAGAGTAGATTCAAGGCATGGTTTGAGAAAGGTGGGAGTAGTAAAAAGGGCAAGGGAAAGAAGGATGCAAAGCCAAAAAGGTCCCAAAAAGGTAACAAAAATAGATGCAAGTTGTGCGAGTAACTTGGGCACCGAGTTGGATCTCCCAAATGTTGTTACACTAGTGAAAGGCCAAAGTATGTGGGCATATGTTTGCATTGTTTACTATTTTGTTGCATTTTTCAATTACTAACCAGTTGACATGCTTTATCTTTTTAGGAGGAAGCGTGCAGGTGAGCCCCTTGTTGTTGAAGAGTGATGGCCAAAGAAAAAGGCAAGAGCAATGGCTGTAGAAGAAAGAGAAGTTTTGGTGAAACAATACACATTCAACCAGACTTGGATGGTGCGGTGCAAAATGAGCAAGACCTGGATGTGCTGCTGCAAGATGAGCAAAATTTTGATGTTCTGGTGCCAACTAAAGATATGGGTACCTCCGAAGATATTTCAGCTGATGTTGTGCAAGCTGAGCCTATGTTGGAAGTTGAGTTGCCAACTGAAGATATTCCAGCTGATGTGGTGCCAACTGAGCCTATGTTGGAAGTTGAGTTGCCAACTGAAGATATTCCAGCTGACGTGGTGCCAACTGAGCCTATATTGGAAGTTGTGTTGCCAACTGGTGATATTGGGTCCGATGATACTGCAACTGTTGTGCTGCGAAGGGAAGCTGCTGTTCCAGGCAGTCCAGTGAAGAAAATCAAGAGCTTGAGTGAACTGGGTGTTGTACAACCAAAAACAAGCATTTACATAGTAAAAGATGAGCGAGTGCGCCCAACTAGCGGCACCAGCCACGTCCCCTCTATTCGCTCATTGGCTGCTATAAACAGTGCCTCGCGATTTGCCACGTCCCCTCTATTCGCTCATTGGCTGCTATAAACAGTGCCTCGCGATTTACTGTAGCGGTGCGGCAAGGATAAGACCCGAGCGCTCTCCTCTCCCTTTCCCCTCGCTCGCTCCCTCCTCCCTCACCCGTAGAACACTGGCCGCCTCCTCCCGCCGCTGCCCCCGCCGCCGCTGCCCCCGCCGCCGCCACCCCGTGCTCTGGTGGAGCCTGTCGGGCTCAATCCAGCATCAGAAGGAGGGGCTCGAGCCAAGGGCTGCCCCCGCCGCCGCCGCCCCGTGCTCTACTTGTGCCCGTCAGGCTCGATCCAGCATCAGAAGGAGGGGCTCGAGCTGAGGAGCGCGGCCTCGATCCGGACTCCGCTGCAGGGAAGAGGGAGGAGGCTGGCGAAGGGTGAAGGAGGAGGCCGGCCCTGGTTCGTCACGGAGGCGACGCCGCCGGCAAGGAGCGGCGCCATCCGTCAGCGGCGACGGCAGCGGGCTGGCGGCACTCGAGAAGATGAGTGGGAGAGAGGGCGAGCTCCATCGCGAGCGCGTGGACCCGATGCCCACGCCGGCGAGGTCCCCGGCCCCGAGATGCGTCTGAGAGGGGAGGGGGAAGATTGCTGCTGCCTCCTCCAGCTACTCGCCGGCTTCCTCCCCATCCTCGTCGACTGCATCGTCACTCTCCTTGTCCGCCACTCCTTCTCCACCACATTCTAGCTCCAGCCGCAGTAGGTTGTTGCCATGGTAATCCACCACCTCCCGTTTACCTCCTTATACACATGCTTTAGTGCATAGGTCTATGAATAATGGTTAATTGGCCTTTTTTTTCAGGTTTGAATCGCACATGTTCAGTTGAATGGATGTCTAAGAGGACCAAGGTGATGTTGTTGTCAGATCTTTGCAAAAGGAGGTCTGTTCTTCTTGTAGGTGCTCTCTCTCTCTCTCTGTCTCTCAACGCACTCATATTCAGTTGTTCTGCAGGAGGCTATGTTATTTTGATGTGCAAGAGAGTAGTTATAGTTAGAAGCTTACATTCTTTATGTTTCTAGATTTGGTGCAGGTTCGAGGATGTAAATCTACCTGATATATTGTTCATGGGGATTGAGTATTGTAGTGATATATCTGAGAATTTTAATGATCTATCTACTAGCAGGTACTGTACTCACCACAATTTTTTTGTGTGTGCTTCAGCTCATTCAATTGCATGTTAATTTGCTAACAATCCTCCTGCAGCTACAGATTTCTTTGTACAATACATACAAATTACTGATTTTTGTCTGAAATCTTATTCCTTTTTGTTAAGCTGCAGGCCGAGTTCAGACTGTGTTTTTGCTAGAAAAGAATCAGGTATTGTTATTTCATAAACATCGTATGCTATAAATTTTATAAAGAAGGTCATGTCATATTTTGCTTGGGTTCTTTCAAATATTTGGAAGTCACCTGCATATGTTGCTTGTGTGTGCACACATTTTTAGCAGAGCAATTTTTTATGGTGTTTAGTATGAGAGACATTTACTATGTAGAATGTCCGGATGCCGGCTGGGCTTCCTTATTTTTATTTTAGCGAGGACCTTGGCTTCTTTTTTATGTAGTTATGGTACCATATGATTGTTGAGTTTCATCTGATTTCACTTTTTGACATAGGCATATATCATGTGGTATAATACTCTGTTCCTAAACTGTGAATAAACTTCATGCCCATTCTGTAGAGCTGGTTATTAGTTAATCATTTTACGGCATTAGATAGGAGGTATTTTTCATCTGAATGTCGGCTTATTTATAACTTCTTCATTCACTATTTGAAGACTAAAATCAGAAATTCATCTGGCCGCCGTCTCTCCATCCGGCGCCCGACCTTTGTGGAGCAAAACGGCGGATTTGTCACCTCTCTCCTCGCCGGTCAGAAGGAGCAACGAGACCGGAGCCGGGGAAAAAGAAGCAGCGGGGCCGGGCGGCAGTGGAGTGGAGTTGCAGAGAGAGGAAGGAAGCCGGTGATAGGGGAAAAGAACATGTCGGCTCTGGTTCATAATGGACAACACCGGTCTTGGTAGAGGAAGGTGACCATCGCGCCTGGTCCTCGAGCTCCAGTAAGGCTAGAAGGAGCACAGTATTGTCCCGTGTGAGCTCATTCTTCTCTATTCTGGCTTGGTGGTGGATCCGCCTTGCGATTGTGTGGTGTGGCCACACAACACCCAGGGAGCCTGTCAGCAACTCCCCTTTTCTATTCCTTGATTGTTACACAGATTCATCCCTGTCTCAGTTATTGATTTTGTTCTTTTCCCTATGATTTAATTTCTTTTGCCAAGATAGATTTAGCCTGGGCTGAGGTGGCTGTTGTGTGCTGGTTGCCCAATACTTGTTTCTTGTCTTGCCTTACTCAAAGTGAGATTTGTTTTCTTCTTCCTATATTCCGAAGTTCCGCTCAAAGATTCTGGGCCCGTTGATTGCTGCCTGTGGTGGCCCTGCCAACCATCGGCACGCCAAAAAATTGGCGGACAATTCAGCCGCCACGGTCTCGCCAATATTCTGTCTACAGAATCAACGGGGAGAGCTGATGAGCTGGGGGCGAGCCAAATATCCGGAGCTGGTCCAAACGTGTGCCAACGCGCTGGTCAACGCCAAAAATTTGGCTGGGCAATCCTAGGCTCTGATCCAAACAGCCCCTCTCTAATCACTTTCTTTCATTTTTTTTGCTGAGATCTGCTTCCTGTTTACTTAAGTGTTACCGGATTTCAAATGTACTTGTAGGGTAACGCAGCAGAAAACAAAAATTTTCCGACCTACGCACCAGCCCAGGACCACTATGGAGACTGCATACAAGGTTTGATCATTTTCGTTACCGACTCGAAGCGCAGCGGAAGTAGAGTCGATGACGATCGGCGGTGCAGATCCCCGCAGCTAGGATTTACAACCTCCCAACCGCGAGGATGTACTCCCTCATCTGCCCCTCGGACAGCCCTCCGGGAGGCGGTCGGACAGTCCCCCGGACGGTGTCGCAGACAGCCCTTCGGGAGGACCTTCGAAACTCGGACGGTCACTCGTACAGCCCTTCGGGAGGACTCACAGAACTCGGACCGTCACTTGGACAGCCCTTCGGGCACAAAGATCGAAACTACGACCTCTCTACAGAGTTGCACACATACGGTGTCACCTATCCGGCAGGGCTTCGCCGTCCAGAACTAGTTCCTGCCGGAACCCAGACAGCCTTTCGGCTCTACGAAACTCTTTTCGTGGGAGGGAGAGAGAAGCCAGATAACATCTTGGCATGTGTATGAGAGCAAGGGATGAGATTTGTGGGCAGCCCACTCTCCTCTATTTATAGGAAAGCCAAGGGGTAAAGATGTCATACAAAAAACCCCAAAGTACCCCCACTTTATGCCTTTTCATAAAAGAATAAAGATAAAAGGGGTGCCATGTGGAGCTCCAAGGAGCTCCACCATGCTTGGCCGGCCACCCCTTGGGGGCCCCCCCAAGGGGGCTTCCTTAGTGCCTAAGGCATTCTAGAAGCCTTTTGGGAAATTCCCAAAAGGTGCTTTCCATAAAATTCCCAAAAAGCACTTTCACTATTCACGACGACATTTTTCAGCGTCCGTTCGAACTGAAAATATTTATGTGGGCTTAGAACATTTCCAGTACCCACTAAAATAATTTTCAATGCGTTCTGGAACAATTCCAGTTTAGTGATTTCATCTGCGAAAAGCATCTGAAGCGGTTCCGGCAGCCCCGGAACATTTCCGGGTTTTCTTCCAGAAAATTCCCAGAAGTTTCCAGAATGATTCTGGTATCCTCCAAGAATTATCAGGCATGTGCCGAAACCATTTTGACTTAATGGTATCCCCTGAAACAACTTTTCAGTTTCACCGGAACTCATCCGGTGACCTCTCTCTGCGGAACTTTTCCGCTGTCCGAAACTTTTCGGTGTCCGAAACTTTTTCGGTGATTTTCTCTCAGACTCCCTATCTAGTATTCAGCAGATAGATGACCCTTAAGCGTGTGACCCTATAGGTTCGGTGAAGTATAGACATGACTCGGAACCCCTTCCGATCAATGATCAACATCGGAGCCGTGGACACCCATATTGACCCCTATACCCACACGAATGAATATTCGAGTGAACCTCCAGTTGCCGTGTGCTATTCCTGTTGCTTCGTGATATGTTACAAATACCCGAGGTGAGACATGTTGGCATTCCCGTGGATCAACACTTGTCCACTATGCTAGTTACCTCATTACGGTATTGTTCTCTTTTCTCGTTACCATGTTCCGGCATCCCCGTGATCAAATCACACAGTGTCTGGCCAGACGATGATGGATACCGTAACACCGAGAGGGCCCAGAGATATCTCTCCATCGCCGGAGGAGCAAATCCCAATCTTGAGCTATCAAGTTACTTGACACACTTTTCCAGGAACCCGTAAGCCGCCGTAATAGCCATCCAGTTACGGATGACATTTAACAAACCCCAAAGTTCATGAATCAAGCATGAAGAAACTCGATACTCTCATGGTCTGAGGAATCATGCAAACGTTAACCATCTCTGTGTTATCAACCATTAACTTGTGACGAATGAATCTCATAGCATAACATCAATCGGGTCGATTCAACACAAATGTTCTTCTAACATTGTGCCCTCAAAGCTGCTGGCATAGACATGCCCATGATTTGGAAAACATAATCATCATGCAACACTTGAGCTAGTCTTAGAGGCATGACTAGGAATACTTTTTACCGTTTATTATTCCACACGTGCACATGGGTTTTCCCCAGAGCCTTTATGGATATACGGGCTCGGGAACCACAGCAGTTATAGCATGGAACATAAACATAATTATGAGCAAGGAGATAAATAATAACATTTATTATTGCCTCTAGGGCATATCTCCTACAGACTCCCACTTGCACTAGAGTCAATAATCTAGTTAATGTTAATGCACTTTACACCTATGGCACATTGGTGTAAAATATGCTTCGCATGTGGTATAGCCTGATGTCCAACGGATCTGACGACTTCAGATCCGTGTGTATCTTTGCATATCCTCGCGTTTTCACGCTTTCACAAAATTCCTATTTTGTGTACACCTTGCTTTGTATATGTGTGAATCATTGGTCGAAACCTGATTCCTCAGACTGAGCTATGGAGCAGCTATCTGCAATAGTGTCCCATTGACCAAGCCTTCTTGGAACCATACTAAGTTCATGAATGAACTATATGATTCAACAACTTCTTTGTCGCTTCTAAAGCGTCAACATACTTAGCCTTTGTTATAGAATTCGCCTCAGTATCTTGTTTGGAACAATTTCCAACTACCGTGCCACCATATTGTGTATTGCACAAAACCCATAACTTTAATCGAAAATCGCTTGGAGCATGGATAAAGACTGTATCGATGTAACCTTTTACAACGAACTCTTCATGATCTCCGCTTGCGAGAAAACATGTCATCAGTGCTACTATAGTACTCAATGACCTTTTTTCACTGTTGTCCCATGATCAGTACTTTTGATCACTTTGGTATCTATACTCGCAACAACTTTGGAGTATTGGACATATCTGGTTGTTTTTACATACCATGGAATACATGATTAATCCAAACATGAAGGTGTGTGGAATCTCCATCATGTATTTTGCTCATCAGTGTTTTTGGGACACCGAGTCTTGCAAAAACTCTTTCCATGTGACTTCGGCAAGAATCACTCCTTGACGTTTTTAATGCTAAAACGTTTTAGCATCTTGTCAATATGTATCTTTGCTCAGCCCCATTAGGTAAATCTATCTCCATAGTGTAGGGTAACGCAGCAGAAAACAAAAATTTTCCGACCTACGCACCAGCCCAGGACCACTATGGAGACTGCATACAAGGTTTGATCATTTTCGTTACCGACTCGTAGCGCAGCGAAAGTAGAGTCGATGACGATCGGTGGTGCAGATCCCCGCAGCTAGGATTTACAACCTCCCAACCGCGAGGATGTATACCCTCGTCTTCCCTTCGGACAGCCCTCCGGGAGGCGGTCAAACAGTCCCCCGGACGGTGTCGCGGACAGCCCTTCGGGAGGACCTTCGAAACTCGAACGGTCACTCGGACAGCCCTTCGGGAGGACTCACAGAACTCGGACCGTCACTTGGACAGCCCTTCGGGAGGCACTCACGAACAGCCCCTCGGGCACTAAGATCGAAACTACGACCTCTCTACAGAGTTGCACACATACGGTGTCATCTATCCGGCAGGGCTTCGCCGTCCAGAACTAGTTCCCACCGGAACCCAGACAGCCTTTCGGCTCTACGAAACTATTTCGCGGGGAGGGAGAGAGAAGCCAGATCATTGCAATGGCACTTGTATGTGAGAAGGGATGAGTGTGGAGGGCTGCCCCTCCACCTCTATTTATAGGATAGCCAAGGGGTAAAGATGTCATACAAAAAAAACCCAAAGTACCCCCACTTTATGCCTTTCCACAAAAGAATAAAGATAAAAGGGGTGCCATGTGGAGCTCCAAGGAGCTCCACCATGCTTGGCCGGCCACACCCTTGGGGGACCCCCCAAGGGGGCTTCCTTAGTGCCTAAGGCATTCTAGAAGCCTTTTGGGAAATTCCCAAAAGGTGCTTTCCATAAAATTCCCAAAAAGCACTTTCACTATTCACGACGACATTTTTCAGCGTCCGTTCGAACTGAAAATATTTATGTGGGCTTAGAACATTTCCAGTACCCACTAAAATAATTTTCAATGCGTTCTGGAACAATTCCAGTTTAGTGATTTCATCTGCGAAAAGCATCTGAAGCGGTTCCGGCAGCCCCGGAACATTTCCGGTTTTTCTTCCAGAAAATTCCCAGAAGTTTCCAGAATGATTCTGGTATCCTCCAAGAATTATCAGGCATGTGCCGAAACCATTTTGACTTAATAGTATCCCCTGAAACAACTTTTCAGTTTCACCGGAACTCATCCAGTGACCTTTCTCTGCGGAACTTTTCCGCTGTCCGAAACTTTTCTGTGTCCGAAACTTTTTCGGTGATTTTCTCTCAGACTATCTGTCTAGTATTCAGCAGATAGATGACCCTTAAGCGTGTGACCCTATAGGTTCGGTGAAGTATAGACATGACACGGAACCCCTTCCGATCAATGATCAACATCGGAGCCGTGGACACCCATATTGACCCCTATACCCACACGAATGAATATTCGAGTGAACCTCCAGTTGCCGTGTGCTATTCCTGTTGCTTCGTGATATGTTACAAATACCCGAGGTGAGACATGTTGGCATTCCCGTGGATCAACACTTGTCCACTATGCTAGTTACCTCGTTACCGGTATTGTTCTCTTTTCTCGTTACCATGTTCCGGCATCCCCGTGATCAAATCACAAAGTGTCTGGCCAGACGATGATGGATACCGTAACACCGAGAGGGCCCAGAGATATCTCTCCATCGCCGGAGGAGCAAATCCCAATCTTGAGCTATCAAGTTACTTGACACAGTTTTCCATGAACCCGTAAGCCGCCGTAATAGCCACCCATTTACGGATGACGTTTAACAAACCCCAAAGTTCATGAAGCAAGCATGAAGAAACTCGATACTCTCATGGTCCAAGGAATCATGCAAACATTAACCATCTCTGTGTTATTAACCATTAACTTGTGACGAAAGAACCTCATAGCATAACATCAATCGGGTCGATTCAACACAAATGTTCTGTTAACATTGTGCCCTCAAAATTGCTGGCATAGTCATGCCCATGATCAGGAAAACAGGATCATCATGCAATACTTGAGCCAGTCATAGAGGCTTGACTAGGAATACATTTTATCATTTATTATTCCACACGTGCATATGAGTCTTCCTCCGAGCCTCGTTTTATTTGCAGACTCGAGAACCATAGCAGTTATAGCATGGAACATAAACCTAATTATGAACAGGGAGATAATCAATAACATTTATTATTACCTCTAGGGCATATCTCCTACAGACTCCCACTTGCACTAGAGTCAATAATCTAGTTAATGCTAATGCACTTTACACCTGTGGCACCCCGGTGTAAATATGCTTCGCTTGTGGTATAGCCTGAATGTCCAACGGATCTGACGACTTCAGCTCCGTGTGTATCTTTGCATATCCTCGCGTCTTCACGCTTTCACAAAATTCATATTTTGTGTGGACTTGGCTTGGTATGTATGCGAATCACAGGTCGAACCTGGATTCCTCAGACTGAGTTATGGAGCAACTACTTGCAGTAGTGTCCCATTGACAAAAGCCATCTTGGAACCATACTAAGTTCATGAATGAACTATATGATTCAACATCTTCTTTGTCGCTTTTAAAAGCGGCAACATACTTTGCCTCTATTATAGAATTCGCCACAGTAACTTGTTTGGAACATTTTCCAACTAACTGTGCCACCACATTGTGTGTTACACAAAACCCTTAATTTAAATTGAAAATCGCTTGGAGCATGGATGAAGACTGTATCGATGTAACCTTTTACAACGAACTCTTCATGATCTCCGCTTGCGAGAAAACATGTCATCAGTGCTACTATAGTACTCAATGACCCTTTTTCACTGTTGTCCCATGATCAGTACTTTTGATCACTTTGGTATCTATACTCGCAACAACTTTGGGAGTATTGGACATATCTGGTTGTTTTTACATACCATGGAATACATGATTAATCCAAACACAAGAGTGTATGGAATCTCCATCATGTATTTTGCTCATCAGTGTTTTGGGACACCGAGTCTTGCAAAAACTCTTTCCATGTGACTTCGGCAAGAATCACTCCTTGACATTTTTAATGCTAAAAGGTTTTAGCATCTTGTCAATATGTATCTTTGCTCAGCCCTATTAGGTAAATCTATCTCCATAGATCATCATGCCTAATATAAAGGCTATTTAGCCCAAGCACTTCATTGAAAAAACTATTTCCAAATGAAGTCCTAATTCGTGTCAAGAAATTTAATTCCAATTACCAATGTGTCAAGCACACAAGGTTTTTAGAAATATTATTATGCTCCCACTTACTTTCTTGAATTATAAGCATCTTCGTTATCCATTGATGAAGTCAAAACTCCTTTGACCATTTCATCAAAACATGAAGATTCCAACTCCACTTTGCTCTCTTCTGTCCATCGCTGGAACTCTGAAGTTTGCACCCTTACTAGCATCCTCTGGATTGACAAAATACCTTGGACTGTAACACATGCAAGTCCTTGGTTTCATTTCCATCAGATGGAAATCCTTTTGTCTTCCATTGTTTTATATCTCATGATATGAAATATGTATTAATTGCTAGTTCAACCCGAACCGACTTTAAGCATC
Source organism: Thinopyrum elongatum (assembly GCA_011799875.1). NCBI lineage: Eukaryota > Viridiplantae > Streptophyta > Magnoliopsida > Poales > Poaceae > Thinopyrum > Thinopyrum elongatum. The sequence goes on from CM022302.1 coordinate 55,568,991, forward strand.
GCTACGGTGAAGCAACCTCATCGTAGTCAACTCCTTGAACTTGTATATTGCAACAAGTCGAGCTTTATGGATAAAACAATTTTATTCGTATCAGTTATAGTTCCATAAATATTCGTCAGACTCTAAGTCTTCCGAAAGGTGTATCAAGGTTTTAATCTTGAATCACTTATATGGAAACTATCTCGGATTGTATTGGCATTTAGCCAATTCCGGAGTCAGGGCCCATCAACGCTTCCTTGTGTATCGTAGGTATACTGTTGTCTAACAACAATATCTCGTTTGCGCACCTGAGAGGTTTGCACGAGCCTTGCCCACGTGGTTCAGCTGCAAGTTCAATCGAAGTCCATACATTTTATTGTAGAGACTTTCGTATCAGTCGCAGTAGGAAACTCTGGAATTACTTCCAAGGTCTCTTTCCTTTGACCTGATGACGAAGATACTGTTTATCTCGTCGAGTTGCACTATTCTCCCACTCACCTTTTGAAAGAACCATTTTCTTCAAAAAGCATACCGTTCTTTGTGGCAAACCTATTTGCCTCGGTATAGTGAGGGAGGAATACCCAATTACTTGGGATAACCTACAAAGTAGCACTTGTCTGATTTGGAATAGGTTTGTAACCTTTTACACAAGCCCCATATTCCAAATGTTAAGAAAAGATACAACATGGTTGGGCGTACTGTAGGGTAACGCAGCAGAAAACAAAAATTTTCCGACCTACGCACCAGCCCAGGACCACTATGGAGACTGCATACAAGGTTTGATCATTTTCGTTACCGACTCGTAGCGCAGCGGAAGTAGAGTCGATGACGATCGGCGGTGCAGATCCCCGCAGCTAGGATTTACAACCTCCCAACCGCGAGGATGTATCCCCTCGTCTTCCCTTCAGACAGCCCTTCAGGAGGCGGTCGAACAGTCCCCCGGACGGTGTCGCGGACAGCCCTTCGGGAGGACCTTCGAAACTCGAACGGTCACTCGGACAGCCCTTCGGGAGGACTCACAGAACTCGGACCGTCACTTGGACAGCCCTTCGGGAGGCACTCTCGAACAGCCCCTCGGGCACTAAGATCGAAAGTACGACCTCTCTACAGAGTTGCACACATACGGTGTCATCTATCCGGCAGGGCTTCGCCGTCCAGAACTAGTTCCCACCGGAACCCAGACAGCCTTTCGGCTCTACGAAACTCTTTTTGTGGGAGGGAGAGAGAAGCCAGATCATTGCATGGCACTTGTATGTGAGAAGGGATGAGTGTGGAGGGCTGCCCCTCCACCTCTATTTGTAGGATAGCCAAGGGGTAAAGATGTCATACAAAAAAAACCCCAAAGTACCCCCACTTTATGCCTTTCCACAAAAGAATAAAGATAAAAGGGGTGCCATGTGGAGCTCCAAGGAGCTCCACCATGCTTGGCCGGCCACACCCTTGGGGAACCCCCCAAGGGGGCTTCCTTAGTGCCTAAGGCATTCTAGAAGCCTTTTGGGAAATTCCCAAAAGGTGCTTTCCATAAAATTCCCAAAAAGCACTTTCACTATTCACGACGACATTTTTCAGCGTCCGTTCGAACTGAAAATATTTATGTGGGCTTAGAACATTTCCAGTACCCACTAAAATAATTTTCAATGCGTTCTGGAACAATTCCAGTTTAGTGATTTCATCTGCGAAAAGCATCTGAAGCGGTTCCGGCAGCCCCGGAACATTTCCGGTTTTTCTTCCAGAAAATTCCCAGAAGTTTCCAGAATGATTCTGGTATCCTCCAAGAATTATCAGGCATGTGCCGAAACCATTTTGACTTAATGGTATCCCCTGAAACAACTTTTCAGTTTCACCGAAACTCATCCGGTGACCTCTCTCTGCGGAACTTTTCCACTGTCCGAAACTTTTTCGGTGTCCGAAACTTTTTCGGTGATTTTCTCTCAGACTCCCTGTCTAGTATTCAGCAGATAGATGACCCTTAAGCATGTGACCCTATAGGTTCGGTGAAGTATAGACATGACACGGAACCCCTTCCGATCAATGATCAACATCGGAGCCGTGGACACCCATATTGACCCCTATACCCACACGAATGAATATTCGAGTGAACCTCCAGTTGCCGTGTGCTATTCCTGTTGCTTCGTGATATGTTACAAATACCCGAGGTGAGACATGTTGGCATTCCCGTGGATCAACACTTGTCCACTATGCTAGTTACCTCGTTACCGGTATTGTTCTCTTTTCTCGTTACCATGTTCCGGCATCCCCGTGCTCAAATCACAAAGTGTCTGGCCAGACGATGATGGATACCGTAACACCGAGAGGGCCCAGAGATATCTCTCCATCGCCGGAGGAGCAAATCCCAATCTTGAGCTATCAAGTTACTTGACACACTTTTCCATGAACCCGTAAGCCGCCGTAATAGCCACCCATTTACGGATGACGTTTAACAAACCCCAAAGTTCATGAAGCAAGCATGAAGAAACTCGATACTCTCATGGTCCAAGGAATCATGCAAACATTAACCATCTCTGTGTTATTAACCATTAACTTGTGACGAAAGAACCTCATAGCATAACATCAATCGGGTCGATTCAACACAAATGTTCTGTTAACATTGTGCCCTCAAAATTGCTGGCATAGTCATGCCCATGATCAGGAAAACAGGATCATCATGCAATACTTGAGCCAGTCATAGAGGCTTGACTAGGAATACATTTTATCATTTATTATTCCACACGTGCATATGAGTCTTCCTCCGAGCCTCGTTTTATTTGCAGACTCGAGAACCATAGCAGTTATAGCATGGAACATAAACCTAATTATGAACAGGGAGATAATCAATAACATTTATTATTACCTCTAGGGCATATCTCCTACAGTACTATCTCGCATACTAGCACATGTGTATACGATGCCTCCTTTTAGCCTTGAAGGTATAGGGAATTCTTTAAGAGAAACGATAACATTAGTGTATAATGGTGTTCTTCACTAAATGTATGTGCTATGATATTATGTAAGGCTAGGCACACCCTAAGTTGGTTAATGCTTTTGATCTAGCTTGTTAGGAGATAATGAAAACAATAATGTTGATTTGCTCACGAGCAAGATTATGATGTCAAACAAATGACTATTTGCCCCTTTCAGAGTTTCTACCATTTAATTGTGTACTAAATCTTGCAGTAGAGATTTCTTTGACCGCGCCGAAATTGGTAGAGTTATTCATGCTGCTGGAAGGAGGCCTGAAGCTCTAACCCAGGTATTTAATGCAAGCAGCCAAAAATCTGTAGTCGTCACAGCATCGGATTTTATATAGTTTGTGTAATTGAACACTTTCACTGAGCTATTGCAGGATCTTCAAAAAGGAATAGATCTTGGAGTTGTTTCTCCTGAGATATTCCAGACTTAATTGATCTCAACAAAAACCCTATTATGACTGAACTAATTCACCGATTCCAAGTAAGAAACTTTTCCATTATTCTGTTTTGCCGCATGGTCCTTTCCACCTATATATCTTGCTAATTTATCTGATCGCTGGAAATACTCTTTGAGACTTTGAAGCATATGTTGTTCTTGATTTGAAAACATAATAACTATTTTAAGCTATTGATAAATAAATACGCCTCCATTGTATAAAAAATCATTCAAGCCAAGCAACTGTTGCAAGGTTCCTGGGAAAGATTGCTCACAGACCCAAAATTCCTTCAAAGATTAGCAATTTAAGATGCTATATCAGTTTCAACCACTCTACTAGCATTGTAGCCTGAAGTTATTCGTATTTTAAGATGCCACTGCCTCTGCTTGGGTGTTTGTAACAGTGGTTGTTGCTCTGAGATGAGGAGGAGGTCATACGAGAAGGTGCCGAGGACACCAGTTAGCAATCACTCGCGGCATGTCCTATCACCACCGAGGTCAATGGCCCGGAGCTGCGTCTCTATCGCCGCGAAGGCACCGTCCGAGCTCCTCCATAACGTCATCCACTGGATCCGGCCGGCCCAGATCCACACGCCTCCTCCTTCCTGGATGACACGACGCTAAGTTGAGGCGGTGGCATGTGCAAAGAAGAGGCAAGGTCGGGTCGGGGGGGGGGGGGGGGGGGGGGGGGGGGCGCACCTGTCGGCGGGCATCAAGAAGGAGCCCCCGACGGGCAACGGCACGTTCGCGACACTGCCACCAACGAGTTGGCGAGGACATCCAGGTCACGGGCCATCCCCATTCAGGTAAGCTTGCACCATTTTGGTAAGCTCGCCTTTCATTTATGGCTTCTTTGATGAATTACTCATATGTGAGGACATTGCAGGTGGCTATGAAGCTTGCTCCTAACGAAGATAAATTTATGGAGGTAGTTAGGGGAACAGGAGGAGCAAGTTTAGCTTGGCAAGTGCTACTCAGGTTCATAGTATGCCCCTGCTTCTTCAGATTATCCCAAGGTGTGGGCCACAGCACTTCGACTGTTCCAATCTGTATTTCTTAAGCGTTTTTTGTTCATATAAATAGGATTACATTTGGTTTGGACATAGACATCAGTATCTTGCAGCATGATGGATGTAGTCTGTTACAATTGAAGCAGCGGCTATGATTGAACATTTTCAGACTTTGCACCTGTTTTCTATTTTCCTTCAGTCATGCCATATTACAAAATTGTTCGATGATTCATATTGACAGGACCGGAAAATCTGTGACTTTGTCATGTTGCCTGATTCTTCTCTTGCCTTGTGGTTGCTCTCGCTCGAGGAGGTGGTCAGATCGTCGAGACAAGTTCTTGGTGAGCTTGCCCACCGCATGTTTTTGTAATGTATTTCTTGAAGTGAGATTTACTTTCTCGTTTGGGTGAATTCACTATCTATGTTTTTTCTCCATATAGCTGATACTTTATTTTGAATGCTCAATTACCTCGGGTGATTAAAATAATTCTCCTAACGTAAATGTGTTGACAAAATTATTCTTTTCTGCTTCACTACTTTGTAGATGTTAAAGTGTGTCCTTGAAAGGTAGGGTTTGGGTGGCCGGAGATGCCTACGCCGACGGCGGCAACATCAAAGCATTGGTGCGCAAGGTTTCAGCATGGGAAATTTCTATCAGTTTTTTTGGTCTCTCAGAAAAAAAAAATTGGCGTGGGATGATACGTTCCTAAAATTACATTGTTGGTTTACTTCCTTGTGCTGCAATGGCTCTCCTAGGAATGTTCTTCCATTAATGTGCACAATCCAGAAAGTGCATGCATCCAAAACTAAAATAAGAGTTCTTGTGTGTTACCCTCTCATAAATTTTGTGTTGATCCAATAAGAATAAGCTTTGGTTGTGTTGATTTTGTCAGTGACTAGGTGGATTTCAGACTACAAGCTAGCTGCAGTTATTTCAGGCTATATGCGTAAATCCTTGGTGTGCCATGATCAGTTACTGATCATGAATAGATTGCAATCTGATATGTCTAATTCTTGCCTTCTGTGGTACCATGGTCTCAAAATTGGTTCCTAAAGATACATGATGTTTATGTTCTATTAGATTGTTTTATTCCTTTGTAATTTGGTTCTAAAGATATAGTTTTAGAATGTAGTCGTTTTGCACCTGTCAAGCTTGCGTTCTTACATATAACTGCCCTTTTGTTCTCAATTGTTCCTTTCTCTGTTTTTTAGCACTGCAAGCATTATTGTTCCAGTTTTTTTGATGTATTGATCCTACCATTGTTTGTTCTGCCTTTGTATCTGAAAGATTAGTGAGACTGATTGAATTCTGAACATGTACCATTTGTTCCATGTGAGAGAAATACCGTGTTGATATCATCTTGAAATAATCACAACTGGTGGGACGAGGTTGGTAGCTAATGGTGATGTGCAGAGCGGGAGGAAGGAGGTGTACAACCCTCACGCCCGCAGGTTCCTCCTTCTTTCCTGCTGCTCCCTTCCTCACGTCACGCCCTTTCCTTCCTTCATCCTCGCCCCTGCCACGGCCCCTTATGCTTCAAGGATTTGATTATCAGTCTTTAAACAAATCTCACTTGCATGGTTTGAATATTGGTTTGCTTTTGCTTTTTGCATGAGGGGCGCAACGGTTTGTTCTAAAAAAGTCATATACGCATGGTTTGAAAGCTTGGCCCGCTCTCGCTGGGTCATCTATTTTTCAACACTATGTATCATCGCTAGGTATCTATCTACCAGTAGATATTTATTTTCATATGTTTCAATCTGTGTCTGGATATTTTTATGTGGACTCTTTTAATACATGGCTTACTCTCGCCCTTTGCGCCATCGGCGCAACGGGTCATCTAGTTGGTAAAAAGAAGAAGAAGAAATCGAGTGGTATGAAGAAGCAGAAGTGAAAATTTGTTGAAACTTGTGTATTGCTACTATGCTGTAGTAATAAAACCTTGCCTGAATTTGTGTAATGGTATTTTTACTTTGATATGATGTGTATTTGTGTAATACTATTCAAGTTTGAGACAAAATTCAAATTTGAGCCAAAATTCAAATTTGAAGTTATTTGGTCTGTGGTATTGGTGTTACAATGATTTCTGGACAATTATGCATATTAGTTGATTAATCGGAGCACTTTTATTATGTGAAACTCTGGACATGAAAAATGTGTTCCACATAAGCTCCAAAACCCCTCCAAAGCTAGGGAAAACAGACCCATTTGTCAGCAAGTTTTTTTTCAACCTTCTCTAAATGAGCCAAAAAAAGGAAAACTTGACATCTAGTGTGTGTATATAAGAGTCCTTCCTGATATTGGATGGTTTCGATCAAGTATGACATGTTTAACACTAAACCCTAGCTCACTTCTCTTCAAAACCCTATAACCTCGTTCTTGATAGCCATCTTTTGTGAAGGTTTTTTCATGAAAATATCCGTTGTACAAGTTTCTTATTTTTCCTAGATACTTAGTCACATAGAACGATGATCAGCACAAGTTTTATATTTTTTTGATTTTTTTTAATTAGTTATGCTCAACCCTAACCGTTGAAAACCTCTCAAAACCCCTCAAAACCCCGCACTCCTCTGGGCCATTGTATCATTGTGAATGGACGGTCTGGATCAGGCACTAGGGCTACGTCAGCGATCCGTGGGCTGCACTCTGATTGGCTGATTCGAAGATGCTGAATATTATAACAAGCAGCATTCTGGACCATTGGATGGATGTGAACATAAGCAATGGTCTGGATCAGGAGCCACGTCATAGATCCGTGGGCTGCGCTTTCATTGGCTGGTCATTTTAGCCCATTTTTTTACGTTGTATAAGACTGAGCTGGCCTGCCATGTGTTGTTGGGCTTAATTAAAGCGGCCCACCCGTTGGACCGATGGACACCACGCTCCATTTGAGCTAGCCTGAAAAGCATGCACGCGCGCGCAGCCCTGCCGTGGCCGCCCTCGCAGCGTTCGACGTTGCATGCATGGCATCGAGCACGCCCGCCGACACCCTCGTCGCATTATGGCTATTTACCCATTCTAGATGGGTCTAGATGCCCGACCATCGCTAGCCGCTGCATGCATGGCATCGAGCTCATCTCTCGACGCGTTTTTAATTGCTAGAGTGCTACGCGGGCCGTTGGCATTACTACCACAATGCATGCGCGTGTACACACGGGTTGGCTCGGGTGACTCGATGCCACATTGCCCGTTTCCCATGCCATTACGAGGGAGAGGAAAACAAAACGTTAAAACGGTGCACCTCGGCTATTTAAGCACACCCAAGCCTACATCTTCCTCTCACTCTCCTTCATCTCCCATCTTCACCACAAGCCGTCCGAGCCGTCCCAAGATCCACTCGAAGCAAGCAAGATGCAGTTCACTGGGGCTACCTACCGTGTGCCGCCCACCTTCCCCGAGAGGCTCTACCCTGCCGGTGTCTGGGTGGAGAACACCCTACGGATGTGGGCGATCTCGAGGTGGAGGGGGGCAAGGGGGCTGACCGAGTTCTTCCTCTCCGCCGGCTACTGCCACCTCCCGAGGGGCTCTCCGGCCATGTTCCGTGTCGAAGAGGTCAGTAACAATGGCCATCCTGTCGGGCACATCGTGAGGTTCACCAACCCCTTCGACGCCTACTATCTCCTCGGCCGTGTTTTTTGGTGTGGATGCGAGTTCATCGCATTCACGATGTACAACATCTTCACCGACTTCGACAGCGCCTTCCCCGCCGATGAGCGCATGCACACCCTCCCGTACCCCACCGACGACGATGAGTGAAGGAGTTGGCCATGGAGGAGAGGAGTTGGCCTTGGAGCAAGCAAGCAAGCCGGTGGTGTTTTATTATTGTCGTGTTGGGTTGAACTATGAACTATCTATATAAGTTGTAATGGTACTCTACCCTTATCTATATTAATTGTAATGTGGTACTATCTAGCTCATGCAATGCTACTACTTATGCTACTATATTGTGATGTGTTCTATCTGGTTTTTTTTCCTATCTAGTTGATATTGGTCAGTTGATATATATCGTGCTTGATGTTCTATTTAGTTTATCTATGTGTTACTAATAAAAGGTAGATTCCACTATGGACATGCAAGTGTATGGGTACCCAATTTTTTTTGCAATTTTTTTTTCATATCTTGGTGTGCTGCATGTGTGCATGCATGTATCTAGGCCCTGGCTAATAGGGTCACCCTAGCTAGTAGGTGTAGGGTGCAAATTTTTGTGCAACCATGGACATGCAACTAATTTAGTTCATGCTAATAATTATTGGATTAACTCAAATGCACAAAAGAAATATTTATGTGCTCCTAAAAATATTGGTTTGAATTTTACCTATGGCCAATATTTTCAGAGCAAAACAGGAACATTTTCTTCGACCTATTTGATTTATGAGGCTTTCACATATCCCCATTTAATTTGTATTTCATGGAACCGTAGACATGTATAAAAACAATCACAAAACAATAGTGGACAAGCAACAAATATGTAAAGAAAAACAAAAAAGTTACAATGCATACGGCCCAATATTTATTCGACAGAAAAATTTGGCTAAAGAAAAAACAAGTAAAGAAGTATATGTTTGTTAAAGGTTTATTTGCCGAAGCAACATTTTATTTTGAGGTTTTAGTCGAAGCATTTTTTTCTAAACATGGGTGCATCTATGCTATAAAACTGGGTTGGTGCCCCTACGCGGGTGGGCTTGTCTCTATTTGGGCCTCGTTATTTTTTCACGGCCCAACATCTATTCGGCAGCAAGATTTTTTTTACTAGAAACTAAATTTGGGGGGCGTGCACTCTGTTAACTGAAGAACAAGAACAGAGCATGAACACTGAATATTTCTACTTCGATTCAGTTACATGAACTTGGCATGGCGCACAGATCGCATCCTCTGCCCTGACATACCTAAATGCCCCCTCTAATGACGGATGAACAACAAGTAAAACAAAAATAGAGCAATGACACAATAATAGAACCCCCGCCATGATATTTGCTTGCTTCTGTAAATCGATCATCTCTATTTGATTTTTCTTGATCTTCTTCAGTTCCTCGGTTAGTTCAGACTCCAAGTGCAGTTCAGCATTGCGCGCATACCTCGCCATCGGCATGACTCTGCCCGCCCATCTGTCCGAGCTCGCCCCCCCCCCCCCCCCACCCGCCCCCCCCTCCCCCAAATTTCCATCTGCTGCAACCCCACCCAAATTGAGCTCCCAGGTTGCGGCCCTGCTCGAATCAATGTAGCCCTCGAACTGAATCCTCTCAACATAATCATCCATCCACTCGAAATGTGTGCATTTCTTCAGGATCTGAAAACAACAACATGAACCCTAAATTCCAAATTCTAGGGGAAAAAATAAAATATGGAGAAATCAGAGCAAACGGCAGTGAAAGAACGAGCTAAGAACTGAGATCTAACCTTGCCATCCCTTCCTGCCATTGTTTTGCTCAAGCACTTCACAAATTCCCGCCCAAGATTTCCATTCTCATCAGTCCTACTGACCCACCGTTTCAGAGGCTCTGGGCGTGGGCAGTCAGGGCACCTTGTGAGCGGCACTGGACTATACTAACGCCATTTTGAGTGCGTGGCGGAGGAGGTGGACATCTGCACTAGGTCGCCGGAGAAGAGGAAGAATGGGGAAAGGGGAAGCAATGGGCGGCGGAGGGCGGACGGGCACGGGCGGTCGTCTCTTCTAGCTGCGAAGAGGTGGGTCCCGCGCTTACTGGACAAGTGGTGGGTCCCGCGCTTACGTGGATAAGTTGTGGGTCCAGCCCATAACAGCTAATGAGGGCATCAGTTCAGCTTAAGGGCCATGTCATGTCTGGGCTATTTACTCGCTCAAAAGTGTCGCCCCAAAGCCATTTTCGTCAACAACGTCGCACTCCGTCCAATTCCCACGAAAGATGTCGCACAGGAGCTATTGACCCTGCATCCGCACGGGTTGACGACTAGTATATTTACTAATTGGAGGCATCATAAGAACTCCCATGTTAATCCACATCATTAAGAATATTGTAGCCGTTCAATATATATAATGGATTTATCTCAACCTTATGACTTACGTTACATTACTCTTGCCAAGAACGACACAAATCTGACCCAACCTGCACGTATGTAATGACTACCAGGATAAATAATCATCCCTCCTAGCAAATCACGTACATAATTCTCAAAAAGAAAACGAAAAAACTAACGCCCATACGTGTGGCATCTTGCACATCGCACAAACACCTCCTTTACCACTCTTTTTGCCACATATGAACAGATATCATCAGCAGGAATCTTTTTGGTTTTTGGCTTAAAAATATTTTATCTCCTAATTAAAAAATCGAATTAAAAATCCGTTTTCACCATTAAATCCGTCTCGACGAGATCTTCAAAACTAGACCCCATGTTGATATGTTTCGACGAAATTTTTTTTGCCCAAAAGTTGCCATGATGTTTACACTGTAGTTGTTATAGTGCTTAAACTAAAGTTGCCATGTGGCAATTTCAGTTTGTAGAGCATGGCAATTTTAGTATTTTGATGATGGCAACTCCAGTACTTTGACCATGAAAATTATTTTTTGTATGAACCATGGCAATTTTAAGTGAATGTATCATGACAATTTTAGTTTATGGTTCATGGCAAGTCTAGTTTCTTAATTCCTCGTTTTATAAATGTCAAAATTTACTTTTAAATATAGAAAAAAATAGGTGAAACATATTATGGCAACTTCAGTGTAAACACTATGGCAATTCATGTGCAATAGACATGGCAACTTTTAACCCCAAAAAAAAAATCATCAAAATATATTGATATGAGATCTAGTTTCGAAGATCTCGTCGCGAGGGATTTAATGGTGAAAACGGATTTTCAATCGGATTTTTCATTTAAGAGATAAAACATTTTAAAAACTGAAAATCCAAAAAAATTCCCACATGCATGCATGCGATGACGTGGCGCAGTCTATGTGTTATAGGACATATGGGCGGGTTTCGCTCCCACCACACGTGTGGGCGTTAGCGTTGTCCAAAGAAAAACACATACAGAATTCTCAGAAAAAAAAGCAATGTAAATACGTGTAGGTCAAGCTGGACGTACAGCATTCTATCTACATAGTCCATATCGTAAAATAATCGTCCCTCCTAGCAAAAGTCGTTGCAAAAAAAAAATCCCTCCTAGCAAACCATATATAGATTTCTAAAAAAATGCTCAAAGATAAAAGAAAGGAAATACATTTAGGTCAACCTACACGTACATAATTCTATCTTGATTGCAATCTTTTTTACGTACAGAGTCCATATCATCTTCCTCTTCCCAGCTTCAACCTACACGTATATAATTCAAGAAAAAAACACATAGAGTCCATATCTTCCTCCTCCTCCGATTTCCTATGTTATTAATTGTTCAATCGATCGACTGCCTGATCGATCCTTCGCCAGAATCGTAGGAACACAAGTATCGGTTTTTCGGGTGATAACATGTTCCAAGCCCACTGATGTTGTTCGCATCTATCTCAGGTAACTGCTCCTCCTCAATTTGGATGTGCAAATTTGTCTTCTGTAGTGGTCTATTCACGAAATTTGGAATCAACGCACATGCATGCCGCAACCCACCTACCCTCGATTGGTCTCCTCGGCAACATATCCCCGACTCGCGGTTGTAGTGTCAAGCATTGACCTGCCTATATTGGCGTCATCTCAAGTCCAGGACAACTGTTTTCTCCTAGACCCAGCGGTCAACAACAAAACTTGATCTTGGACCGATAAGCTCCATGGCTAGAACACGTTGTGGTGATCCATGTTGCCACCAGTCCAAGGTGACATGCCGCCTCATCAGCTGATTTTTCTGGTAGTGTCCGCATTAATTTTTGTTGTATCCACATCTTTTAATCTATCATTCTTAAAAAGTTGCTTCCCACCACTCCCTATTGTCTCATCATGCACACTGTCCACACCAACGATGTGCCACATCATTATTCAGTTTGCAAAAACAGCCAATCAGCCCTGCCACATAAGCCTTCGTTATAATAAATCATGGGAGTATGCAGCCATCCTGGTCACCGAAGTGAGTCGTCACCGTCGTTTACTCTTCGTAACAGATGAACCAGTTAACCAGTTAATGGGAATCGAAGAGCCCATCGTCTCCCACCTCCACGCATCTCTTCCCATCTTCTCCTTCAATTCCGTTGCTCTTCCCAGCATTATCTATTTCTCTCCCATGTCCCGTTCACATCCAAACCCCAAACCATCTTTTGGACTTCTATGAATATGTCGCATCTGACTTCCCCAGCCGCCGCCGCCACATTGGGATTTGACGGCGAGCAGTTGCGATGACCCCTGCCACCAACGGATTCAGTGGTGAGGAACTGCTCTCGGCCACCCTTGCTCCCTTCCCCATCTTCGAATCCATGGAGACACTGCTGCCTGGTGGCCATGACACCACATCAGACTTAACCTGGCCGCTGATGGATTCGAGGACGACGAGTTGCGCCAACCCCTTCTACAAGACTACAATCGAGGTATGCCCTCCCTCCCTTCCCCATCTTTAAATGTCACCCAGATGTAGCCTAAAGTAAGGTGAGAAAATACATGAGATTTTGGTTTTCTACAGGAACAATGCAAGATCTCATCCTAAATTTGTGGGCTATTCTGGAACCATGAGCATCTGCAGTTCATAAGGTGAAAGATCATGTTAGTGTTTTTTTCCAAGATGTTGGCCTAATTCTCTGTTGACGCCTAGGCAGCAGATAATTGGATTAACTTTTGGTGTGTTATCCCTTAATTGTTACTTGAGAGGATGTAGAAAATGTATGCATGGGCATACCCTAATTTTTCCGTGCCTTAAGTTAAAAAGGTACAAGCTACTACCATTGATTTTAGCTATATGTGCCCGCCAGTGGCACAATTTATAAGTTGCCACTATGTCTCTGTCAATCTTTTTCATAGATGTTGATGTATACACAAGACACTAATGATCTCACTCCTTCGTTAAAGCTGTACTGAAGTCATTGTCTTCCTTCATGATTCTGGTGGACAGAACATAAGCATCATGCTAGGTGGTAAACAAAATAACTCAAGCAATTTCGAAGAGATGTGTTAATTGGTGCTGTCTAACTCTGAACTTTTTCTAATTTTCGTTTTCTTACTGAAGATTACTTCCCACACACGCAACAATGTGAAGGTATATGCAAGTGTAAGTTTCTGGGGTAAGTCATATACATTTGTACTGCTAATCATGATGGCTCTCTTCCTTTCTTTGCTGAAATTTCACAAAAGTTTCTCTATACTTCCCTCTGTAAGTTTTCTGTCTAGATTTCAGATAAAGAGCATGTACTATATATGGATGCATAAATAGATTATTATGCAGTTTTATCTTTCATATGGCCGATGGCAGATAATGGAAACTAAGAATAGTATTCCAAAAATTATGAACTTTTTTGTGGTGATATAATCATGAACATTATGGTCTCTTAAGAAAATGAATTAACTTTGTTGAACATTACATTGTTATTGCTCATTTTATTTTCTTAGTCACCCTGAAGAGGCCCTGGTGTCACAAGTTAACCTTAATTTCCAAAACATATTGGTGTACACCCGAGATCCCCAAGAGAATCAATTAAGATCTGCAAAAAATAGTACCATTGGTTTGATTTTCCATGATACATTGAGTTTGTGCAAAATTTTAGATGTTTATCAACCATGTTACTGAACCAATAAGGAAGGCAATGCTATCATCCACTCGATGCAGCCCCTGTTCTTCCATCCCCTACTCAGGATCACATTTGCACAGATCCTACGTTCATGCATGAAGATATCCTATGAAGTTACTTTGTAATAAATCAGTTGGTTTATGGGTAAATGACCATATAATCCTCTATTCTGATTGTTCGTCTACTGTTCAAAATTAGTTTGATATAAGTAGGAGGATCAATCATACTTATGGATGTACCAATAACCATATATATAATACTCTAATCTGACTGTTTTCCTGTGTCCAAAATGTGAGGGTCGACCAGTACTTACGTATATACCATTACAGATATATCATTTTAAGTAACTTTTGTGAAAACAAAATAATATATTCATTCTTTTTCAGAACGGTTTTGAAGTTAGTTTGCTGAGTAAAACATTAATTTGAGCAAAAATTTCTGCAGCAACGCGTGGGGAATTATCTAGTATGTAATAATAATAGCCTATACATCAGGCCATTGTGGTGTCTTAATTGGTTGTGTCACAGATGTCCCTACTGCAGGATTGGTGGATGTCTCTTGCAGCATTCAAGCTTTATAAGTTACTAGTCGTCAACCTGTGCGGATTCACGGGCTAGTTACGTGGTTACAATGAACTACTAAATAAATATATAATCCTGAAGTAGATGAAATGTAATGATTATATATATATGTGAAATATTAGTCCTAAGCATGCAATAGTTGGATTCTTTCTGGAAGGTGTGAATGGACATTTTATTCTGTACTCCATCGAGCGATCAGCAAAAAATTGACAGGAAAATAAATGGGAAGGTCACTATGCAAAACAGAAATAAGAAATGATGTATGTAATAATACAATCAATATTTTGCCCAGCACTACAATAGAGAGAAGTAACATTTCAAACATATAATCAGATCACATCAGAGAAATGACTGGAATTCAAACTAAAAGAAAACAAATTGTGCTAATATCGTCTCGCTTATGTATACTTTAGTAATTTATAGTGCGGGTATTTAGACCATTGTTTATATTACAAACTTTTACAAAAAGGCATAACTTACACAAAAAGTGAAAGTAAATCACTTATAAATCAAGTGAAGCTTCTGCGATGTGTTGTGGATGTCTATCTTGGATGGAGAAATAAAATTTGGGAGAAAGAGGAGCAATCCGACAAGGTTAGTATTGACATCTTTCGTTCTCAAAATATTTTACTGGTGCTACAATTTTTTGGAAATTTCATAAACATTGAATACATTCTAGTATAGAAAAGCATTCTTTCTCACTCTTGTTTCAGCGTGTGCATGCTTTTTGCATAGCTAACTCCACATACCAACTCGTACATGCATTCTTCCTTCACTCGTCCAGTCCCATGTAGGACCCCCCAAGAGATCACTCATAACATGATATGCCAGATCCCTTGCTTGATAGAATGCATTTCTTTACTGTATGTTCTAGCCAACATAATTCTTAAGGAAGAAATATCAGATTTAAATGTGAATAATAAAGCATGACATATGTTCAAATTTGTTCACCTTTTGTACCAATTTCGCCCTCACTCCACACAAAAATCATGTTTAATATTATTATTGTTATCATATATATCAAAGAATACAATTTCAGGCAAGTTTGCAACCTTGGCTATTTGGTAGGCGTATTTAAATACAAAAGTTTGCGAAATATTGACGGCAAAGCCCACCTTTAGTAAGCTATGGTAGTGTTATGTATTTTCAGGCAAAGTTTTACCGCACGTACCTAGAGGTACAAAGAGTGACTGTAGCATATCCCAGGCCCAATCTTCACAGGGAAGGGGGTCCCCATATTGGATACGCAGAGGATGTTATGTTACTTTTGAAGCGACTTAACATAGAAACAAAAGATAACCTTAGTTCTCAATTGACTCGTGAGAAGTAGTACACCATCAAAAATAAAATCATAAGCTCATGCTGCAGGTCTTTCTAGCCATCTTTTGGATTAGCTGGAGTAGTTCCTTGATTTGCTTATTCATTTTCAGCATTTCCAGTTGAAGGGCAAAACATATAAGGCTACTTCAACATCGACAACAGGGACAATATACAGTATATAACAGCGATAAACGGAAACAAATTGTATGCCCCACTATAATTTTTGTTTTACGCCAGTTAAAATCATATAGACAACATATTCTCAGAGGTTATAGTGCAAATGAAAGTAGTTTGGTTACTTGTTGCACTTTTTGGCTTCCACGTCCGAGAGGTGGTATAGCCACTTTTTTGTCCAGAATATATATGAATAGAAGGTAAAGACACATTTATCAGGAAGATGTATGCAAATAAATACCCAAGTGATAACGCCCACACGTGTGGCAGGAAGCAACATGGCCCAAACGCCTCCATTACCATTCATTTTGCTAAGTCAAAACAGATGACATCAGCGGGAATCTTTTTGGTTTTCAGCTTAAAAATGTTTTATCTCCTAATTAAAAAATCTAATTAAAAATCCATTTTCACCATTAAATCCGTCTCGACGAGATCCTCAAAACTAGATCCCATATTGATATGTTTCGACGAATTTTTTTTTGCCAAAAATTACCATGATGTTTACACTGTAGTTGCCATAGCGTTTACAATAAAGTTGCCATGTGGCAATTTTAGTGTATAGATCTTGGCAATTTTAGTATTTTGATCATGGCAATTCCAGTACTTTTACCATAAAAATTATTTTTTGTATGAACCATGGCAATTTTAAGTGCATTTATCATGGCAATTTTAGTTTATGATTCATGGTAAGTCTAGTTTCTTAATTTTCCGTTTTATAATATGTCAAAATTACTTTTAAGTGTAGAAGAAAAATAGCTGAAACATTTCATGGCAACTTCAGTGTAAACATCATGGCAATTCATGTGCAATAGACATGGCAACTTTTAACATAAAAAAAATGTCGTCGAAACATATTGATATGAGATCTAGTTTCGAAGATCTCATCGCGATGGTTTTAATGGTAAAAACGGATCTTCAATCGGATTTTTCATTTAAGAGATAAAACATTTTAAAAAATGGAAATCAAAAAAAATTCTCACATACATGCATGCGGTGACGTGGCGTAATCTGTGTGTTATAGGGCGTGTGAATCGGTGCTGCTCCCACCACACGTGTGGACGTTATCAACGTCCAATAAATATTTGTACGAATATATAAAAGACGTGTGTGCATTATAAAACTGAAGCACATCTATCTATAACTAACTAAAACACTAACCCTAAGGTTTAGAAAAACACGTACCAAGTCACCATGAGCCTATCTATCTTCAGGTTAGGCCGATATATTACCCAATAACTTACAGAAACAAAGAAATCATGCCCCATATAAAGATTTAAGAGACAAATACAATTATTGAAAGAATCCGTAATCTCGAAGGGAACCTTGCTCCATTCAAAAAAAAAAAACCTGCGGCAACGTTGCCATCGTATACTTCGCTCCTCATGCATCAGTTCTGCATGGTACTTCTTTGCAGAGAGAAAAATACAATTAGTGAAAGTATTCGTAATCTGGAAGAGAACATTGCTCCAGCCAAAAGAAACACATGGCAACCTTGCCATCATATGCTTAGCTCCTCATGGAACAGTTCTGCATGGTACTTCTTTGCATTAAGCTTACCATTGGCGAAAGTTGTGATCTACGTGTTAATTTTAGTTAGCCTTGATATATCACTCTACAGAATAACATGCAAATCCTAATTAGTGTATAATGTTATTACATGTACCACACTCCTTAAACCATGCATGGAGGCACCAACTCAGTGGACTACATACTGAAGTAATTGCTGATTATAGTCAATATGCCGCCATGATGAGATGGAATTAAGGATGAGCATTGGTACCCAAAGTCAACAGATAGATTGCAGATGCTTCTCCCCGGAAAGAAAAACAAACGCTCCTACCGCGCAGATGCTCCTCCCCGGAAAGAAAAAACAAATGCTCCTACCGCATGTGATCGTACGTGATTATATTTAGGGTGAAGGTAGCCGGTTATGTGATCAGTCCGCAGTATAGTCCATAAGCTGACCGATCTGATTAGTAGTGAAGACA
Source organism: Thinopyrum elongatum (assembly GCA_011799875.1). Taxonomy (NCBI): domain Eukaryota; kingdom Viridiplantae; phylum Streptophyta; class Magnoliopsida; order Poales; family Poaceae; genus Thinopyrum; species Thinopyrum elongatum. Next base: position 55,587,123 of record CM022302.1, read on the forward strand.
GAGGACATTGCATACCACAGATGAGCAAAAATTACTGCAGATCAGCGAAGTAGAGGGTCCTGTCAAGTGCAGCAGATCCGCATATGACGTAGATGGAGCGATCTGTTGCTGCTGCCGCAGAGCAACACAACCTACAGAGATTTAGGGCTGTTGCATGCCTTAGATGGAGCGATCTGAGGCTGCTACTGCCACGGAGCGATCTGTGGCTTCGGCATATGTCGTAGATGGAGACAGATCGAGGCGGCGTCTCTACCACATCAGATGGGATCTCTTAAAGGTCTTGGAGAGGAGGCAAGGTCTTGGAGATGTTGGGGCAGACTAACCCTCCTCGGCGAGACACGCCGAGAAGCCTCCCGGCGACACAAACGTCAGACAGAGGTAGACGAAGGAGACACCATGATTTTTCCTGGCAACGAACGGCACGGCGCACCAACGCCTATATCTTGGCTTTATTTCTCACAAAGACTCCCTTAAACACATACATAGAGGTACACACGCACACACGCAACAAAACCAGGAAGAACACTCACGCCGACCGGGCGCACACCACGGTCCCGACGGAGACTACATCTTCCTTAGGCCCCTCTCACTTGGCTCGGCACATACCGCAGCAATCAACCAGTACACAAGGGATGGATTTTGTGATGGATTATGGATGGGCTTAGGCCCATATAAGACAATAATCCCTGGTTAATCTCTAAGGCCCATTAATGTGTACGCCAAGTGGTGGGAAGTGTGGGAAGTTTAGTACCATACTGCTACAGTAAGAAGAGTGAGATCTCTTTATAAGTGCTGCTCTACCAGTTGCTACTGGGAGCTTGGGAATAGGAGTTGTACACGCGTGCTCCTCCTCCTCCGCCGCCCGCCGTGCCTCGTCACGACGCGCGCGCGCCTCGGGTTTTGGGAATGAGCCGAGCCGAATCTTACTTTTGCCGGTCAAGAATGGTTAATTAATTAACGAGTCGCTTACGGAAGTGCCACTGTCCAAGATGTTGGACCGTGGGCTGTTCGCGGACTCGGTCGTGGGCTTATGCCAAGGCCCATCTACCCGACGACATATATAAGAAGCGCTGGCCAGTGGAGTGAACCCAGAACTCAGTTCACTCACTCCCTCTCGCACAACCCTAGCCGTCATCTACTGTTCATCTCACTGTGCTGCTTCTGGCGATCCCATCCCGATGACCACGTGCACGGTTGGTCGGGAGAGCAGGTGCCTCCGGAACCCTGTCATTCGAGATCCTGCCCGGGAGAACGACAATAAGATTTTTGGGGAGCGTCTCGACGCGACTGCTCCCGATCCGTCCCCGTCTCCATCCTCCTCTGCTTCCACTACTTTCCCTGCATCGACTCCATGGCTGACGATAAAGCCGCCAAGATGAAGGCCTCGGCCGATGCTGAGGCTGCCGCCGCCGCGTTGGCCTGGCCAACCGGAGGGTATGACTCGTTCATCCCCTATTTGCTCGTTCATGTGCTGGCCGTATATATGATGTTCATAGATGATTCGGTTCTATGTACTGTACGTGCTCACATGCTTAGGTATCGGTATGAGATGCATACCGTATTTGCCATGTTTACTGTTTACTCATGGATTAGATTAGTCGAGAAAGTGCTAATATTTCCAACAATCCGAAAACCTTATTTTAGGCACTTTTCGACTCATGGCTTCGCCGCTACACTGAAACCAGAAAAGTTTACCGGGACGCATTTTAAGCATTGGCAGACGAGGACTACCTTGTGGCTCACAACAATGAACGTGTTCTGGGTTGGTGGTGTGTCTCCCACGGTAACGATTGCTCCTGAACAGGAGAATGCATTTAGGGAGGCAACCACCATCTTTGTGGGAGCCGTTCTTACTGTGATCGGAGACAAGCTAGTCGATGCGTATCTCCATATGTGTGTTGCCAAGAATTTGTGGGATGCGCTCGAAGCTATGTTTGGCGCAACCGATACTGGAAGCGAGTTGTATGCTATGGAGCAGTTCCATGATTACAAAATGGTTGATAACCGTTCTGTATTGGACCAGGCCCATGAGATACAACGCATCGCTAAGGAGCTGGAGCTCCTGAACTGTGAGTTACCGGACAAGTTTGTCGCTGGTTGCATTATTGCAAAACTCCCTCCTGGATGGAGGAACTTTGCTACTTCTCTCAAGCACTTGAGACGTGAACACTCTGTTGAGGATGTCATCGGTCATCTAAGTGTTGAGCAGAACTCGAGAGCAAAGGACTCACACGTGAAAGGGGCAGAGGGTTCTTCTAGCGCCAATGTGGTGCAGAAGAACTTCCACAAGTTCAAGGGAAATAACTCTGTCCAGTAAAATACTACCTTTAAGAAGAAGGCTAAGAAGAAAAACAAAAAGAGATATGGCTGTTTTACTTGTGGTTCAGAGGAACATTGGGCAAACAAGTGCCCAAACAAGTACAAGAAGCCAGGACGGGACGCCAAGTCTGTCAATGTCACTCTGAGCAACAATGATGGGGCATCTGGGTATGGTAATCTGTTTACCGTACTTTCAGTTTGTCAGTCCACCGATTGGTGGGTTGACATTGGGGCCAATATTCATGTGTGTACTGATGTGTCATTGTTTTCTTCTTACCAGGTCACACGAGATTGTTCCGTCCTGATGGGGAACAACTCGCATGCTTCTGTTCATGGTGTTGGCACGATAGATCTGAAGTTTACTTCGGGAAAGATCATGCAACTGAAGAACATGCAGCATGTCCCCGTCATTAAGAAGAATCTCGTTAGTGGCTCCCTTCTATGTAAAGAAAGGTTTAAGTTAGTATTTGAGTCCAACAAAGTAGTCGTATCTCGGTATGGACTATTTGTTGGAAAAGGATATGATGTTGGTGGTTTGTTCCGCCTTTCCCTCGAAGATTTCTGTAATAAAGTTGTGAACCAAATTCATTCTAATGTGAACGAATGTGAGGTTTGGCATTCATGTCTTTGTCACATAAATTTCGGTTGTATGACACGGCTAGCTAAGATGAATATAATCCCGAGTTTCACTTTAGCCAAAGGCTCTAAGTGCCATGCGTGTGTGCAAGCAAAGCAACCTCGTAAGCCTCACAAGCATGCGAAGGAGAGACACCTAGCACCACTAGAGTTCATACATTCAGATCTCTGTGAGATGAATGGTGTGTTGACTAAAGGTGGAAAGAAATACTTCATGACTTTAATTGATGATTCCACTAGATTATGTTATGTCTATCTGTTAATTATAAAGGATGAGGCTCTACACTACTTTAAAATCTATAAGGCTGAAGTTGAGAGCCAACTTGAGAAGAAAATAAAATAAGTACGGTATGATCATGGTGGAGAGTACTTTTCTAGTGAGTTCGATTTATTCTGTGCGAAACATGGTATTATTCATGAGAGGATGCCTCCCTATTGACCCCAGTCAAACAGGGTTGCTGAACGAAAAAACCGCACTAACAGATTTGGCTAGCGCCATGTTAGATACATCGGGTTTATCCAAGGCATGGTGGGGGGAGGCTGTATTGACATCATGTCATGTCCTGAATAAATTCCCGCGAAGGATAATGAGACTACTCCCTATGAGCAATGGGAAAAGAAAAGAACTACACTCTCTTACTTGCGCAGTTGGGGCTGTTTGACAAAAGTCAATGTGTCGATCCCCAAAAAGCGTAAGCTTGGTCCAAAGACCGCAGACTGCATTAATTTGGGCTACGCTAAGAATAGCGTTGGCTATAGATTTCTAGTAGTGAAATCTGAGGTACCTGACCAGAAGGTCGGTACAATTATAGAGTCTAAGCATGCTATATTCTTTGAGGCTATTTTTGTAGGAGATATGCCCTAGAGGAAATAATAAATGTTATTGATTATCTCCCTGTTCATAATTAGGTTTATGTTCCATGCTATAACTGCTATGGTTCTCGAGTCTACAATAACCACGAGGCTCGGAGGAAGACTCATATGCACGTGTGGAATAATAAACGGTAAAATGTATTCCTAGTCTGGCCTCTGAGACTAGCTCAAGTGTTGCATGATGGTTCTGTTTTCCTGATCATGGGCATGACTATGCCGGCAATTTTGAGGGCACAATGTTAGAAGAACATTTGTGTTGAATCGACCCGAATTGATGTTATGCTATGGGATACTTTCGTCACAAGTTAATGGTTACTAACACAGAGATAGTTAATGTTTGCATGATTCCTCAGACCATGAGAGTATCGAGTTTCTTCATGCTTGATTCATGAACTTTGGGGTTTGTTAAACGTCATCCGTAAATGGGTGGCTATTACGGCGGCTTACGGGTTCATGGAAAAGTGTGTCAAGTAACTTGATAGCTCGATATTGGGATTTGCTCCTCCGACGTTGGAGAGATATCTCTGGGCCCTCTCGGTGTTACGGTATCCATCATCGTCTGGCCAGACACTTTGTGATTTGATCACGGGGATGCCGGAACACGGTAACGAGAAAAGAGAACAAATACCTGTAACGAGGTAACTGGCATAGTGGACAAGTTGTTGACCAACGGGGATGCCATCATGTCTCACCTTGGGTATTTGTAACATATCGCGAAGCAACAGGAATAGCACATGGCAACTGGAGGTTCACTGGAATATTCATTCGTGTGGGTATAGGGGTCAATATGGGTGTCCACGGCTCCGATGTTGATCATTGATCGGAAAGGGTTCCGTGTCATGTCTATACTTCACCGAACCTATAGGGTCACACGCTTAACGGTCATCTATCTGCTGAATACTAGACAGGGAGTCTGAGAGAATCACCGAAAAAGTTTCGGACACCGGAAAAGTTCCGCAGAGAGAGGTCACCGGATGAGTTCCGGTGAAACTGAAAAGTTGTTTCGGGGTATTCCATTAAGTGAAATTGGTTTCGGCACATGCCTGATAATTCTTGGAGGGTGCCAGAATCATTCTGGAAACTTCTGGGAATTTTTCGAGATGAAAACCGGAAATGTTCCGGAGCTGCCGGAACCGCTTCAGATGCTTTTCGCAGATGAAATCACTAAACTGGAATTGTTCCAGAACATGTTGAAAATTATTATGGTGGGTACTGGAAATGTTCTAAGCCCACATAAATATTTTCAGTTCGAACGGACGCTGAAAAATGTCGTCGTGAACAATGAAAGTGCTTTTTGGGTTACTTTTTGAAAAGCCACTTGTTTGGGCTTTATCCCAAAAGATCTAGGGATGACATGGATGGATTGGGAGGCCCTCTTGGGGGGCCCCCAAGGGGTGTGGCCGGCCACACTTGGGGCTCCACCATGGAGCCCCTCTTGTTCCTTGGTTTCACCCTTATACCCTTGGTGGAAGGACTTCATTCATGTGCTTTTGGGTTTTAATGTAAAACCACCCTACCCCTTGGGATTTCCTATAAATAGAGGTTGAGGGGCAGCCCTCCACACTCATCCCTTCTCACATACAAGTGCCATGCAATAATCTGGCTTCTCTCTCCCTCCCACGAAAAGAGTTTCGTAGAGCCGAAAGGCTGTCTGGGTTCCGGTGGGAACTAGTTCTGGATGGCGAAGCCCTGCCGGGTAGATGACACCGTATGTGTGCAACTCTTTAGAGAGGTCGTAGTTTCGATCTTTGTGCCCGAGGGGCTGTTCGAGAGTGCCTCCCGAAGGGCTGTCCAAGTGACGGTCCGAGTTCTGTGAGTCCTCCCGAAGGGCTGTCCGCGACACCGTCCGGGGGACTGTTCGACCGCCTCCCGGAGGGCTGTCCGAGGGGCAGATGAGGGAGTACATCCTCGCGGTTGGGAGGTTGTAAATCCTAGCTGCGGGGATCTGCACCACCGATCGTCATCGACTCTACTTCCGCTGTGCTACGAGTCGGTAACGAAAATGATAAACCTTGTATGCAGTCTCCATAGTGGTCCTGGGCTGGTGCGTAGGTCGGAAATTTTTTGTTTTCTGCTGCGTTACCCTACAGTGGCATCAAGAGCCATGCTATGCGTAGATGCAGATTGCGATCTAGAATACATAGTGATGTATGGGTGTTGCACAATATAATTAGGTAGTAGATGAGTTCTATTACTGAAAATTATTTATGCGGGTAGCAGATGAAATCTGTTACCCGATGTTCTTGTTGCTTCCCTGGAATTTGCATATTTCTGATCTTGATAATAGTATGATGGAGTTTTAATGTTCTGGCAATCCGCGATCCTGATTGATCAACGAAGTGCTAACAGTTCATTGAATTCCACCGTAGTTAAAAAGAAAGATGAAATTTCGCAGACAAAAGGGCAATGCAGATATGATCTGCACGGGGATCATGCGTATGACGAAGTTTAGTATGGGGTTCGAGATTTTATTATCTCATGCTTCATACACCCCGCATTGTTAATCTAGCGACTTGAATTATCATACTTGATGATGGACGTTGGTAGCTTCGGTTTGTTTCGAAACCTTAGAAGCCACGAAAAACAAGTTTTTGCATGAACCAATTAGAGGCGTCTAACTTGGTTTTGCAGGAGGGATTACATGTGCATGTGATGTGGTATAGCGGTGCTCATAATAATTTGATTATGTATGAGATGACTATATAATGTAAATTGATTAACATGACCTGTGTGTCATGATTCGGCATGATGGCTGGAGCCATATGATTGCACTTTAAATGACCTGTGTGTCAACCTTGTGTAATGCATTATTTTATTAGCTATAGAGATAGCAATATTATCTGCTGCTTTGACAAGGTGGTGGCAATCTTCGCGAAGGTGATCACCTACGTTAATGCCGAAAACGAAGGAATACAAGACTTCTCCGTCAGAAAGAGCTATACCATATCATGCTATTATGAATTGCATGAGATGTTTATCCCTTATGATGAACCCTTCTTGATTGCACGGTAGTCGCTTTTATTAGGGTGATCTCTCACAAAAATATCAAGTAGTTAGTGTTCTCCCAAGTGTAGCACCGTCTACAACACGTATCTTTTCGGGGTGCGCCATGTACACATGAGCACGAACGATTAGAGAGGTGTAAGGCGGGTGAAGGTCAGACCTCACTGCGTGATCACTTGGTTGTCTTGACGTTCAGGCAGGACAGTCCTGAGCTCGGAACACACGCATCGAAAGATGGACAAGTGTCACGTAGAGATGTGATTGGCAAGTTGGCCTACCGATTGAAATTCATGTCATCAGTGATGAACCCGTCAATGGCGTTGAATTGATATGCGGATCTTGAATCACTCACAATCAATTATGAGAGATATTGATTTGAGTGTGAGCGCACTGTTGAATTAACTTGTTTAATTCTCAGTGCAATTAATTATGAACAATGTCTAAGTGTGGTTTGCTTAACAGTTATAGAATAATGGCTCGCGTTTCCACCTTCCCTGTTAAAATTGAATAAGCTGTTAAATATCTGGTTAAAACTTTACGGTTGGTAACGTAATGTGAGGATTGTCCTCAAAAGTGCCGAGAAGGACTTTGTCCTATCGCGTACTTTCGGTATTCTCTCGCTTATGCTATGGATCATGTGACTCTCGTCCTTCGATCCAAAAGCTAGAATTCCGTTTCAGTCAAGTGCAATATGTTTGCTTCCATGAGACCCGAACTTCGAAAGTTTGGATAGTTATGTGATATTCATGGAATCTGAAAATCATTTTTCAGAGACAGACAAAGGCTAAAAGATATGAGATATCCAAAGCAATGTTTGTTTGCAAACTATTAGTAAAGAAGTTTACTATGCATTAGACTGATAAGAGAGGGATCCAGAAGAACGCCTGTCATATGATGAAAGGTGAATAAAACAACAACTTAAAGAGAAAGGAAGTGTCTGAAGGGTGTTAGTGTGATAACACACCTAGGAAGTCCGGGGCTAACGCCACTCTTAAGTTGAGTGCTTCTTCTGAGAGTAGGAGAAATACTGAAAGTTAAACTGTTAGAAGTATAAAGGCAAAAGAAAGAAGACTGGAATATCCAGCTCATGTATGAATGTCATACAAGTTTTTGATGTATAGAAGGCTGGTCAAAGATATAGTTCTTGGGAATTATGATTAAATTGTTAATCACTGATTCTTGGGTATTGTGAGTTAATCAAAAAGATACCCGCTCGATTGCATTCTGTTGCAACTCGATGTAAGAAATACTATGGCCTGAAAGACTAGCCAGGAATGAGGTTTAGGTATACACAGGGAACATAGTAAATGTGACTATACCTTCCATCGGTGTATTACCGTCTGTATTTATTTTCATAATTCATTTAGAGTTTTACACACTCTAGCCCATTGCATAAGGTATCTTGCAAGAAGGTTGTTCATAAGAGAACTTTTGATGTTCGGTGTTATGAATAACATAAGGGCCATACTTTCATTATGAATGAGATGTATGTTATGAATGTTGATAATAATATATTACCTCTGGATTTACTTTCATAATTCATTTTAGAGTTTCATACACTCTAACCCATTGCACAATGTTTGTTGCAAAAGAGTTGTTCATAAAAACAACAATTGTTGTTCAGTATTATGAATAACATGAAGGGCCATGCTTCCATCCAAGATGGGACGTATGTTATGAATATTGATGTTAATATGATACATCCATAACACTGACGCTAAATGTCGCAAGACTAAAAGAATACCACACAAGTGTGGCACTGCATTTGGTCACATTGGAGAAACCCGCATGGAAAATTCCATTATGATGGATTTTGAAGTCGTTTGATTTTGAATCATCTGACACTTGCACATTTCCTCCAAAAAGTGAAGTGACTGAAATACCGTTCACAGGCCAAAAAGAACGAATAACAAACTTATTGTGATCATACATTTTGATGTGTGTAGTCCGATAAATGTTGTTAGTAGTGGATTTATCTATCTTCAGAAATGACTCAAGTAGATATATAGATATTTACCTGATGAGACATAAGTCTGGATCTTTTGAAATCATTCGAAAGGTTTTCAAAATGAAGAAGAAATTATTGTAACAAGAAAATTATGTTTCTACAATTCGATTAAAGAAAGGAAGATTTGAGTTACAAGTTTAGCAAATGTCTGATGAGTTGTGAAAGGGGTTTCATAACTTGCACCTCCCGGAACACCACTACAAGTGGAAAGTCCGTGGAGATGTAATCGAACCATTCATGACATGGTAAGATCAAAGATGACATAAATAAATTTGCCATTATCCCTTTTAAAGAGTGATGCTATAGAGACTGCGGCTTTTACACTGAAAAGAGCTCCATTGGGTCTGTTGAAATGACACCATGGTATTGTACGTCCAACCATGTTATATCTTTTCTTAACATTTGGAATATGGGGCTTGTGTAAAAGGTTACAAACCTATTCCAAATCAGACAAGTGCTACTTTGTAGGTCATCCCAAGCAATTGGGTATTCCTCCCTCACTATACCGAGGCAAATAGGTTTGCCACAAAGAACGGTATGCTTTTTGAAGAAAATGGTTCTTTCAAAAAGGTAAGTGGGAGAATAATGCAACTCAACGAGATAACCAGTATCTCCGTCATCAGGTCAAAGGAAAGAGACCTTGGAAGTAATTCTAGTGTTTCCTACCGCGACTGATACGGAAGTCTCTACAATAAAATGTATGGACTTCAGTCAAACTTGCAGCTAAACCACGTAGGCAAGGCTCATGCAAACCTCTCAGGTGCGCAGACGAGATATTGTTATCAGACAACAGTATACCTACGATACACAAGGAAGCGTTGATGGGCCCTGACTCCGGAATTGGCTGAATGCCAATACAACCCGAGTTAGTTTCCATATAAGTGATTCAAGATTAAAACCTTGATACACCTTTCGGAAGACTTAGAGTCTAACGAATATTTATGGAAATTAAAACTGATACGGATAAAAATGTTTTATCCATAAAGCTCGACTTGTTGCAATAACAAGTTCAAGGAGTTGACTACGATGAGGTTGTTTCATCGTAGCGATGCTTAAAGTCGGTTCGGGTTGAACTAGCAATTAATACATATTTCAATCATAAGATATGAAACATGGATGACAATAGGATTTCCATCTGATGGAAATGAAACCAAGGACTTGCATGTGTTACAGTCCAAGGTATTTTGTCAGTCCAGAGGATGCTAGTAAGTATGCAAACTTCAGAGTTCCAGCATTGGACAGAAGAGAGCAAAATGGAGTTGGAATCTTCGTGTTTTGATGAAATAGTCAAAGGGGTTTGACTTCATCAATGGGTAACGAAGATGCTTATGATTCAAGAAAGTAAGTGGGAGCGTAATAAAATTTCTAAAAAAAACGTTGTGTGCTTGACACATTATTAATTGGAAATAAATTTCTTGACACGAATTAGGACTTCATTTGAAAATAATTTTTCGATGAAGTGCTTGGGCTAAATAGCCTTTTATATTAGGCATGATGATCTATGGAGATAGATTTACCTAATGGGGCTTAGCAAAGATACATATTGACAAGATGCTAAAACATTTTAGCATTAAAAACGTCAAGGAGTGATTCTTGCCGAAGTCACATGGAAAGAGTTTTTGCAAGACTCGGTGTCCCAAAACACTGATGAGCAAAATACATGATGGAGATTCCACACACTCTTATGTTTGGATTAATCATGTATTCCATGGTATGTAAAAACAACCAGATATGTCCAATACTCCCAAAGTTGATGCGAGTATAGATACCAAAGTGATCAAAAGTTCTGATCATGGGACAACAGTGAAAAAGGGTCATTGAGTACTATAGTAGCACCGATGACATGTTTTCTCGCAAGCGGAGATCATGAAGAGTTCGTTATAAAAGGTTACATCGATACAGTCTTCATCCATGCTCCAAGCGATTTTCGATTTAAATTGAGGGTTTTGTGTAACACACAATATGGTGGCACGGTAGTTGGAAATTGTTCCAAACAAGTTACTGTGGCGAATTCTATAACAGAGGCGAAGTATGTTGCCGCTTTTAAAAGCAACAAACAAGATGCTGAATCATATAGTTCTTTCATGAACTTAGTATGGTTCCAAGAAGGCTTTGGTCAATGGGACACTACTGCAGGTAGTTGCTCCATAACTCAGTCTGAGGAATCCAGGTTCGACCTGTGATTCACATACATACGAAGCCAAGTCCACACAAAATATGAATTTTGTGAAAGCGTGAAAACGCGAGGATATGCAAAGATACACACGGAGCTGAAGTCGTCAGATCCGTTGGACATCAGGCTATACCACATGCGAAGCATATTTACACCAGTGTGCCACAGGTGTAAAGTGCATTAGCATTAACTAGATTATTGACTCTAGTGCAAGTGGGAGTCTGTAGGAGATATGCCCTAGAGGCAATAATAAATGTTATTGATTATCTCCCTGTTCATAATTAGGTTTATGTTCCATGCTATAACTGCTATGGTTCTCGAGTCTACAATAACCACGAGGCTCGGAGGAAGACTCATATGCACGTGTGGAATAATAAACGGTAAAATGTATTCCTAGTCTGGCCTCTGAGACTAGCTCAAGTGTTGCATGATGATTCTATTTTCCTGATCATGGGCATGACTATGCCGGCAATTTTGAGGGCACAATGTTAGAAGAACATTTGTGTTGAATCGACCCGAATTGATGTTATGCTATGGGATACTTTCGTCACAAGTTAATGGTTAATAACACAGATATGGTTAATGTTTGCATGATTCCTCAGACCATGAGAGTATCGAGTTTCTTCATGCTTGATTCATGAACTTTGGGGTTTGTTAAACGTCATCCGTAAATGGGTGGCTATTACGGCGGCTTACAGGTTCATGGAAAAGTGTGTCAAGTAACTTGATAGCTCGATATTGGGATTTGCTCCTCCGACGTTGGAGAGATATCTCTGGGCCCTCTCGGTGTTATGGTATCCATCATCGTCTGGCCAGACACTTTGTGATTTGATCACGGGGATGCCGGAACACGGTAACGAGAAAAGAGAACAAATACCGGTAACGAGGTAACTGGCATAGTGGACAAGTTGTTGACCCACGGGGATGCCATCATGTCTCACCTTGGGTATTTGTAACATATCGCGAAGCAACAGGAATAGCACACGGCAACTGGAGGTTCACTCGAATATTCATTCGTGTGGGTATAGGGGTCAATATGGGTGTCCACGGCTCCGATGTTGATCATTGATCGGAAAGGGTTCCGTGTCATGTCTATACTTCACCGAACCTATAGGGGCACACGCTTGAGGGTCATCTATCTGCTGAATACTAGACAGGGAGTCTGAGAGAATCACCGAAAAAGTTTCGGACACCGAAAAAGTTTCGGACAGCGGAAAAGTTCCGCAGAGAGAGGTCACCGGATGAGTTCCGGTGAAACTGAAAAGTTGTTTCGGGGTATTCCATTAAGTCAAATTGGTTTCGGCACATGCCTGATAATTCTTGGAGGGTGCCAGAATCATTCTGGAAACTTCTGGGAATTTTCCGAGATGAAAACCGGAAATGTTCCGGAGCTGCCGGAACCGCTTCAAATGCTTTTCGCAGATGAAATCACTAAACTGGAATTGTTCCAGAACGCGTTGAAAATTATTATGGTGGGTACTGGAAATGTTCTAAGCCCACATAAATATTTTCAGTTTGAACGGACGCTGAAAAATGTCATCATGAATAGTGAAAGTGCTTTTTGGGTTACTTTTTGGAAAGCCACTTGTTTGGACTTTATCCCAAAAGATCTAGGGATGACATGGATGGATTGGGAGGCCCTCTTGGGGGCCCCCCAAGGGGTGTGGCCGGCCACACTTGGGGCTCCACCATGGAGCCCCTCTTGTTCCTTGGTTTCACCCTTATACCCTTGGTGGAAGGACTTCATTCATGTGCTTTTGGGTTTTACTGTAAAACCACCCTACCCCTTGGGATTTCCTATAAATAGAGGTGGAGGGGCAGGCCTCCACACTCATCCCTTCTCACATACAAGTGCCATGCAATAATCTGGCTTCTCTCTCCCTCCCACGAAAAGAGTTTCGTAGAGCCGAAAGGCTGTCTGGGTTCCGGTGGGAACTAGTTCTGGACGGCGAAGCCTTGCCGGATAGATGACACCGTATGTGTGCAACTCTGTAGAGAGGTCGTAGTTTCGATCTTAGTGCCCGAGGGGCTGTTCGAGAGTGCCTCCCGAAGGGCTGTCCAAGTGACGGTCCGAGTTCTGTGAGTCCTCCCGAAGGGCTGTCCGCGACACCGTCCGGGGGACTGTTCGACCGCCTCCCGGAGGGCTGTCCGAGGGGCAGATGAGGGAGTACATCCTCGCGGTTGGGAGGTTGTAAATCCTAGCTGCGGGGATCTGCACCGCCGATCGTCATCGACTCTACTTCCGCTGCGCTACGAGTCGGTAACAAAAATGATCAAACCTTGTATGCAGTCTCCATAGTGGTCCTGGGCTGGTGCGTAGGTCGGAATTTTTTTGTTTTCTGCTGCGTTACCCTACAATTTTCCCCATAAGAGATATGCAAAGCACTTAGACTCCTGAACCTGCCATTCTGATGGAATATTATGAACACAAAAGTGATGAAAGTTCATTGGAGGATGATGAGGAAGCTCTTGTTAGGGGCAAGAGACAAAGGACTGCAGATTCTTTTGGTGATGATTTCCTCATGTACCTCGTGGATGACGACACTCCTAGTTCCATTTCAGAAGCCTATGCATCCCCGGATGCTGACTACTGGAAGGATGCGGTCCGTAGCGAGATGGATTCCATCTTGGCTAATGGGACATGGGAGATCACTGATCGTCCATATGGTTGCCAACCATTAGGATGTAAGTGGGTGTTCAAAAGGAAGCTTAGGCCCGATGGTACTGTTGAGAAGTACAAGGCTAGGCTTGAGGCCAAGGGTTATACCCAGAAAGAAGAGCATTTCTTTATACTTACTCACCTGTGGCTAGACTGACAACCATTCGAGTGTTACTCGCTTTGGCTGCCTTGCATGGTCTGCTCGTTCATCAGATGAACGTTAAGACGGCTTTCCTTAACGGAGAGCTAGACGAGGAAGTTTACATGCAACAGCCAGATGGCTTTGTAGTAAATGGTCAGGAAAGAAAGCTGTGTAAACTAGTGAAATCTTTGTATGGCCTGAAACAAGCGCCTAAGCAATGGCATGAGAAGTTGAATACAACTTTGACATCTGTTGGCTTTGTTGTTAATGAAGCTGACAAATGTGTATACTATCGCTATGGTGGAGGCGAAGTCATTGAGGAGGTCAAGGCTTTTCTATCTCATAACTTTGAGATGAAAGACCTGGCGTGGCTGATGTTATCTTGAACATCAAGCTACTGATAGACACTGAGGGTGGAATTACGCTTTTGCAATCCCACTATGTTGAGAAGATTTTGAGCCGTTTTGGATATTCGGACTGCAAACCTTCTGCAACACCATATGATCCTAGCGTGCGGATTCGAAAGTTCGAAGGCACAACTATAGATCGATTGAGATATTCTCAAGTGATTGGTTAACTGATGCACCTAGCTTGTGCTACTCGTCCTGACATCTCATTTGTTGTGTGCAAACTGAGCCGGTTTGTTTCCAATCCAGGAGATGTGCATTGGCATGCTGTTGAGCGAGTGATGCGCTATTTGCAAGGTACTGTGAACTACGGGATTCACTATTCTGGGTACCCGATGGTACTTGAGGGGTATAGTCATTCTAATTGGATATCTGATGCTGATGAGATGAAAGCCACAAGTGGATATGTCTTCACACTTAGTGGTGGTGCTATTTCCTGGAAGTCTTGCAAGCAAACGATCTTAACGAGATCGACTATGGAAACAGAACTCACGGCATTAGACACATCATGCGTCGAAGCAGAATGGCTTCGAGAGCTTTTGATGGATTTGCCAGTGGTTGAGAAACCAGTTCCGGCTGTCCTTATGAACTGTGACAATCAAACTGTGATTGCCAAGGCTAAGAGTTCAAAGGATAATATGAAATCCACTAAGCACATAAGAAGAAGATTGAAATCTGTCAGAAAAATCAAGAAACTCCAGAGTGATAGCATTGGATTATATCTAGACTGCTAAAAATCTGGCAGACCCTTTTACGAAAGGACTATCACGGACTGTGAAAGAAAATGCATCGAGGGAGATGGGTATGAGACCCACGTAAGTTACCATGGGGGTAACCCAACCTATGTGATCGGAGATCCCGTGAATTAGAACCTGGGAAAACAATCCAGCGGTCAACTGAGGAGAGTATCCTTAATTAACTCACTTCGTTGGAGATGCATAATACTCTCAATTCTGTAAGGCAGGCTGACTTTTGTCTTAATGTGTTCCAAAGCTTATGTAAGCAAGATGCTAACCTACAGAGCATTCTTTGGAGGAACACGCCTATGTGAGCCCGACTGCTGGTCACAGTCTATGAGATTGGGTGATCTCTAGGAAGCTCATGAGAAGGTACGGAGTATGACTAACTAAAAATAGGCGAAACTTCTGCACGCCAAACTGACAATTCAAGGCATAGTCCATTGTTCAGTTATGAAGAAGTCTAATCCTATTGCTCTAGGTGGAAGTTCGACTTAACAGTCTTCACTGAAAATTCTGGTATATCAAACACTGTTTGGAACAGTTGACAAACTTATGTGCCTCGAGATCTGGTGAGGGATTGATGGACTATGGATGGGCTTAGGCCCATATAAGACAATAATCCCTGATTAATCTCTAAGGCCCATTAATGTGTACGGCAAGTGGTGGGAAGTGTGGGAAGTTTAGTACCATACTGCTACAGTAAAAAGAGTGAGACCTTTTTATAAGAGCTGCTCTACCACTTGCTATTGGGAGATTGGGAATAGGAGTTGTACATGCGCGCTCCTCCTCCTCCGCCGCCCGCCTCACCTCGCCACGCCTCGCATCGTCACGACGCGCGCGCCACGGGTTGCCGGAATGAGCCGAGCCAACCTTATTTTTGCCAGTCAAGAATGGTTAATTAATCTCGTATTAATTAACGAGTCACTTACGGAAGTGCCACTGTCCGAGATGTTGGACTGCGGGCTGTTCGTGGACTCGGTCGTGGGCTTAAGCCAAGGCCCATCTACCCGACGACCTATATAAGAAGGCGCTGGCCAGTGGAGTGAACCCAGAACTCAGTTCATTAACTCCCTCTCGCACAACCCTAGCCGTCATCTACTATTCCTCTCACTGTGCTACTTCCGGCGATCCCATCCCGACGACCGCGTGCACGGTTGGTCGGGAGAGCAGGTGCCTCCGGAACCCTGTCATTCGAAATCCTGCCCGGGAGAACGGCAATAAGGTTTTTGGGGAGCGTCTCAAAGCAACTGCTCGCGATCCGTCCCCGTCTCTGTCCTCCTCTGCTTCCACTATTTTCTCTTCATCGACTCCATGGCTGACGACGAAGCCGCCAAGAATAAGGCCTCGGCCGATGCCGAGGCTGCCGCTACCGCCGCCGCGTTGCCCTGGCCAACCGGAGGGTATGACTTGTTCATCCCCTATTTGCTCGTTCATGTGCTGGCCGTATATATGCTGTTCATAGATGTTTCGGTTCTATGTGATGTACGTGCTCACATGCTTAGGTATCGGTATGAGATGCATACCGTATTTACCATGTTTACTGTTTACTCGTGGATTAGATTAGTCGAGAAAGTGCTAATACTTCCAACATTTTATACCCAAGGCGCACACACACCTAGCTAGCTACCACTCACGGATGACCCAGCCACCACCGGCCACTAACTCAACTAACCCACGCACGCATGGCCCACTAACAACCACGGCCACTAACCGGCTAACTACATGCACGCCCACGCACCGCATGCATTGACTGAACGGCCACACGATCCATACCGTACGTGCATGCAGCTGTTTGTTGCCAGCCCCCGCGGACGGCTAGGCCAAGACCAACTGGCCGTGATCAAGATTAATGCTTACAGGAGAGGAGGCGACAATTAGGGATGTATATTCTTAGGAAGGACAATAGGAGATGGTCAGGAAAGAGTCACGCGGCGGTAGTAGAGGGATAGAATTTCTGTCTTGTACGTTTACTAAAGATTGGAGGTGACGCGGTGTAAAAAAAAGATGGAGCCGTGATCGGGTTAATCTCATGCATTCTAGACCTTCCTCTCTTCAAAAAACAAAATAAGTGGACAGCTCATATCTGTTATATACTCTTGATTGGCTTGGTAAAATTTGGGAAGATCTACACCGTAATAACTTGGTCCCACCAGATTAACAGCTTGTTATTCTAATTAACATAGGAATTTCTAGGGATTACATAATTAGTATAAGTATATATGTGCACAACAGTTTTAGGCTATATATATTTTTTAATTTTTTGACAAGATGCGTGATAAAATCCCTGCCAGAGCAAACAATTTTTTACTATCAGAGATACGAGTTAAAGTCTAGGGTCATGATCATCAAGTCCGGGAGATTGCAATTGTATATGGTACGTACTGATCTACAAGCACCAAATAAATGCATTGACTATTTCTATTAAACATGAAAAATACTTGGGAAGGATTATAATATGTACTTACATTTCTGGGGTCATGGTTGACATTAATTAACTGTTATTCTAATAGAGGCGTTGATTTCAAACCACTATAGAACAGCGAGCAAAGGATTGGAGGTAATGACATATTCTTATGTATGCCTTTTCTCTCCACCAGATGGCGATATGTTCGAACCTGTGTGTGTTCCAACTACTTATAGTTATACTTGATTAATTAGCACAACATAAAATAAAAGGAGTACTATTACGGTATTACCAAATATTTGTGGATTCCGCCCATGTACTAGCCTGTTCTACTGCTATGGAGTACTACTACCATATATTATCTTATATTAAGAAAGTGTCCTACAGGCCAAAGCATTTGTGAGATGATACTGATCTGCTATATTTCTAGGCTCATGCATGCATTTCTTGAAATTCATCTACTCCCTAAGATTGCAATCTTCTGATTTTTACTATATATAACCAGCTTTTTCCGCATATTTTCATCAATATCAATAAGATTGATCACGCAGATGGTGCTAGATGGATAGAGATATCCAATTTGTTCAAACGTGTGCTAATTGTTTTTTTTCTACTTAATAATTTGGGTTAACCTATTAGTTGTCCGTGCTTCATCTGTATAGTTAATTTTTTATATCATATGATTGTCATGACAATTAGTGATGTTTTTTCACATATAATCGACTTTGATAAAGTTCAAAAAATAATTTAAATTTTTGCCAGCAAAGTACTTTTACAAAAAATGTAGATTGTATCATTTCTAAGATGGACATTTAAATTCTATTAAAAATACAATATGCAGTATTTTACAATAAGTAAGTCATGTACTAGCCTGTGCGAATGCACGGGTTGTCGACTAGTTTATTTTAATGAGAACCAAGGTTGATGACAGTAGTGTGTGTATGTTTTGCTCTTATTTGGATGACAGTAGTAAAAGAGATGGTTTTATTTTGCCAATCTTGTTTTGGACAGATTATGTCAATTGTCGCTACTAAGACCTCTGAGAGCTCCATGATGGTACTAGTGTGTTTTATGTCTTGACAGATTATTTTAACTCAACTTTTTTAACAATGCAGATTGAACTTGGAAGAAATTTGTTTTATGATTCACCTCCTTATCTTTACATGCCTTTGTCTTCCAACCTGTACTGGATATCACATTGAGAAGCACATAGAAACAAGTATTTGCTCTAATTCATTTTGATTTTTCAATGTTATAGAAACATGTTGTTTGATTTGTGACCGAGTACTTCATCTTAGCTATTCAGTTTCTTCCCATGCTTCTCTCATAAAGAATTTTCCCAATGCCACCCAGTGTTTCTCCCTTAACATCAACAACTTGAATATGCACATAATTTTGAGATATCAAATTCAGACATGTGTTGACAAGGAGACGCTGGCACAAAGGTGGACAGGCAGGGCCAAATTCAGACATGTGTAGAGGATTGGAGATGGTGCTAATTGAGGTTGTGCTGTCACTCAAAAAATAACCACGTGTTAGTCATCACTCATCAGTAGGGACGTAGAGGGTACCATTGGCGCTGTCTGGTCTGTAATGGTAAAATAATGCCAAAATACTGTCCAAACATGGCCAGATGCTCTCTTCAAAAACTGTTTTGAAAAGTGAAATGCCCAGAAAAATCTGGAAAAAATCCATAAAATTAATCTTATATATATTTGAGCAATCTGGGAAATTTTTGGCAGATTGGGACAGCAACCAATTTCAATTTTCAGCTGAAAATTCAGAGTTCCTAGAAAATTGTGAAATAATTCCAGAAGTTGAATAATACATATATGACTAATAAGGGGAAGTTTCAGCTCATTTCAATCATTGCTTTGAGAGATTCATGCTTTTTAACTTTCAGCTTCAAAATTCGACGAAATCTTGACGAATTTTACAAGTATCCAGAAACTTATGAACAAATCCATAAATTGAAGAATACATGCATAACAAATCTGGATAAGTTCCATTTAATTTGGATCACTGGTTTGAGATATTCATGCATCTGAACTTTCCGCTTCAAAATTGACTGAATTTCGAAGTTCCGATAAAGATTCAGAAAAATAGTGAAATTGAAGCATACATTTGACTAATCTGGAAAAATTCATCTCATTTGGATTGGTTTGAGAGATTCTTGCTTCTTAACTTTCAGTCTCCAAATTGGATCCGAAGATGAGGAGGCCTTCTGTTCAATTTTTGTTTGCTAAATAAAAATTAGAAAACATATGACATGTGGACAATGAAATGGGGGCATGGTGGTCACTTCTGATCCCATTTAAAAGAAAATTTAAGTTCCTGAACCTTTTTAAAAGAAAATGTATATAAAGTCAGTTCTGATCCTTTTTATAAGAAAATGTAACAAGACGTCGCAGGGTCATAGAAGGATTGTTGAGCTTTTCCATTAGCATACAATGGTCCTCAAACTTTGCAAAAGCATACAAAGTTTTTACACCTCATACAAAGCCTGAAACATTTAGCAATTTTCAGGACTCAGTTCCTGAACTTACAACAGACATCGAGAGTTACCTGATTGTAACATCGGTGCTTTAAGAAGTTTAACTAAGCACAAATGTTACCTGATTTACCTGATTGCGAATCAACAGAGTCAGGTAATGAAAATCACACTGAGTGCAGATACAAACATGTGTAATCTCTTCGAATGCAGAAATAATAGTTATCATTTAGATAACAACATGAGCAAGTCACAGCCACAGTACAGCTAGGTAAATCAAAGTGCGTGCAGGTGCAGGTAAATCATGACAAGTCTTTTGCACAACCTTCTGTTGCTAAACACCAAATCTCCAACACTCAAATGGAGCTGTTAGCTAAGGCCACATCTCACTTGCCTTCCAAAAAAAAAAAACATGAGCCATTGAAACAAAAATGCTCTGGCAGTTAATCAACCCTCCATCACTACCTTAACAAGGAAAGAAATAGCTCGAACAATGCTCTAGCTGCTAACCATCGCCCCATCAGGACTGCTTAAGAAATAAATGGGTCGTTGATAGAAAGATCAGATGCTCTGCTGTACGTCCAAATGTGACCTGCTGCGCGCCCATGGACCTCCAAGGAAGGTTTGTCCAAGACCTTACTGGCCCACATTCTCTTGGAAGCCAACGGCTGCAGTTTGCGCGTGGCCTCACTCACCGCGACAGAATCCGGGTCGGCCAGTATGACTGTCACCTCCTGCAGCAGCACCGCTCGCCCAAGGACCAGCTTCAGGAACCCAACCTGGTTTGTCCCCCCGGTGAACTGATCGAACACCACCTTCTTGACACGCGATTGCACGCATCCAATCGGACCGACCCCCTGCCAGAACGTGGAATTGAGCTTGTCCCTTGCCTTGACTTCAGCATGGTCATAGTAGTAGTCGGTGTCATTGTCCGACTGCAAAATGAAACCGCGCAATTCAATTCAGTACAAATTGTGATTACGCAAATTGTGAATGCAAAGAAAGAGAGAGCAACAGGGTAAAAGCTAAACTGACAGCCATAATGTGTAAGGTCTCTACTTCGGGGAAGCATCTCAAGAAACTCAGCAAAGTTCTCACTTCCTCAGCGACTCTGAAACGCACCTTCAGAGCTAACACATTGACGCTTGGAACCACTGTATTTGGGCAAACTTTGGTAACTCCAGCCTGCAAA
Organism: Thinopyrum elongatum; assembly: GCA_011799875.1. NCBI lineage: Eukaryota > Viridiplantae > Streptophyta > Magnoliopsida > Poales > Poaceae > Thinopyrum > Thinopyrum elongatum. Next base: position 55,608,170 of record CM022302.1, read on the forward strand.
TCATCACAGCAGCGATCCATCAATCTACTATAATATAACTCAATGCAAATCAATCCAGCTACCACTCAAAAAAGAATTGCTGATCATATGAGAGATCGGCCGGGGATAAAAAAAAATATTTCACCTTGATGATGGTGTTGCCGATCTCAAGCACGTGCTTGGCCGTGTCCAAGTAGCCGAGCACGGCTAGCTGAGGAGTATAGCCTATCTTGACCTTGATGGTCCTTCCAGGCCCAGTGGCGTTGGAGTAGTAGAGGATGAGCCGCTGCAGGTGCGGGGTGGCAATGGCAGCGACCTCTTCCAAGCAGGAATACCAGAGCAGCATGCAACGGAGGCTATGGCTGCCGACGCGGACGCGGTCAGGGAGGCAGTAGGTGGAGATGAGCGCCAAGATCTCCAGCTTGGGGCTGCAAGCGAGCACGTAGTCCAGATCGTGATCATGCGTAATGCAGGCACAGATGCCGAGCTCCTGGAGGTCGGGGAAGACGTCCGGGCTGCGCGGCAGTCCGCTGGTGTAGGGGAAGAGCCACACGCCGAGGTAGAGCCGGCGGAGCGAGGCGCCGCAGCGGAGGAGCGATGGCGGTAGCTGCACGGGCACGCCGGCGAAGGAGCGGGGGTTGACGAGGGTGAGATCCTCCACGCCCTTGTTGGCGAGGAGGCGGAGCCACTCGGCGAGGAGCGCGTCCTTGTTGGACTCGTCGACGAGGTTGTTGACGAGCCGGACGGAGCGGAAGGGGCCCGGGTGGGAGGCGAGGACGCGGGACGCCGCGGCGGCGTGGGGGAGGAGGAGGGCGTCGTCGAGGACGAGCGGGGCGGCGCGCCAGAGGCCGCGCCAGCGCTGGGAGAGCGCGCCGGTGCGGGCGGCGTCCTTGGCGGGGAGGCGGGAGACGACGTTGCAGAGGAGGACGTCGGGGAGGGCGCTGATGCGGTCCTCGCAGCGGTCATCCTGGTCGGAGATGGCGGCGGAGAGGGAGGCGGTGGCGGAGACCGGGGAGGCCGGGAGGCAGGCGTACATGACGTTTTCAAACCAGAGGACGGGATCCATGGCGACGGCGACGGCGACGGCGATGGGGGAGGAGGGCGGCGGCGGCGGCGTGGAGAAGGTGTTGTTCCGACCAGTGTGAACTGAGATTAAAATGGGTTTGGTCTCACTCAGTTCGTAGGGTTTCGCGTGGGTGGGCCGGAGCAGGAAGCGTCTGCTCTGGGCCTTCTCTCTGTTCGTTTGTGCAAATTGGACTATAATAACTTCTATATATCATAAAATAAAATGCCATTCCCTCAAAAAATCTAAAAAAATTCCAGCCTAAAAAATAACCTAAAAAAATTGCCACAAAAAAATATTTTAAAAAAACTTCTCTACGAACAAACTGTAGTTGTAAAAAATCCATCATCCGGGGAATCATTTTTTTTCATCCGAAGCGACTTACCAGGAGACTAGGTTTTTTTGCTGGTCCCGGCGTCGTTGTTGTCTCGGGTAGGCGCTTTGGAGCGTCGTCGCTGGTCCCTCTCTATCCAAGATGAGCTTGTCTAGGTTTTCTCCATGTTCTTTTCCTATCTATTTGAAGTTGAGATGTGCTCGGATTGCCACATTATTTCATTGAAGTCTCCTATCATAAGCCAAGGCACATTTGCAGCATCTTTTTTATTTCTACACTCGCATCATAGAAGAGGGTAATGCCGGCACCTTTCCCAACACCGAGTTGCGTGATACAGTGACGGAGGCCCAGCCTCCAGTTGAGGTTTTTGACATACTTATTATTTTGCCGTGTTTCTAAGAGGAAGACGAGCTTGGGCTTATAGGTGTGTACAAGACACACGAGCTCTTGAACTGTACGAGGCGGCTAGAGACCTCGACAGTTCCAACTTAGGAGCGTCATGGCTCTTGGTGGGCGCCCTCCTCGGCACCCACTAGTAGACCGGTAGCCCCTATGCCGGTTGCTTCCTTACCACCATCACAGCCCTCATCGGTGTCTTCTTCCACATCAGTCGCCCCCTTGCTCTTTTTCTTCTTGTCCATGAACTCTTCTCCCTTGGTAGACTCCTTCCCTGCATCAACTTCCTGCTCATGGTCACCGCTCTTACTACCTAGGACAGTGACTGAAGTTTCAGAGTTTGTATGCTTCATGTGCCTTTTCTGTTTCTTTTCCTTTAGAGTCGGCCCACCAGATTTGGCCTCCTGCAGGACCCGGGGGGCCTTCAGCAGGGCATGTCCCTCTGCTACAGCCGGCTCAATGGTTGGCGCAGGTGCGCCAGCAATAGCAGCAACAGCAGACTAGGACACCGATTCAAAACCCGGTGGGTACTTAGGGTCATCATCAATTGTGGTCTTTGCCTGAGGTACAGTCTCTAAAGCCTGACCCGATTTCTACTGGGTGCACTCCTCCTTTGCAGTATGCGCGGCGGCAACTGGTGTCAGGGGCGTAGTGGTCAGCATCACCGCCCCCTCGCCCGTCACTGCGATGTTCAGATTGTTTGTCGCTGCCATCCTCATCTGCATCTTGGGTCGAGATCCTCCATCGGAGACCTTAATGGCACTAACTGCAGCAATGGCCGCCTGCACCAATGAGTTTGCAAGGATCTCTTCAGGTATCTTCTCGTGTTCTGGTATGGGCAGGTTAGCTTTGCCCCCTCTCCCCACCTCTTTTTCGAACCTGATCAGAAGACGATGAGCACTACTCGCTACGGGGGCGACATACCCACCCCTACTGTTACTTTTCTTGTATGGGGAGGCATGCATAGTTGCCGTGAACCTCATCTCTTAGAGGTCCACCAGCAACTTACAATCGCGTTGTCCATGCCCAAGAAAGGCACAATAACCACAGAAACGTGGCACTCTCTCATACTTCACTTCTAGGAAAAAAAATCTCATTTCTAGCCTTATCATGTGAGGTAATTTTCTGTTTTAGTGGCTCATCTACATCATGCTTGATACAAACCCTAATGAAATCACCCCAGATCTTACCACAATTGTCCGTGTCCACCTCCAGAACCTCTCCAAGCTTTGCTTCCAACTTCCATGCCACCCCCTCGTTCAGCATGACCGGAGGGACATCATGGATACGCACCCATATTGGCATGTACGCCACCTCTACATCCACAGGAGGCTCGGCCCCGTCCACCGCCACCATCAGGAAGGCATCTCCGTTGAAGGTCCAAGGGCCATTCTCGAGGATGAAGCGTCGGTCCCCTCCCTCTCGAACTCGAGAAGGAAATGGTTGTTCTTGAGAGGTTTGTAGTTGAGGCATCCGCGAAGACCCCACTTGCTCTTCAGCTTGCCGAGTAAGGCCTCGTTGCTGTAGGGCAACGGTGAGGAGTAGAGCCCCACGACGATCCAACGAGTCCTCATAGCAGCTCTTTCCTTGGTGAGGTCTTATACGTCTCCAACGTATCTATAATTTGTTATTGTTCCATGCTGTTATATTATCATTCTTGGATGTTTTACCATCATTTTATAATCGTTTTATATCATTTTTTGGTACTAACCTATTGACATAGTGCCCAGTGCCAGTTGTTGTTTTCTGCTTGTTTTTTACATCGCAGGAAATCAATACCAAACGGAGTCCAAGTGCAGTGAAACTTTTTGTGAAATTTTTATGGACCAGAAGACACCCAATGGGCCGGAGAAGCACCTGGGGGTGCCCCGAGGGGGTCACAACCCACCAGGGTGCGCCTGGGCCCCCAGGCACGCCCAGGTGGGTTGTGCCCACCTTGGTGGCCTCCCGCACCGCCTCTTTGCTCTATAAATACCCCAATATTCCAGAAACCCTAGGGGAGTCGACGAAAATCAATTCCAGCCGCCGCAAGTTCCAGAAACCACAGATCCAATCTAGACACCATCACGGAGGGGTTCATCATCCTCATTGGTGCCTCTCCGATGATGCGTGAGTAGTTCATTGTCGACCTACGGATCCGTAGTTAGTAGCTAGATGGCTTCCTCTCTCTCTTTTGATTCTCAATACAATGGTCTCTTGGAGATCTATTTGATGTAACTCTTTTTTGCGGTGTGTTTGTTGGGATCCGATGAACTTTGAGTTTATGATCAGATCTATGTTTTTATCCATGAAAGTTATTTGAGTCTTTTGATCTCTTATATGCATGATTACTTATAGCCTCGTATTTCTTCTTCGAATCTTTGGTTTAGTTTGTATGAGATATGCCCTAGAGGCAATAATAAATGATATTATTTATCTCCAAGTTCATGATTATGTTTATGTTCCATGCTATAACTGCTGTGGTTCCCGAGCCCGTATATCCATAAAGGCTCTGGGGAAAACCCATGTGCACGTGTGGAATAATAAACGGTGAAATGTATTCCTAGTCATGCCTCTAAGACTAGCTCAAGTGTTGCATGATGATTATGTTTTCCCAATCATGGGCATGTCTATGCCATCAACTTTGAGGGCACAATGTTAGAGGAACATTTGTGTTGAATCGACATGAATTGATGTTATGCTATGAAATACATTTGTCACAAGTTAATGGTTAATAACACAGAGAAGTTAATGTTTGCATAATTCCTTAGACCATGAGAGTGTCGATTTTTTTCATGCTTGCTTCATGAACTTTGGGGTTTGTTAAACGTCATCCGTAAATGGGTGGCTATTACGGCGGCTTACGGGTTCATGGAAAAGTATGTCAAGTAACTTGATAGCTCAAGATTGGGATTTCCTCCTCCGACGATGGAGAGATATCTTTGGGACCTCTCGGTGTTACGGTATCCATCATCGTCTGGCCAGACACTTTACGATTTGATCACGGGGATGCCGGAACACGGAACGAGAAAAGAGAACAATACCAGTAACGAGGTAACTGGCATAGTGGACAAGGAGTTGATCCTCAGGGATGCCAACATGTCTCACCTCGGGTATTTGTAACATATCGTGAAGCAACAGGAATAGCACACGGCAACTGGAGGTTCACTCGAATATTCATTCGTGTGGGTATAGCGGTCAATATGGGTGTCCATGGCTGCGATGTTGATCATTGATCGGAAGGGGTTCCGTGTCATGTCTATACTTCACCGAACCTATAGGGTCACACGCTTAAGGGTCATCTATCTGCTGAATACTAGACAAGGAGTCTGAGAGAAAGTTTTCGAAAAAAGTTTTCAGAGACAGCGGAAAAGTTCCGAAGAGAAAGGTCACCGGATAAGTACCGGTGAAACTGAAAAGTTGTTTCAGGGGATACCATTAAGTCAAAATGGCTTTGGCACATGCCTGATAATTCTTGGAGGGTGCCAGAATCATTCTGGAAACTTTCTGAAATTTTCGGGGATGAAAACCGGAAATGTTCCGGAGCTGCCGGAACCGCTTCAGATGCTTTTCGCTGATGAAAATCACTAATCCGGAATTGTTTTGGAACGCGTTGAAAATTATTTTAGTGGGTACTGGAAATGTTCTAATCCCACATAAATATTTTCTGTTCGAACGGACGCTGAAATATGTCGTCATGAATAGTGAAAAACAGCTTTATGGTTACTTTTTGGAAAGCCATTATTTTTGGGCTTTGTCCCAAGATATTTTTGGGGGATGACATGGAAGGATAAGGCCCCTTTCGAGGGGGGCCTACAAGGAGTGGCCGGCCACATGGGGGCTCCTCCATGGAGCCCCCACTTGTCCCTTGGTTTCACTCTTTGGTCCTTGGGAAGGACTTCTTTTCATGTGGGTTTTGGGTTTTCTTGTAAAACCACCCTACCCCATGGGTTTCCTATAAATAGAGGTGGAGGGGCAGCCCTCCACAATCATCCCTTCTCACATACAAGTGCCATTGCAATGATCTGGCTTCTCTCTCCCTCCCCGCGAAATAGTTTCGTAGAGCCGAAAGGCTGTCTGGGTTCCGGCAGGAACTAGTTCTGGACGGCGAAGCCCTACCGGATAGATGACACCGTATGTGTGCAACTCTGTAGAGAGGTCGTAGTTTCGATCTTTGTGCCCGAGGGGCTGTTTTGAGAGTGCCTCCCGAAGGGCTGTCCAAGTGACGGTCCGAGTTCTGTGAGTCCTCCCGAAGGGCTGTCCGAGTGACCGTCCGAGTTTCGAAGGTCCTCCCGAAGGGCTATCCGCGACACCGTTCGGGGGACTGTCCGACCGCCTCCCGGAGGGCTGTCCGGGGGCGGATGAGGGTATAAATCCTCGTGGTTGGGAGGTTGTAAATCCTAGCTGCGGGGATCTGCACTGCCGATCGTCATCGACTCTACTTCCGCTGCGCTACGAGTCGGTAACGAAAAAGACCAAACCTTGTATGCAGTCTCCATAGTGGTCCTGGGCTGGTGCGTAGGACGGAAATTTTTTGTTCTGCTGTGTTACCCTACAGTGGCATCATGAGCCGTGCTATGCATAGATGCAGGTTGTGATCTAGAATCCATAGAGATGTATGGGTGTTGCACAATATAATTAGGTAGTAGATGAGTTCTATTACTGAAAATTATTTGTGCGGGTAGCAGATGAAATCTGTTACCCGATGTTCCTGTTGCTTCCCTTGAATTTGCATAATCCTGATCTTGACGGCATGGTGGAATCTCACAAAGTTCTGGCAATCCGCGATCCTTTCATGCTGCTCCTGAGTATGCTGATTGACAGATCAACGAAGTGCTAATAGTTCTTTGGGTTCCGCCATAGTTAAAGAAAGATGGATGTTTCGCATACGAAAGGGCAATGCAGATATGATCTGCACGGGGGTCATGCGTATGATGAAGTTTAGTATGGGGTTCGAGATTTTATTATCTCGTGCTTCATACACCCCGCAAAGTTAATCTAGCGACTTGAATTATCATACTTGATGATGGACGTTGGTAGCTTCGGTTTGTTTCGAAACCTTAGAAGCCACGAAAAACAAGTTTTTGCATGAATCGATTAGAGGCGTCTAACTTGGTTTTGCAGGAGGGTTTGCATGTGCATGTGATGTGGTATAGTAGTGCTCATAATAATTTGATTATGTATGAGGTGACTATATAATGTAAATTTATTAACATGACCTGCGTGTCATGATTCGGCATGATGGCTGGAGCCATATGATTGCACTTTAATGACCTGCGTATCAACCTTGTTGTAATGCATTATTTTATTAGCTATAGAGATAGCAATATTATCTGGTGCATCGACAAGGTGGTGGCAATCTTCGCGAAGGTGAACACCGACGTGAATGCCGGAGACGAAGAGATGATAGACTTCTCCGTCAGAAAGGGCTATACCATATCATGCTATTATGAATTGCCTGAGATGTTTATCCCTTATGATGCACCCTTCTTGATTGCGCGGTAGTCGCTTTTATTAGGGTGATCTCTCACAAAAATATCAAGTAGTTAGTGTTCTCCCAAGTGTAGCACCATCATAGCACCTAACTTTTCGGGGCATCATATGGATACATGGGTGCGAACGATTAGGGAAATGTGAGGCGGGTGAGTTGAGACCTCGCAGCGTGATCACTTGGATGTCTTGACGTTCTGGAGGAGCGTCCTGAGCTCGGAACACGCCCATCAAAAGATGAAGAAGAGTCACATAGAGATGTGATTTGCAAATTGGCCTACCGATTGCAATTCTCGTCACTTGAGATGGATACATCCTTGGCGTTGAATTGTAATATGGATCTTGAATCGCTCACAATCGATTATGAGAGATATTGATTTGAGTGGGAGCGCACTGTAGAATTAACTTGTTTAATTCTCAGTGCAATTAATTTTGAACACTGTCTAAGTGTGATTTGCATAATAGTTGTAGAATAATAGCTCGCATTTCCACCTTCCCTATTAAAATTGAATAGCTATTAAATATCTGGTTAAAACTTTACGGTTGGTAACGTAATGTGAGGATTGTCCTCAAGAGTGCCGAGAAGGACTTTGTCCTATCGCATACTTTTGGTATTCTCCCGCTAGTGCTATGGATCATGTGACTCTCGTCCTTCGATCCAAAAGCTAGAATTCCATTTAAGTCAAGTGCAATATGTTTGCTTCAATGAGACCCGAACTGGGAAAGTTTGGATAGTTATGTGATATTCATGGAATCTGAAAATCATTTTCAGAGACAGACAAAAGCTAAAAGATATGAGATATCCAAAGCAATGTTTGTTTTCAAACTATTAGTAAAGGAGTCTACTATACATTAGACTGATAAGAGAGGGATCCAAGAGAACGCCTGTCATATGATGAAAGGTGAATAAAACAACAACTTAAAGAGAAAGGAAGTGTCCGAAGGGTGTTAGTAAAGCTTTCACGCCTAGGAAGTCCGGGGCTAACACCACTCTTAAGTTGAATGCTTCTTCTGAGAGTAGGAGATATACTAAAAGTTAAACTGTTAGAAGTATAAAGGCAAAAAGAAAGAAGACTGGAATATCCAGCTCATGTATGAATGGCATACAAGTTTTTGATGTATAGAAGGCTGGTCAAAGATATAGTTCTTGGGAATTATAATTAAATTGTTAATCACTAATTCTTGGGTATTGTGAGTAAATCACAAAGATACCCGCTCGATTGCATTCTATTGCAACTCGATATAAGATCTACTATGTCCTGAAAGACTAGCCAGGAATGAGGTTTAGGTATACATAGGGAACATAGTAAAATGTTACTATACCTTCCATCGGTGTATTACCGTCTGTATTTATTTTCATAATTCATTTAGAGTTTTACAAACTCTAGCCCATTGCATAAGGTATATTGCAAGAAAGGTTGTTCATAAGAGAACTTTTGATGTTCGATGTTATGAATAACATAAGGGCCATACTTTCATTATGAATGAGACGTATGTTATGAATATTGATAATAATACATTACCTCTGGGTTTACTTTCATAATTCATTTTAGAGTTTCATACACTCTAGCCCGTTGCACAATGTTTGTTGCAAAAGAGTTATTCATAAAAACGACAATTGTTGTTCAGTATTATGAATAACATGAAGAGCCATGCTTCCATCCAAGATGGGATGTATGTTATGAATATCGATAGTAATATGCTACATCCATGACACTGATGCTAAATGTCGCAAGACTAAAAGAATACCACACAAGTGTGGCACTGCATTTGGTCACATTGGAGAAACCCGCATGGAAAATTCCATTATGATGAATTTTGAAGTCGTTTGATTTTGAATCATCTGACACTTGCAACCTTCCTCCAAAAAGTGAAGTGACTGAAATGCCGTTCACAGGCCATAAGGAACGAGCAACAAACTTATTGGTGGTCATACATTTTGATGTGTGTAGTCTGATAAATGTTGTTAGTAGTGGATTTATCTATCTTCAGAAATGACTCAAGTAGATATATGGATATTTACTTGATAAGACGTAAGTCTGGATCTTTTGAAATCGTTCGAAAGGTTTTCAAAAATGAACTAGAAGTTATTGTAACAAGAAATTATGTTTCTACAATTCGATTGCGGAAAGGAATATTTGAGTTACAAGTTTATCGAATGTCTGATGAGTTGTGAAAGGGGTTTCATAACTTGCACCTCCCGGAACACCACTGCAAGTGGAAAGTCCGTGAAGATGTAATCGAATAATTTATGACATGGTAAGATCAAAGATGACTTAAATAGATTTTGCCATTATCCCTTTTAAAGAGTGATGCTTTAGAGACTGCGGCTTTTACACTGAAAAGAGCTTCATCGGGTCTGTTGAAATGACGCCATGGTATGGTACGCACAACCATGTTATATCTTTTCTTAACATTTGGAATATGGGGCTTGTGTAAAAGGTAACAAACCTATTCCAAATCAGACAAGTGCTACTTTGTAGGTTATCCCTAGTCATTGGGTATTTCCCCACCACTATACCGAGGGAAAGGTTTTTGCCACAAAACGGTATGCTTTTAAAGAGAATTGTTCTTTCGAAAAGGTGAGTGAGAGGACAGTGCAACTCGACGAGATAAACAGTATCTTCGTCATCAGGTCAAAGGAAAGGAACCTTCGAAGTGATTCCAGAGTTTTCTACTACGACTGATACGGAAGTCTCTACAATAAAATGTATGGACTTCGGTCGAACTTGCAGCTGAACCACGTAGGCAAGGCTCGTGCAAACCTCTCAGGTGCGCAAACGAGATATTATTGTTAGACAACAATATACCTACGATACACAAGGAAGCGTTGATGGGCCCTGACTCCGGAATTGGCTAAATGCCAATACAATCCAAGATAGTTTCCATATAAATGTTTCAAGATTAAAATATTGATACACCTTTCGGAAGACTTAGAGTCTAACGAATATTTATGGAACTTAAAACTGATACTGATAAAAATGTTTAATCCATAAAGCTCGACTTGTTGCAATAACAAGTTCAAGGAGTTGACTACGATGAGGTTGTTTCATCGTAGCGATGCTTAAAGTCGGTTCGGGTTGAACTAGCAATTAATACATATTTCAGTAATGAGATATGAAATGTAACACCCCATGTATTAAGCTACAGTAATCACCTTTTTTATTATGCTAAGTCATCATGATCAACAGTTCTTAATCATCATTAGTATCATATCTCTTTTCAAATTCAAATTCAAATGGAAATTCAAACTAAAAGCGAAAATAAAAGTTGTTCAAATTTGAAAAAAAAATTGTCCATCATATTGGAAATATTCCCAAAGCATTTATAAAAATAATGGCAACATTAATTGAAATACTTAAGTGGATCTATCAACCAAAACAGTACCAAAAAGCAGCATATTCAACCCTTTTTCAATTAAATAAAATAAAGATAAAATCATTTGTACTCTAAACCATTTTCTAACAATGTCTAATATTGCACTGTAAATATTTGGGCAAGATTCATAAAATAAAAAAGTCATTTGAAATAAAAATAAAAGACAAAACAGATGCTGGAAAAAGGAAAAGAGAAAGAAAAGGAGAAAAGCTACTATGCACTTGAGCCCACCAGCTACAGTGGCGGCCCAGCCCAACTAGCCCCCCTTCCCCTACCTCGCGCTGTTCACGCGTGCTCGCTGTCGCCGCGCGCGCGCTCGCCGCGCACCCGGCCCCCCCTTCCCTCGAACGACAGCGCGCCGGCGCCCGCCAGTCGAGGTTAAAGCCGCAGCTCCCACGGCCCACTGAGCCCCTCCTCGACCATTCGTTCGCTCTCCTACCCCTCTCCCCTACACCAGATCCCCATCGCTCGAGCGCTTGCGTCGCCGCCGTCTGCCACCACCGCGGCGAGCGTCGTCCCCGTTTCCCTCCAACCAGACCGGAAGCTTCCACGTGCTCGCCTACGTCATCTACGCCTGGGCGGACGAGCTCGAAGCGCCTGCATCGCCGCGCTCGACCCCGCCTTCCTCCTTCGGTCGTCGGAGATCGCCGCTACCATGCCGTCGTCTCCGAGCTACCCCGAGCCCACTGCCTTCCCCTACAACTCCGACATGAGCACCGCGTCCCCCTCCCTCTCTTCCCTGCCCCTTTTCGTGGCCGTAGCCATCCCGCCGCGTTGCAGTGCTCCAACCACCGCCATTGCGGCCGCCCGCGTGCCGTACGTGCTCCCGAGCCCCCGCATGAGCCACTGGCGCGCTCCAGAGCATGAGACGCGTCGAACCCGGCCCCCAGCTAACCCCCTAGCTCGCTCCAGCCTCGTTTCCAAATGGGGCCGAACGCCGGCGCCCGCCGCGGTCGATGCCGCCGTCGCCTCCGGCCACCTCCGATCACGGGACCACCCGGGATGGATGCGGCTCACTCTCCTCCGTCGAACTAGCCCAGCCACGGTTCAAATGGTCCCCTGTGGCCGAATTCCGGCCACGGCCGAGGCTCGCCGCCGTGTACGGGCTCGCCGGAGCGCTCTCCGGCGGCTGGTCCGACGTGGCGCTGACCTCGCCGCCTCTGGGCCACTGACTGGTGGGCCCAGGAGCCCCCAGTTGACCCGTTGACCTCGGTCAATGCTGACTGGGCCAGTCCCAGTAGCTGACATGCGGGCCCCACCCGTAAAACATTTTAAAATAAAAAATAAAAATGTTTTAATTAAATAGATAATTAGTTAATTAAGTTAGTAAGTTAATGTAGGGGAACGCAGCAGAAAACAAAAATTTTCCGACCTACGCACCAGCCCAGGACCACTATGGAGACTGCATACAAGGTTTGATCATTTTCGTTACCGACTCGTAGCGCAGCGGAAGTAGAGTCAATGACGATCGTTGGTGCAGATCCCCGCAGCTAGGATTTACAACCTCCCAACCGCGAGGATGTATACCCTCATCTTCCCTTCGGACAGCCCTCCGGGAGGCGGTCGAACAGTCCCCCGGACGGTGTCGCGGACAGCCCTTCGGGAGGACCTTCGAAACTCGAGCGGTCACTCGGACAGCCCTTCGGGAGGACTCACAGAACTCGGACCGTCACTTGGACAGCCCTTCGGGAGGCACTCTCGAACAGCCCCTCGGGCACTAAGATCGAAACTACGACCTCTCTACGGGGTTGCACACATACGGTGTCATCTATCCGGCAGGGCTTCGCCGTCCAGAACTAGTCCCTGCCGGAACCCAGACAGCCTTTCGGCTCTACGAAACTCTTTTCGTGGGAGGGAGAGAGAAGCCAGATAACATCTTGGCATGTGTATGAGAGCAAGGGATGGGGAGAATGGCAGCCCCTTCTCCTCCTTTTATAGGCCAAGGCAAGGGGTGGGGTGGGATGTTGAAATACCAAAATACCCAAGCTTCATGTCACACATGAAAGGGCATAATGGTAACACAAGGGGGGCACCGAGGGGACACCACCATGGCAGCCCTTGGGCCGGCCCACACCTTGTCTCCCCATGGGGGGGGGGGGGCCCAACAAGCCACCAACATGTCTCCATGAAACATGCATGCTCCCTAGACAAAAAGCCACCAAACATGCAACCCCCGATTCGTGGGATCTTGTCCCCTCGCGCTGAGACAAGATGTTTTCCGCGAAACTTTTTCTGAAAAATTCCAGAAGGTCCCAGAACATTTCCGGCACCCTCTAAAATTATTCTGGGCATGATCCGAAACATTTTCGGTGCGGTGGTTTTCATCAGCGGAAAGCATTAACAGCGGTTACGGCAGTTTCGGAACATTTCCGGTTTTTCTCTCCGAAAATTCCCCGAAGTTCCCAGACCAATTCTGGCATCCTCTGAAAATTTCCAGGCGGTGCCGAAACCCTTTTTGACCAAATAATATATTCCGAAACAACTTTTCGGTTTTACCGAAACTCTTTCGGTGTTCTCTCTCTCGGAACTCTTCCGTTGTCTCCGAAACATTTTCGGTGACTTTCTCTCAGACTCCCTGTCTAGCGTTCAACAGATAGATGACCCTTAAGCGTGTGACCCTATAGGTTCGGTGAAGTATAGACATGACCGGAACACTTTCCGATCAATGATCAGCATCGGAGCCGTGGACACCCATATTAACCCCTATACCCACACGAATGAATATTCGAGTGAACCTCCAGTTGCCGTGTGCTATTCCTGTTGCTTCGCGATATGTTACAAATACCCGAGGTGAGACATGTTGGCATTCCCGTGGATCAACAACTTGTCCACTATGCTAGTTACCTCGTTACCGGTATTGTTCTCTTTTCTCGTTACCGTGTTCCGGCATCCCCGTGATCAAATCACAAAGTGTCTGGCCAGACGATGATGGATACCGTAACACCGAGAGGGCCCAGAGATATCTCTCCATCGTCGGAGGAGCAAATCCCAATCTTGAGCTATCAAGTTACTTGACATACTTTCCCATGAACCCGTAAGCCACCGTAATAGCCATCCATTTACGGATGACGTTTAACAAACCCCAAAGTTCATGAATCAAGCATGAAGAAACTCGATACTCTCATGGTCTGAGGAATCATGCAAACGTTAACTATCTCTGTGTTATTAACCATTAACTCATGACGAATGTATCTCATAGCATAACATCAATTCGGGTCGATTCAACACAAATGTTCTTCTAACATTGTGCCCTCAAAGTTGCTGGCATAGACATGCCCATGATCAGGAAAACAGAACCATCATGCAACACTTGAGCCAGTCATAGAGGCTTGACTAGGAATACATTTTACCGTTTATTATTCCACACGTGCATATGAGTCTTCCTCCGAGCCTCGTGGTTATTGCAGACTCGAGAACCATAGCAGTTATAGCATGGAACATAAACATAATAATGAGCATGGAGATAAATAATAACATTTATTATTGCCTCTAGGGCATATCTCCTACAGTTAAACTAGTCCCTAATCAGACACTAACAGTAGCCCCCCCTAATTAACCTAACTTAGTTAAATTAACACTAATTATGCCTCTGTCTCAATGACATATGGGCCCCACCTGTCAGGGTTGACTCTGGTCAGCTGGGTTGACCGCTGATGTCACCTCTACGTCATGCTGACGTCACCCCAGTACTGTTCTGGATAATGTTGTTTTAAATAATTAAATATTTCCAGAAATTAGTTTAAACTTTAGAAATTCATATAAAATAATCCGTAGCTCATATGAAATTTGCTCAGAACGACGAGATGAATCCAAATGCGCGGACCGTTCGTCCGCTGCACATACCTAGCATAGCGAGCATGCAACCGTCCCCCTCCATTTCATCTGTCCGAAATACCGAACTTCGGGAAAACATTCCCGGATGTTTTCCCTCTTCACCTATATCGTGTAGCACCGCGTCCGAACACCCCTAGCTCTACATATTGTCATGTTATTCTTTGTGTAGCACTTGTTTGCTGTGTATTTATACTGTTTCCGCCCCCTCTTCTCTCTCATTAGACCCCGACGCAGTTCCCGGTACCGACGCAACTCAGGAGCCCGACGACACCGTTAACGACCTTGCCCTTGCCGCCGAGCAACCAGGCAAGCACCCCCCCCTTGAGCATACCGATATCGCCGATTCTTTCTCTCTCATGCTTGCATTAGAATTGCTGCTGCTACTGCTTTACCTATTCTGATGCATAGCCTATTTATTGTAACCTGCTATTGAAACCTTACCTGCTTATCCTAAACTGTCTAGTATAGGCTGGGTAGAGATCTATCGATGACCCCACTTGTCCCGACTGCCCCGCTGGATTATCAGAAGACCCGATCAACGGGATCGAATACCAGGCTCCGGCACCGCGCATCACCCCCCTTAGTTGTAACGACACTGCATCGTTACTATCGAGTGCCGAGGGTGATACCTCGTGTAGCACTTCTGATATTAACTCTGTAGGGTAGCTAATCGGTCGTGGTCATCGAGGGTGATTCCTCCTTCACCACTTCCGATAAAGACGCCGTCGTACAAACACCTCAAGTGTGAACCCAGCGAGGGTGATTCCTCTGAGTTCACCTTGACGGATACATCATGTAGGAATCCAACGAGGGTGATACCTCGGATTCCCTAGATGTTATGGACACACGGATACTTGGACTGTACTATTGTTACTTGGAATGGCGGGTCGACCCTGAGGGGTACCCGCGTGTGATGTGAAGACGGGTTGCCTGTATGGTGCCCGAGTGATGAATACGAGGCGCGGCCGGGCATTCTTGGCCCTTGCCGCAAGTCCTCGAGACGGGGCGACGAGGTCACATCGATCATGAGTCTCTGCTCATTACCGCAACCCCCAAAGTACTAACGATTTGGATATTTGATTCGAGTGGGCCTCTGGCCCGATAGCACTAACCATCATGCGGGAATAAATATGGGTACTTTGCATCGTGGCATCAGCCGAAAGTTCTGTCAGACGTCCAGTTCAGCATTGTGGCACGGTCGGATCGTACCGACCATCCGAGGCGGTGCTGGTATCCACCCTGCACACAATGACCCGGAGTGCACAGGGCGATGGCCCAAGACCCCTGAGCGCTTAGGTTGTAGACCGGTGGGGACCTCTCTGGTGAGCTCTAGGTAGGGTTGCGGTGTGTCGTTTAGCCGAGGCCGGGCATGACCCAGAAAGTGTGTCCGGCCGGAGTTAAGAGAGTGTGGTGGGTAAGTTGGTGCACCCCTACAGGGAAGAACTAATCTATGCATAGCCGAATCCTCAGTAACGGAAACTCGGAGTTGTATCCCGGTCGATACAACTAGAATTGGATACTATGGCTCTGGGATTGCTTCTCGCAGGGAGTCGAGAAGGGATCTCAGGACGAGGTTGATGACTATATGGCTCTGGGATTGCTTTCTTGCAGGGAGTCGAGAAAGGATCTCTGGGTGAGGTTGAGACTTAATGATACTACTACTCCATACGGTACTACTGTACCCTCTTCTAATGCTGCAAGACCGCTGAAGATGCTAGTCTTCGATAGGACTAGGCCTTCTCTCTATTCTGGCATTTCTGCAGCCCAGTCCACATATACAACCTCCCTTTGATAATGTTGCATATGTAGTGTAGATCCTTGCTTGCTAAGTACTTCGGATGAGTACTCACGGTTGCTTTGCTTTCTTTTTCCCCCATATCCCTTTTGATGCAACCAGATGACGGAACCCCTGAGACAGCTGCCCCGTCGACAATCGCTGCTACTACTACCCCGAGGGTGGATACTACTACGAGTTGGCCGACGACCAGGAGTAGGTTCGGAGGGTCCCAGGCAGGAGGCATGCGCCTTTCGATCGTAGTGTTTTCTTTTGTCCCGCCTTTTAAGGGCCTTGCTATGTTTTATTTTATATCTGTACTCAGATATCTGATGCTTCCGCTGACTCTTGTATGCGAGCTTATGTATTCGAGCCCTCGAGGCCCCTGGCTTGTAATATAAAGCTTGTATGACTTTATTTATGTTTTAGAGTTGTGTTGTGATATCTTCCCGTGAGTCCTTAGGCTTGATCATGTGCATTTGCGTGTATGATTAGTGCACGATTGAGCCGGGGGCGTCACAAGTTGGTATCAGAGCCGACTGACTGTAGGAACCCCCCTTTCCAACTCCTTGGCCGAAGTTGAATCTAGTGGTCCAAAAACTAATTTACTAACATGGCTGTGTGGCTTACGGGCCCACGTCGCCATTGGGTGGTATTAGTATCTTTTATTCCTCATCGTTACTCTGGGACTCTGACCTCTATTCTATTCGGGTTAAATGAATTTATTAACACCGACACTTAGGATCTCGTAAATCTCGTCTAACCGGAGAGCTGGATATCTGTGCTTAATTCCTTACCATTGATCTAATTAGTCTGATAATCATTTTCCTTTTCATTATTTTGTTTAACCTTTCTCTCTGAGTTGTATTATACTTCTCATTGTCATTTGACAATCCTGAATTTCCTCTGTTTTAGATGGATCGTTTGTTTCCACCACGCCCTACGACGCAGCTTGTGCTTCGCACTTGGGCTCATGGTACCCCTGGTTTTCCAGCTGTCCTGATCGCCCTCCTGACCAGACTTGGCTACCGCTGGTACCCCGAGTACATGGTCTACGAGGATTACCGCGACTTCAACCAGGAGCAATACCATGCTGATGTTCGTATCTATGATCAGCAAGATGACTCAGACACTGAGCTGCACCTTTTCCACGGTATCGGCGTGACGATTGAGATGGCAGTACATGATGCCGCCTACTCTGCTGTCGCATGTCTCCGAGGAGAGTTCAGCGATAGCTTGGATGCCTCTGAGTTCCAATACATTCCGTATGCCCCTGCTGGAGATGCTACTGGATACTACACAGCTATCTGTGCCCCATACGAGCGACGTCGTTACGACCCGCACGTTCTGATTCAGTGCACTCAGGCTCTGGATCGCACTGTTCGGGCTCTTGCCGTCGAGTTGGTTACCACTCGAGCACGCCTCTACGATGCTATGACACAGTTGCTACCAGCTGTTCATGTAGGGATACATCCAGAGTACATCCTTTACCCGAGCAGGACTCAGATGTATGCTGGTATTGATTGGCCTGCTGTAGGAGGTCACACACCTGTACGTGGACCTCTTCTTTCAGCTCGAGACCGGATTCTGCATCAGAGTGCACATGGAGCGCAGGAACCTTCTGCGACGAACATTCGTCGTCCGCACGTGCAGCTACCCCGTTTCAGTGGATCTTCCCGACGTTGACGTAGTCGAGCTTTTGAATTTGCGCCGTTATGCTATTCGCATGTAACCGACTCTTTGTATGGATCTGTATGTCTTAATTGACTACTGTTAAGTACCTATGACACTGCTTAATTATTGTCATGTTACATCATGCTTGTCGCTAAACCCCCACAACTGCTTTTACTGAACTACCCCTATTGAAACGTAGCAGGATGGTTAGACCAGGTGGTCGTGGTCGTGCCCCTGAATGCCCACCACCACCAGATTATATGGCAGCTATGATGCAACAATTCGAGCTCAACCGCGAGTTCAGGACTGGGATTATGAATCAGTTCCCGCATCTGAACAACCAGAACCAGAACCCTCCTTCAATAACTCTGCTGGAATTTATGCGTCTTAACCCCACTCAGTTCCGCAACTCTGCGAAGATACATGATGCTGATGACTGGATTCACGATATCACTCACGACATGGAGTCGGCAAATGTCTCCCCTGCCAACTTTGTTGCCTTCGCTTCCTTTTTCTTAAAGGGTCCCGCTGCTCAATGGTGGGACAACCACAAACGTACACTGCCTGCTGGAACAGCTGTTACTTGGCCTGAGTTCCAGGCTGCTTTCTATGCCCGATATATTCCTCAAGGAATCATGGACCGGATGAAAACCCGGTTCCGCAACCTCACTCAGGGCAATAAGATTGTCGAAGCTTATTTGCGGGAATTCCTTGACCTGTCCCGCTATGCTGAAGAAGACATCGCCACGGATACCCGTAGACAAGAGAAGTTCCGTAATGGACTCCATGCAGACATCGAGCTTGCACTCGCTGCTCAAGATTTCACCGACTTTACTACTCTTGTGAACAAGGCTATTCTGCTTGAGACTGCTCAAACGAAGTATAAGGAGTCGCAGAAGCGCTATCGTGATGTTGGCTCATCTTCGGGCTCAACACAGAAGCGAAAAACATTTGGTCGTGGACACGCTTACAACATTGATATTAAACAAGTCCAGGATCAACCTGCCACCGAAATGGGTACCCTTCCCGTTAACTCAGTACCTGCTTCTGTTTTGTTTAATTCAGCAGCATCACATTCATTCATCTATAAAAATTTGCATTCATGCATGACCTTCATTATGAGGAAAGGCATACTCCGTTAGTCATCTGGGCTAGTGAATTACCGTGACCAGACAACTCAACATGCTGAGGCTAAAATATACACCTTGAATGCGTTGAACTCTTCTCCACTTGAGGATATCGAAAACGTTCCAGTCGTTCGAGATTTTCCGAATGTTTCTTCGGAAGAACTTCCAAGAATACCCCGATTTTTTCCCCTTCTACCTCTTAATTCTCGGGACGAGAATTCTTGTTAGTGGAGGAGATTTGTAACACCCCATGTATTAAGCTACAGTAATCACCTTTTTTATTATGCCAAGTCATCATGGTCAACAGTGCTTAATCATCATTAGTATCATATCTCTTTTCAAATTCAAATTCAAATGGAAATTCAAACTAAAAGTGAAAATAAAAGTTGTTCAAATTTGAAAACAAAATTGTTCATCATGTTGCAAATATTCCCAAAGCATTTATAAAAATAATGGCAACATTAATTGAAATACTTAAGTGGCTCTATCAACCAAAACAGTACCAAAAAGCAGCATATTTAACCCTTTTTCAATTAAATAAAATAAAGATAAAATCATTTGTACTCCAAACCATTTTCTAACAATGTCTAATATTGCATTGTAAATATTTGGGCAAGATTCATAAAATACAAAAGTCATTTGAAATAAAAATAAAAGACAAAACAAAAGCTGGAAAAAGGAAAAGAGAAAGAAAAGGAGAAAAGCTAATATGCACTTGAGCCCACCAGCTACAGTGGCGGCCCAGCCCAACTAGCCCCCCTTCCCCTACCTCGCGTTGTTCACGCGCGCTCACTGTCGCCGCTCCCTCGATCGACAGCGCGCCGGCGCCCGCCCGTCGAGGTTAAAGCCGCAGCTCCCGCGCCCCACTGAGCCCCCCCTCGACCATTCGCTCGCTCTCCTACCCCTCTCCCCTACACCAGATCCCCATTGCCCGAGCGCTTGCATCGCCGCCGTCTGCAACCACCGCGGCGAGCATAGTCCCCGTTTCCCTCTGACCCGACCAGAAGCTTCCCCGTGCTCGGCTACGTCATCTACGCCTGGGCGGACGAGCTCGAAGCCCCTGCATCGCCGCGCTCCACCCCGCCTTCCTCCTTCGGTCGCCGGAGATCGCCGCTACCACGCCGTCGTCTCCGAGCTACCCCGAGCCCACTGCCTTCCCCTACAACTCCGACGTGAGCACCGCGTCCCCCTCCCTCTCTTCCCTGCCCCTTTTCGTGGCCGTAGCCATCCCGCCGCGTTGCCGTGCTCCGACCACCACCATTGCCCCCGCCCGCGTGCCGTACGTGCTCCCGAGCCCCCGCGCGAGCCACTGGCGCGCTCCAGAGCGTGAGACGCGTGGAACCCGGCCCCCAGCTAACCCCCTAGCTCGCTCCCGCCTCGTTTCCAAATGGGGCCAAACGCCGGCGCCCACCGCGGTCGATGCCGCCGTCGTCTCCGGCCACCTCCAGTCACGGGACCACCCGGGATGGATGCGGCTCGCTCTCCTCCGTCGAACCAGCCCAGCCACGGTGCAAATGGTCCCTTGTGGCCGAATTCCGGCCACGGCCGAGGCTCGCCGCCGTGTACGGGCTCGCCGAAGCGCTCTCCGGCGGCCGGTCCGACGTGGCGCTGACCTGGCTGCCTCTGGGCCACTGACTGGTGAGCCCAGGAGCCCCCAGTTGACCCGTTGACCTCGGTCAACGCTGACTGGGCTAGTCCCAGTAGCTGACATGCGAGCCCCACCCGTAAAACATTTTAAAATAAATAATTAAAATGTTTTAATTAAATAGATAATTAGTTAATTAAGTTAGTTAGTTAAACTAGTCCCTAATCAGACACTGACAGTAGCCCCCCCTAATTAACCTAACTTAGTTAAATTAACACTAATTATGCCTCTGTCTCAATGACATATGGGCCACACCTGTCAGGGTTGAGTCTGGTCAGCCGGGTTGACCGCTGACGTCACCTCTACGTCATGCTGACGTCACCCCCGTACTGTTCTGGATAATGTTGTTTTAAATAATTAAATAATTCTAGAAATTAGTTTAAACTTTAGAAATTCATATAAAATAATCCGTAGCTCAAATCGAAAAACTTTCTACATGAAAGTTGCTCAGAACGACGAGACAAATCCGAATACGTGGACCGTTCGTCCGCCGCGCGTCCCTAGCATAGCGAGCATGCAACCGTCCCCCTCCGTTTCATGTGTCCGAAATTCCCGGATGTTTTCCCTCTTCACCTATATCGTGTAGCACCGCGTTCGAACACCCCTAGCTCTGCATATTGTCATGTTTTACTTTGTGTAGCACTTGTTTGCTGTGTATTTATACTGTTTCCTCCCCCTCTTCTCTCTCGTTAGACCCCGACGCAGTTCCCGGTACCGATGCAGCTTAGGAGCTCGACGACACCGTTAACGACCTTGCCTTTGCCCCCAAGCAACCAAGCAAGCACCCCCCTTGAGCATACCGATATCGCCTATTCTTTCTCTCTCATGCTTGCATTAGAATTGCTGTTGCTACTGCTTTACCTATTCTGATGGATAGCCTGTTTATTGTAACCTGCTATTGAAACCTTTCCTGCTTATCCTAAACTGTCTAGTATAGGCTGGGTAGAGATCTATCGATGACCCCACTTGTCCCGACTGCCCCGCTGGATTATCTGAAGACCCGATCAACGGGATCGAAGACCAGGCCCCGACACCGCATATCACCCCCCTTAGTTGTAACGACACTGCAGCATTACTATCGAGTGCCGAGGGTGATACCTCGTGTAGCACTTCTGATGTTAACTCTGTAGGGTAGCTAATCGGTCGTGGTCATCGAGGGTAATTCCTCCTTCACCACTTCCGATAACGACGCCGTCGTACAAACACCTCAAGTGTGAACCCAGCGAGGGTGATTCCTCCAAGTTCACCTTGACGGATAAATCGTGTAGGAATCCAACGAGGGTGATACCTCGGATTCCCTTGATGTTATGGACACACGGATACTTGGACTGTACTATTGTTACTTGGAAAGGCGGGTCTACCCTGAGGGGTACCCGCGTGTGATGTGAAGACGGGTTGCCTGTATGGTGCCCGAGTGATGAATACGAGGCGTGGCCGGGCATTCTTGGCCCCTGCCGCAAGTCCTCGAGACGGGGCGAGGGGGTCACATCGACCGTGAGCTCTGCTCATTACCGCAACCCCCAAGGTACTAACGATTTGGATATTTGATTCGAGTTGGCCTCTGGCCCGATAGCACTAACCATCACGCGGGAATAAATATGGGTACTCTGCATCGTGGCATCAGCCGAAAGTTCTGTCAGACGTCAGTTCAGCATTGTGGCACGGTCGGATCGTACCGACCATCCGAGGCGGTGCTGGTATCCACCCTGCACACAACGACCCGGAGTGCACAGGGCAATGGCCCAAGACCCCTGAGCGCTTAGGTTGTAGACCAGCGAGGACCTCTCTGCTGAGCTCTAGATAGGGTTGCGGTGTGTCGTTTGGCCGAGGCCGGGCATGATCCAGAAAGTGTGTCCGGCCGGAGTTAAGCGAGCGTGGTGGGTAAGTTGGTGCACCCCTGCAGGGAAGAACTAATCTATGCATAGCCGGATCCTCGGTAACGGACACTCGGAGTTGTATCCCGGTCGATACAACTAGAATTGGATACTATGGCTCTGGGATTGCTTCTCGCAGGGAGTCGAGACGGGATCTCAGGACGAGGTTGATGACTGTATGGCTCTGGGATTGCTTTCTCGCAGGGAGTCGGGAAAGGATCTCTGGGTGAGGTTGAGACTTAATGATACTACTACTCCATACGGTACTACTGTACCCTCTTCTAATGCTGCAAGACCGCTGAAGATGCTAGTCTTCGATAGGACTAGGCCTTCCCTCTATTCTGGCATTTCTGCAGCCCAGTCCACATATACAGCCTCCCTTTGATAATGTTGCATATGTAGTGTAGATCCTTGCTTGCTGAGTACTTCGGATGAGTACTCACGGTTGCTTTGCTTTCTTTTTCCCCCATTTCCCTTTTGATGCAACCAGATGACGGAACCCCTGAGACAGCTGCCCCGTCGATGATCGCTGCTACTACTACCCCGAGGGTGGATACTACTATGAGTTGGCCGACGACCAGGAGTAGGTTCGGAGGGTCCCAGGCAGGAGGCATGCGCCTCTCGATCGTAGTGTTTTCTTTTGTCCCGCCTTTTAAGGGCCTTTCTGTGTTTTCTTTTATATATGTACTCAGTGTAGGGTAACGCAGCAGAAAACAAAATTTTCCGACCTACGCACCAGCCCAGGACCACTATGGAGACTGTATACAAGGTTTGATCATTTTCGTTACCGACTCGTAGCGCAGCGGAAGTAGAGTCGATGACGATCGGCGGTGCAGATCCCCACAGCTAGGATTTACAACCTCCCAACCGTGAGGATGTATACCCTCGTCTTCTCTTTGGACAGCCCTCCGGGAGGCGGTCGAACAGTCCCCCGGACGGTGTCGCGGACAGCCCTTCGGGAGGACCTTCGAAACTCGAACGGTCACTTGGACAGCCCTTCGGGAGGACTCACAGAACTAGGACCGTCACTTAGACAGCCCTTCGGGAGGCACTCACGAACAGCCCCTCGGGCACTAAGATCGAAACTACGACCTCTCTACAGAGTTGCACACATACGGTGTCATCTATCCGGCAGGGCTTCGCCGTCCAGAACTAGTTCCCACCGGAACCCAGACAGCCTTTCGGCTCTACGAAACTCTTTTCGTGAGAGGGAGAGAGAAGCCAGATCATTGTAATGGCACTTGTATGTGAGAAGAGATGAAGGATTGAGCAGCCCCCTCTCCTCCTTATATAGGAAAACCAAGGGGTAGGATGGGCATTCAAGAAATACCAAAATACCCATGAAGGAAACTCTTTCCAAGGGCATAAGAGAGAAACCAAAGGACATGTGGATCTCCAAGGAGGAGCTCCACATGTGGCCGGCCACCCCCTAGGGGTCCCCCCCCAAGGGGGCTCTCATCCATCCACATCACCTTCTAGAAGCCTTTAGCAAAAAGCCCTAAAAGGTGGCTTTCCAAAAAATTCCAAAAAGCACTTTCACTATTCACGATGATATTTTTCAGCGTCCGTTCGAACTGAAAATATTTATGTGGGCTTAGAACATTTCCAGTACCCACTAAAATAATTTTCAACGCGTTTTGGAACAATTCCAGTTTAGTGATTTCATCTGCGAAAAGCATCTGAAGCGGTTCCGGTAGCCCCGGAACATTTCCGGTTTTTTCTTCCAGAAAATTCCCAGAAGTTTCCAGAATGATTCTGGCATCCTCCAAGAATTATCAGGCATGTGCCGAAACCATTTTGACTTAATGGTATCCCCTGAAACAACTTTTCAGTTTCACCGGAACTCATCCGGTGACCTCTCTCTGCGGAACTTTTCCGCTGTCCGAAACTTTTCGGTGTCCGAAACTTTTTCGGTGATTTTCTCTCAGACTCCCTGTCTAGTATTCAGCAGATAGATGGCCCTTAAGCATGTGACCCTATAGGTTCGGTGAAGTATAGACATGACACGGAACCCCTTCCGATCAATGATCAACATCGGAGCCGTGGACACCCATATTGACCCCTATACCCACATGAATGAATATTCGAGTGAACCTCCAGTTGCCGTGTGCTATTCCTGTTGCTTCCCGATATGTTACAAATACCCGAGGCGAGACATGTTGGCATTCCCGTGGATCAACAACTTGTCCACTATGCTAGTTACCTTGTTACCGGTATTGTTCTCTTTTCTCGTTAGCGTGTTCCGGCATCCCCGTGATAATATCACAAAGTGTCTGGCCAGACGATGATGGATACCTTAACACCGAGAGGGCCCAGAGATATCTCTCCATCGTCGGAGGAGCAAATCCCAATCTTGAGCTATCAAGTTACTTAACATACTTTCCCATGAACCCGTAAGCCGCCGTAATAGCCATCCAGTTACGGATGACGTTTAACAAACCCCAAAGTTCATGAATCAAGCATGAAGAAACTCGATACCCTCATGGTCTGAGGAATCATGCAAACGTTAACCATCTCTGTGTTATCAACCATTAACTTGTGACGAATGAACCTCATAGCATAACATCAATCGGGTCGATTCAACACAAATGTTCTTCTAACCTTGTGCCCTCAAAGCTGCTGGCATAGACATGCCCATGATTGGGAAAACATAATCATCATGCAACACTTGAGCTAGTCTTAGAGGCATGACTAGGAATACTTTTTACCGTTTATTATTCCACATGTGCACATGGGTTTTCCCCAGAGCCTTTATGGATATACGGGCTCGGGAACCACAGCAGTTATAGCATGGAACATAAACATAATTATGAGCAAGGAGATAAATAATAACATTTATTATTGCCTCTAGGGCATATCTCCTACACTCAGATATCTGATGCTTCCACTGACGCTTGTATGCGAGCTTATGTATTCGAGCCCTCGAGGCCCCTGGCTTGTAGTATAAAGCTTGTATGACTTTATTTATGTTTTAGAGTTGTGTTGTGATATCTTCCCGTGAGTCCTTAGGCTTGATCATGTGCATTTGCGTGTATGATTAGTGCACGATTGAGCCGGGGGCGTCACATGAAACATGGATGACAATAGGATTTCCATCTGATGGAAATGAAAACAAGGACTTGCATGTGTTACAGTCCAAGGCATTTTGTCTATCCAGAGGTTGCTAGTAAGGGTGCAAACTTCAAAGTTTCAGCGATGGACAGAAGAGAGCAAAATGGAGTTGGAATCTTCGTGTTTTGATGAAATGGTCAAAGGGGTTTGACTTCATCAATGGTTAACGAAGATGCTTGTAATTCAAGAAAGTAAGTGGGAGCATAATAATATTTTCTAAAAACATTGTGTGCTTGACACATTGTTAATTGGAAATAAATTTCTTGACATGAATTAGGACTTCATTTGAAAATAGTTTTTCGATGAAGTGCTTGGGCTAAACAGCCTTGATATTAGGCATAATAATCTATGGAGATAGATTTACCTAATGGGGCTAAGCAGTGAATACATATTGACAAGATGCTAAAACCTTTTAGTATTTAAAACGCCAAGGAGTGATTCTTGCCGAAGTCACATGGAAAGAGTTTTGCAAGACTCGGTGTCCCTAAAACACTGATGAGCAAAATACATGATGGAGATTCCACACACCTTCGTGTTTGGATTAATCATGTATTCCATGGTATGAAAAAACAACCAGATATGTCCAATACACCCAAAGTTGTTGCGAGTATAGATACCAAAGTGATCAAAAGTACTGATCATGGGACAACAGTGAAAAAGGGTCATTGAGTGCTGGAGTAGCACTAATGATATGTTTTCTCGCAAGCGGAAATCATGAAGAGTTCGTTGTAATATGTTACATCGATACAGCCTTCACCAATTCTCCATGCGATTTTCGATTTAAATTAAGGGTTTTGTGTCATACACAATATGGTGGCACGGTAGTTGGAAATTGTTCCAAACAGGTTACTGTGGCGATTTCTATAACAAATGGCTAAGTATGTTGATGCTTTAGAAGCGACAAAGAAGTTGTTGAATCATATAGTTCATTCATGAACTTAGTATGGTTCCAAGATGGCTTTGGTCAATGGGACAATATTGCCGATAGTTGCTCCATAGCTCAGTCGGAGGAATCAGGTTTCGACCAATGATTCACACATATGCAAAGCGAAGTCCACACAAAATATGAATTTTGTGAAAGCGTGAAAACGCGAGGATATGCAAAGATACACACGGAGCTGAAGTTGTCAGATCCGTTGGACATCAGACTATACCACAAGCGAAGCATTTTTTACACCAGTATGCCATAGGTGTAAAGTGCATTAGCATGGACTAGATTATTGACTCTAGTGCAAGTGGGAGTCTGTAGGAGATATGCCATAGAGGCAATAATAAATGATATTATTTATCTCCAAGTTCATGATTATGTTTATGTTCCATGCTATAACTGCTGTGGTTCTTGAGCCCGTATATCCATAAAGGCTCTGGGGAAAACCCATGTGCATGTGTGGAATAATAAACGGTGAAATGTATTCCTAGTCATGCCTCTAAGACTAGCTCAAGTGTTGCATGATGATTATGTTTTCCCAATCATGGGCATGTCTATGCCAGCAACTTTGAGGGCACAATGTTATAGGAACATTTGTGTTGAATCGACTCGAATTGATGTTATGCTATGAGATACATTCGTCACAAGTTAATGGTTAATAACACAGAGAAGTTAATATTTGCACAATTCCTTAGCCCATGAGAGTGCCGAGTTTCTTCATGCCTGCTTCATGAACTTTGGGGTTTGTTAAACGTCATCCGTAAATGGGTGGCTATTACGGCGGCTTACGGGTTCATGGAAAAGTATGTCAAGTAACTTGATAGCTCAAGATTGGGATTTGCTCCTGTGACGATGGAGAGATATCTCTGGGCCCTCTCGGTGTTACAGTATCCATCATCGTCTGGCCCGACACTTTGTGATTTGATCACGGGGATGCCGGAACACGGAACGAGAAAAGAGAACAATACTGGTAACGAAGTAACTGGCATAGTGGACAAGGAGTTGATCCACAGGGATGCCAACATGTCTCACCTTGGGTACTTGTAACATATCGCGAAGCAACAGGAATCACTACTGGAATCAGGGTCTTTGCGATCTGCCAGCTCTTTGCCGTCTGCCAGCTGATGGCAAAGAGGCTATTTGCCGTCTGTCTTGTCAAAGCAGACGGCAAAGAACCAGCTGATGGCAA
This sequence comes from Thinopyrum elongatum, assembly GCA_011799875.1. Lineage (NCBI taxonomy): Eukaryota > Viridiplantae > Streptophyta > Magnoliopsida > Poales > Poaceae > Thinopyrum > Thinopyrum elongatum. The sequence goes on from CM022302.1 coordinate 55,635,945, forward strand.
AGAGGGTCTTTGCCATCTGCCACTTCTTTGCCGTCTGCTGGCAGACGGCAAACAGTTCTTTGCCGTCTGCCAGCAGATGGCAAAGACCAAAGTGGGCCCCACGGGGGCACTGCACTGCCTAAGTCACACGGGCCACTTCTTTGTCGTCTGCTGGCAGACGGCAAAGATTTCTTTGCCATCTGCCAGCAGACGGCAAAGAGGTAAGGGGGGCCCACAGTGTCACGGCGTGGGCGTGCTAACGGTCACCCTCTTTGCCGTCTGCTGGCGGACGGTAAAGAATTCTTTGCCGTCTGCCAGCAGACAGCAAAGAGGGTGTCTTAATTTTCGCCCCCTCTTTGCCATCTGCCAGCAGACGGCAAAGAGGTGGGTTCTTTGCCATCCGCTGGCTGATGGCAAAGCCCAGCCCGGCTCCACCCCTCTCTCTCTCCCCTATCTCTCCCCTGCAGACCGGCAACACCCACTCTATATACCAAACCAACGTCCCAACAAACCCAAACACGAACACCCCAACCCCGCCGTTCCCGACGCCGCCCAGCCCAGCCACCGCAGCCCGGCGCCCGCCCCACCACCCCGGCACCGCCGCCCGCCACGCCACCCCAGCACACGCCCCCGCCCCCGCCACCCCAGCACCCACCTCCCCGCTGCCGCCCGTTGCCGCTGCTTACGCGCCGCCCCCACTTCCCTCCTCCACCTCCCCCCACCCCATGCAATGGGGCCCCCTCCCCGGCTCGCGCCCTAGGGCCGCCGCCACCTGCTGCTGCGGTCGCGGCAGCACCGGCCGCCGCCGTTCCCCGCCGCTGGTGCCACCGAAGCCAGGCACCAGCTCCTCCTTGCTCTCTGCCCCCTCTGCCCAGCCCACGGTGAGCTCCGGTCCCTCTCTTTGTTCTTATTTTTTTGGCATGTATAGATTTAGGAGTTGATGGATCTGTGGATGGATGGATAGATCGATGTAAGGATGGATGGATAGATGGATGTGTATGTATACAGGGGCGGTGCCAGCAAGCTGGCAAGCTTTGGCAGCTGCCATACCTAATTTTTTTCTAAAAATACAATGTATGCATACTAGTACATGTAAACTTTGAAGCAGTAAGATTCTGTGCGTGTTTGGCCTGGTTGCTTCCTACTGGTGGGTCTGCTTGATGTATAGATGGACGATTGATGTATTGAACCATGTATATATAGATGTATGTATATGTGATTTTGAACAATTTGTAGTTGTTATATGGATTGCTAGATGGATGTATGCTGTGTAGATGTATGGATGGAAAGATGGGTGAATGCTATATAGATGTATGGGTGGATTTATGTATGGATTTTCATTTAAAAAAATAGTGTCTTTTTTTTCCGTTAGGTTAGATGTTGCTGATTAGATTGTTCTGCGGTGCTTATGTTGGATTGTTTTTCATGTGCAAGGATCTTCTCTTCACCTCCAGGAGCACTGTCGGTCCCGTTGCCGTCATCGTCGTTCGACTACCACCTCTACGGTCTGAGGGTGAGCTCGACTGTCATCTCCTCCCTGACCTTCCCCTATTTGCTCTATTCCGGTCGTTCTGCCGATGCCACTAGATTTTATTTTCATGTGATGCCACGTAACCTAGGCGTCTCTCCGAGGGGTCGAGGGTCGAGGATCGTCGAGGGGTCGAGGGGTCGAGTGGTCGAGGGATGACACCCCGACACTACACCCCCGACACCCCGACACCCCGGCACCCGACACGACACCCCGACCCCGAGACACCCGAAAAACCCTTCCCCCCCCCTGCTACCTCCCCCCCTACCCTCCACAGCTTACTCCCTCCCTTCCTCCACACTTGTTCCTTACCCCCTATTTTCACGCCCTCACCCCCCCTTGAACTCCCCCTCTGCCCCCAAACTCCACCCAAATATACTCTACTAGTTTCAGCCCCCACCCATAAGACCCTCTCCCTGGTCCGCCCCCCATCCCTCTCAGTCTCTTTCTCTCTCAGCCCCCCTTTCTCATCCTCCGACCAATTTTTTGCCTACTGCGTTATTTTCTCAACCTAATCCTCACCATGCTACCCAGTTGCTTCCTATCTCCGAAACCCCTCCTCTCCCTCCCCGTATCTCTCGCACCCCCCCCCCCACCTATCCCTTCAAACCCATCCCTTCTGCTACTACCCCCCTTCCCAACGCACACAACCCCTACCACCCCCCACTTCTGACCCCCCTGGTAACCCCAATCCTCTCCATCCTCACCTGCGCCCCCTATTTGGTTTACACGTCCCCGCAACCACCGTTCCCTTCTCGACCCTCATTTATTCCACCGCACTCTCTCCTCTTTTCCCTTCTGCGTAGCATCCCCCTTTCTTCTCCGCCCCGACCCCGACACGACACCCTGACACGACACCCCGACACCACGACACCCGACACCAGCACACCTCGACACCCCCGACACCCCGAAACCCCGGCACCCGACACGACACCCCGAAACCCGACACCCCGACCCCGACACCACCAACACCACCCCGACCCCAACACCCCAAACACCCGACACCCGACACCCCCACACCCCGACACCACGACACCCAGACATGACACCCCCCGACCCCCGACACCTCTTCGGCCTCCTGTTGACCGAAAAGGTGCTCTTCGGCCTTCCAGAGGCCGATGGGGTCATATATTTGTGAATTATGAGTTAGGAAGTATATTTCCCGATTTTGTTAAGAAAAACATCATATATATTTGTGTTGATCGGGTGGATTTAAATGTGCAGTTCTTTCGTTGCTGCGAGGGTCTGGTGTTCGACGACCTCCCCGTGCGTTAGACGAGCTCCGCCCCTGCGTTCATGGGTGACCACAAATGACATCTCCTCCTCCCCCCTTCATTTGCTCTGTTCCGATCTTCGTGCTGATGAAACTTGCTAGCTGTAGGTGTCAATCATCAGTATGCGTGACCACTATGCGTCTCCCGTTCGAAAGGGTTACATCTATAAATATGCATGCATTTGCATATTTATAACCGTGATTCTTTCGAATTGTCCAACGTTATCCATGGACAACCCGAGTATGTGTAGATTGGGTTCGTTTTCCCATATGCTCTGCTCCAGATCCGATGCAGAATTTTGTCAGTGCCTCCCTGTTGTTCTCTGGGTACACATCCTCTCTGCTTATTGCCGAGACGTGTATCAGGAGAACAGCGGGGAGGTGCTGCCGAAATTTTGCGTCGGATCCAGAGCAGAGCATGGGAAAACGAACCCAATCTACACATACTCGGGTGGGATTAGGACCTATCCTTACCTACTAGCGTCTAGGTTGCATGGACGTAATAAAACTGACAAACTCTATTAACTGATGAATATGGTTTGCTGAATTATGTATGTATTTCTTGTGTGTCCAGTAGCTAGGCAAGATGAGTGATCGTGCGTGGATGTACACCGGTCACACTAGTCAGAAAGACATGACCCATGAATGGATGAGAAAAGCCAAGGGGTTTGTGAGAGCCGCATTTGCAAATGGACAGGAAACAACTTGGTGCCCCTGTGTCCGCTGCGACAACTTTCATAAGATGTCAGAGTTAGAAATGATCAAACACCTGCAGAAGTTGGGTTTCACGCCTAATTATACGGTCTGGACATTTCATGGTGAGTCTGCCCAACGTGCCAGAGCTGAGGACGGTCGTCGTCGCACCGACGAGCATGGTACCGGGATGGAAGACATGGTGGAAGACTTTGATGATGCTCGGGATTTAGACGATGAGATGGAGGAATCTGCAAAGGCCTTCAATGATATGTTGGATTCTTCAAAACGTCCTCTCCACGAGCACACTGAGCTTTGTCAGCTGGATGCCATCGCACAAGTAATGGCTCTGAAGGCTCAATTCAACTTGGGCAGAGAATGCTACGACACGATGATGACACTATTTGGACGCTTTCTACCCAAAGGCCATGTAATGCCTGCAAACCTGTACCAGTCGGACAAAATCCTCCGTGTACTTAAGATGCCCTATGAGAAGATAGATGCCTGTGAGAAAGGATGTGCCTTATTTAGGCTTGAGTATGCGGACTTGAAGTATTGTCCCGTTTGCCAGTCTTCCAGGTATGTTGAGGTAGACAACGGTATGGGTGAGAAGAGTCAGACAAAAATCCCAGTTAATATTCTTCGGTATATGCCAATCATACCAAGACTTCAACGTCTTTTCATGGTCGAAGAGACGGCCAAACAGATGACATGGCATAAATTGGTTAAAAGAACCGAACTAGATGCAGATGGGGAGCCGATGTTGGTACACACATCGGACGCTTTTGCGTGGAAGCGCTTCGATGCAATACATCATGCTAAAGCGGCAGATCCAAGGCATCCTCGACTCGCCATAAGCACGGATGGGTTCAATGTGTTCGGTATGATGGCAGCCCAATACAGTTGTTGGCCTGTATTTGTCATTCCACTCAATCTCCCCCCCGGAGAGATTATGCAAAGAAAGAACATTTTCCTGACGTTGATAATTCCGAGGCCCAACTATCCAGGGAAGAATATGAATTTGTACATGTAGCCGCTTAAGGATGAACTGCAAGAAGCTTGGGATAATGGGATCAAGACATACGACGCCGCTACAAAAAAAAACTTCCTAATGCGTGCGTGGTACATGTACTCGATGCATGACTTGCCGGCGTATGCGCTATTCGTTGGCTGGTCTGTGCATGGAAGGTTCCCATGCCCCACATGCAAGGCAGCTCTTGAGTTTCGTCAGCTGCAGGCGGGTGGCAAGTTTTCTTGCTTCGACATGCATAGACAGTTCCTGGATCCTCGCCATAAGTTCAGAAAAGACAAGAAGAACTTCATCAAAGGTAGAGTTGTCAAAAACTCTGCACCACCTGCGTTGACAGGCCAACAGACCCTGGATCAGTTAAACTCTCTCGAGCCGGATTTGGAGCATCCAGGGTATTTCAAGGGGTATAATTCCGAACACGCCTGGACTCACAAGACATGCTTGTGGGATCTGCCTTACTTCAAAGACCTCCTTTGCCCACACAACATCGACGTGATGCACACTGAAAAGAATGTCGGCGAGGCCCTCTTTGGTACATTGTTCGGCATAGAGGGGAAAACAAAGGATAATCCTAAGGCTAGAGTCGATCAGCAGGCTCTATGTGATAGACCGCTACAAAACATGCGACAACCGAAAGGAAAGAAGAACTGGACGAAGCCAAAGGCATGGTTCAATCTTGGAAGGCCAGTTATGAGGGAAATACTCCTGTGGGTGAAAAATGGGTTGATGTTCCCCGATGGGTATGCAGCGAATCTAAAGAGGGGAGCGAGCCTTGAAAAATTGAAAATATTTGGTCTCAAGAGTCATGATTGGCACATATGGCTTGAGCGGGTAATGCCGGTGATGTTGCGTGGCTTTATCCCTGAGGATGAATGGCTAGTACTGGCAGAGCTGAGCTATTTCTTCCGTGTTCTTTGTGCGAAAGAACTATCGCCTGGCTTGCTAGAAGAACTGGAAGAGTTGGCGCCGGAGTTGATCTGCAAGTTAGAGAGGATCTTTCCACCGGGCTTCTTTAATCCAATGCAGCATTTTATTTTGCATCTCCCGACCGAGGCACGATTGGTGGGGCCCGTGCAGAATCGTTGGTGCTACGCAACTGAGAGGATGCAGAAGACGCTTCGAGAAAAATGTAAAAATAAACGTCGAATTGAAGCATCGATGGCCGAGGCATTCATTACTGAGGAGGCGGCAAACTTCGTGACAGCACACTACGAAGCCAAAAATCGTCATTTGCATAATCCGAAGCCTCGGTACAATGCTGGCGACCCTAAAAAGGGTGGATCCAACCTCAGCCTATTCAAAGGGAAGCTCGCACCAGCCGGTGCTTATACTCCCTTATCGTTGGATGTCGATGAATGGCGGACCATTACGTTGTATATCTTGAACAACCTAACAGAAGTGCGGCCGTACATCGAGTAAGTTCTCGGTACATTGTTTCGCAACCTCTAATTCCTTTGAACTGCTCTTATTCCCGAATATTTGATACAGTCGATATGTCGCCGAATTCTCGTATGGAACGGTGATCCAAAAGGATTCCGTCGAAGAGTATGAGCTTCTGGCAATGTATGGAGGCGGCTATCCCGGTTTCATCTCTTGGTTCAAAAAAACGGTAATTTCCATTAGACCATTTCATTTCTTCTTCTAATTTCCAGCTAATGCAACAATCCTTTCGTATTAAACTTGTAGGCTAGTTCAGAGTCTATGGACGCCGAATTGAGACAGGTCGCTAATGGTTTTGACTATAAGGTCCGTTCATTTGAAAAATACGACATCAATGGGTATCGCTTTCGTACCTATGGCAAAGAGCTATCTATGGCCGACCGAAAGTCTACAAATTGTTGTGTCTCTGCTATCGACAAAAGAGATACCGAGTAATATGGAAGAGTTGAAGCAATTTATGAACTTCTATTCTATGGTGCCAACCCACCGAACGTCGTAGTCTTCAAATGTTATTGGTTCCAGCCGAAGGAGACTAGAAGGACTCATGAACATCTAGGGCTAGTCGAAATCAAACAAAGCACTCATTTGAATGTTCCCGATGTCTATATTACGGCTAAACAGGCGACCCAAGTTTTCTATCTACCGTGGGCCTGCCAAAGTGATCCAAATCTGAAAGGTTGGGATGTCGTTTATGAAGTGCCGCCACATGTTAGACCACCTCCCCCCAATGAAGAGGATTATGAACCTCACATTAACCCAGACACATATGAAGGAGAATTCTTCCAAGAAACACGTCTTTCCAAAAAACGTTTCAAGAACCGCTCTACTTCACCCCAGAACATTGAAGTAGACAGCGGCAGTGAATCCGAGCCTGAGCCGGAACAAGAAGAGGTTACTGCTGCGGATGACCTGTCAATGCTTGACCAATTACGTACAGGAGGCCTTCCACATGTTGATGCATTTATTGATGATGATGAGCTCGTCATTACTGATAGTGATGATGATGATGCATTTATTGACCCCGAAGCATATATAGACGATGATGATGATGCATTTATTAATGATGACGATGAAGATTGATATTACAGTTCATGTCAGGTATTCAATTATTATTATGTACATATATATTATTAATTAGTTCATGTTAGGTATTCAATTTTTTATTATGTTCATGATGATGATACACTAAAATTATATACATATTATTCATGTCAGGTATTCATTCTTTTTATGTTGTACTAATTTCGTTTACTCTTTGTCATTGCACGTGTTGACAGATGGTGGGCACGGGTCGAGAGCGCTCCGAGGCTCCTTCCTCGGCGTGTGGTGGGAGGGGTAGTTCCATTCCACCCAAGAGCCTCCGGAGAGCGCTGGATCTCGGTATGCAGACACCACCGGCGGTCGCTTCTTCTTCAGCCGGGAGAGGTCGGGCGGGGGGGGGGGGGGAAGAAGGCTGCTAGAGGTGGACATGGCGGTGGGCGAGGTAGGAAGGCTGCTGCTACACCTTCCTCGCCGCCACCCCCGGCTGATTCACCCGACCACAGGAGTGCTCCGTCTGAGATGGAGCCGCCTGAGGTGGAGCCGTCTCGGACTCCGGTCCACGAGCCCATGGCAGACGCGCCTACGGCCGATGAGCCTTGGGCCGACGAGCGTCGGGCCGCTGAGCCTTCGTCCCGTGAGACTCCGTCCCACGAGACTCCGGAGCTTAGCAGGGATCATGCTGAGTCACAACAGAACCCTTTGGAGGACTCGCCGGAGTCGAGTGGCCGTGTTGAGGGTGGCTATAGCTCTGATAGCTATAGCGAGGGTGAGTGGGTTGAGGGGCGCAAAGTCTACCAGCGTGGTGGTACAAAGCTCCCTGACACCCCGGCGACCCCTGACCAGAGGTGGTTGATTGCGCCTAGCGGGGAGAAGTAAGTGCATTTACTCTTTTTTAACCTTTTGTCTTCACGTTTCTTCGAATATCTAATGCGTTGGCCTTGTCATACTGCAGGTCTTGGACACACGAGCCGAATGTCCGCAAGCCCAACAGTGTCCTTGGTGTGATTTGTCGCCAGAGCTTCCCGGGGTGGGTCACGTTGCCCGGTGAGGGCCGGGTTCGAGAGCTAGGAATGACCTGGGAGCACTACTTGGCTGCCCCGGCACCGCCGGGGCATAGGATCGGCGATGTCGAGTGCCACACGGTCGCTGACATTGTGATCCAGACGTTTTGGGTAATTTCTCCTTTGTCGTCTACGTTGTGTTTTCTTCTTTGATTGGCAACCATAGTGATTGTATTAATCCGTGTTTTCCTGTTTGATTGCAGACCTTCTACAGGTGTGCTGAGGGACAGAAGGAGGCCGCGGCTCGGGTTATCGACACCGAGTGCAGGCGCCTACTTCAAAACTTTCGGCACGAGGCTCGGACGCAGGCTGTTCGAGACTACTTCGCCTCGGCTGGTATTAGGAGGAAAAAAGGGAAGTGCCGCGTCAAGTATCTAAGTAAGGAGAAGTACATGAAGGTAATTACCTATTCTTAAGGCCTTGTACTTAGTTTCCTTGATTTGATTCGTAGGCGTAGCGCTCAAATTTCTCTTGCTTAACTTAGGTGCCCCCGAGATGCTGTGCGGATAGGATGGACTGTTGGGAGGCGTTGGTGGAAGAGTGGTGCACTCCCGAATGGCGCTCCGTCCACGACACTGCAAAGAACAAGCGTGCCCAAATGAAAGGTGTCCCACACCATCTAGGCAGCGTCAACCTACGTCAGTTCGGGGAAAACTGGGTATGTGGTTTGCTTCATGATTCATGCAAATTCATTCTTCATGCTAGCTTGAGCCCTTAACTAATACTCTGTTCCTCTCTTTTAGGCGCGACACAACAAGGCTCCAGTGCCAGAGCTCTTCGACCTCTATGCCATGTCCAATACTGCCTCGTACAAGAAGGCCAAGGCATTCTCTGAGTCTGACCTCGATGATCCAGAGAAATTCACCAACCCACCTCCCACCACAAGCTTGTGATGTACAGAGACCAGGGGAAGGTGAGGAAAGGGCCGGACTTTAACCCGAGCCAACCTCTTGATCCAGAGCTGGTGATGATATCTGGTGGCGGGAGGTCCCATGGCTCGTTAGCCATTGGGAATGGACTGATACGTTGTAGTAGCACTCTCCCGTAGATCAAGAAGCGCCAGACAAGCTCCGATCCCGAGATATTGCCTCGTGCACGGCCAGTGGAGCTCCAATTCAAGGTTAGTTATACGGAATCAGATACCTTTCCTCCATTACACTGTGTGTGCGGCCGTCGATTATTACAATGCTAACGAGTGGTGTTGCAGGCTGCTATTGAGGCAGAGAGAGCGAAGACCCATGCTGCTATTGAGGAAGAGAGAGCGAACACGCAGGCGCTTCTAGCGGAGAGGGACCGGCAGACGGCTAAGCTGTTGGAGGAGGAGAGGAACCGGAACATGATGGCTACCCGGGCCCTATACGAGATGTTGGCGGTAATTTTCTTTTGCATGTTAGCCAAATCATGCACGTAATGTTCCTTACATTAGTATCTAATATGACTGACTCGTCAAAACCAAATGTGCAGACCATGTGCGAGAATACCAGCACGACTCCTCCGGCGATGCCAGACATTGTTCCGGCGGGAACGGTGAGTTTCATTTGAATGGTCATTAGTTACTAGTCTTCACGTTTGAGTTGCATCATGCTAACGATACATTAGAAATGATCTTTGGTGCAGCATAACTCCCGACAAGCATCGACCAATGCTTCTCCGTCTGCCACTGGTGCGACCGGTCCTACAGCTACACCTCCTTGATGACGGTAAGTTTTCCCAAGTGTTTAGCTTAACAAATGCATACTTAGCTTAAGAAATGACCTAGTCGTGTGCCTTTGGTAGCCTTCCATACAGGGAAATGCCTCCTAGTGCTTCCACTGAGTCATGGTAGTTCGCTACTACTCCGGAACACATGGATTGACCGGCATGTGTCCTTCTTTGCTCCTGTGTCTGTCCCTACGGGGAAATGTCACATGGTGTATCACCGAAGTCCTTGTAGCTTGCTACGACTTGGTTGCACTCGCTGATGACCGACACGTGCATTGCTGGGTCATGTATGCCTGTCCATGTACGTTTGTGCCACCTTGGTTCTATGACTAGTCATGTCGGCCTGGATTCTCTGCCATATGGATACTAGCGACATAATCATATACTTAGCATTTTTCCCTCCAAAATGACTCAATATGCTTAGCTAGCTCAAAAATGACATAATAAGCTTAATTAGCTCAAAAATGACCTATTTAACCTAGGATAGCTCTAAAATGACCTATACTTAGCATTTATTCCTCCAAAATGACTTAATATGCTCCAAAATGACTTAATATGCTCCAAAATGACCTATGTAGCTCCAAAATGACTTAATATGCTCCAAAATGACCTATTTAGCTCCAAAATGACTTAATATGCTCCAAAATGACCTATTTAGCTCCAAAATGACTTAATATGCTCCAAAATGACCTATTTAGCTCCAAAATGACTTAATATGCTCCAAAATGACCTATTTTGCATATTAAGTCATTTTGGAGCATATTAAGTCATTTTGGAGCATATTTAGCTCCAAAATGACCTATTTAGCTCCAAAATGACTTAATATGCTCCAAAATGACCTATTTAGCTCCAAAATGACTTAATATGCTCCAAAATGACCTATACTTAGCTTATTTAGTTCATTTATGACATACTTAGCCTATTTAGGTCAAAAATGGCCTATTTAACTAGGTTAGCTCTAAAATGACACAAGTAAGCAATAAGAAGAAGAAAAAGAAAGAGAAGAAAAATTCTTCTTCTTTTTCTTCTTCTTCTTCTTCTAGTCTTCTTCTTCTTGTTCTTCTAACTTTCTTCTTTCCCATTTTGCAGATTTGCTTCAGATCACGGAAGCTTGCGTTGGAGTCTACTCTTCTCCTTGTCCTTCCTTTTTGTTTTGATTTTGTAGGATGAACAATTTGAAAGTTGCTACGTATATATGTATGGATGGTGGCTATATTGTATATGGACCTTTTGCTTAATTGTTGGATATGTTGGACTTTTCATTTGGTGTATATATGTGTTGGATGATGATATATGTGTTGGATATGTTGGATGATCCATATGGCAGGGATATGTTGGCTATATGTACTTGCTGAAATATTTTGAAATGAATATATATATATATATATCTATGAAAATGATTGAATTTAAGAAAAAACAGGGGCTATATAGCCAATTTGCCGTCTGCTAGCAGATGGCAAAGAACTTTGCCATCTGCTAGCAGACGGCAAATTGGCCACATGGCAGCAGGCTGTTCAACCTGGGCTGGCCTATTTGGCCTCTTTGCCGTCTGCTAGCAGACGGCAAAGAAGCAAAGGTCTTTGCCATCTACTGGCAGACGGCAAAGAAGCAAGGTCTTTGCCATCTACCAGCAGACGGCAAAGAAGCAAGGTCTTTGCCATCTGCTGGCAGACGGCAAAGAAGCAAGGTCTTTGCCATCTGCCAGCAGACGGCAAAGAAGCAAAGAGCGCCGTTAGCCCCCTAATGGGGCTGCTACCTTTTTTGTGCCGTCCACAAGCTAGCAGACGGCAAAGAACTTTCCTTCTTTGCCGTCCGCCAGCAGACGGCAAAGCGGCCTTTATCGGCATCAGTTCAGCCGGAGTGTTTGCCGTCTGCTAGCGGACGGCAAAGGCTTTACCGTCCGCCAAGCACGCCTTTGCCGTCTGCTATGGCAGACGGCAAAGCAGCTGATTCCAGTAGTGAATAGCACACGGCAACTGGAGGTTCACTCGAATATTCATTCGTGTGGGTATAGGGGTCAATATGGGTGTCCACTGCTCCGATGTTGATCATTGATCGGAAGGGGTTCCATGTCATGTCTATACTTCACCGAACCTATAGGGTCACACGCTTAAGGGTCATCTATCTGCTGAATACTAGACAAGGAGTCTGAGAGAAAGTTTCCGAAAAAAGTTTTCGGAGACAGCGGAAAAGTTCCGAAGAGAAAGGTCACCGGATAAGTACCGGTGAAACTGAAAAGTTGTTTCAGGGGATACCATTAAGTCAAAATGGTTTCGCCACATGCCTGATAATTCTTGTAGGGTGCCAGAATCATTCTGGAAACTTTCTGAAATTTTCGGGGATGAAAACCAGAAATGTTCCGGAGCTGCCGGAACCGCTTCAGATGCTTTTTGCAGATGAAAATCACTAATTCGGAATTGTTTTGGAACGCGTTGACAATTATTTTAGTGGGTACTGGAAATGTTCTAAGCCCACATAAATATTTTCAGTTCGAACGGACGCTAAAATATGTCGTCATGAATAGTGAAAAACAGCTTTATGGTTACTTTTTGGAAAGCCATTATTTTTGGGCTTTGTCCCAAGATATTTTTGTAGGGTAACGCAGCAGAAAACAAAAATTTTCCGACCTACGCACCAGCCCAGGACCACTATGGAGACTGCATACAAGGTTTGATCATTTTCGTTACCGACTCGTAGCGCAGCGGAAGTAGAGTCGATGACGATCGGCGGTGCAGATCCCCGCAGCTAGGATTTACAACCTCCCAACCGCGAGGATGTACTCCCTCATCTGCCCCTCGGACAGCCCTCCGGGAGGCGGTCGAACAGTCCCCCGGACGGTGTCGCGGACAGCCCTTCGGGAGGACCTTCGAAACTCGGACGGTCACTCGGACAGCCCTTCGGGAGGACTCACAGAACTCGGACCGTCACTTTGGACAGCCCTTCGGGAGGCACTCACAAACAGCCCCTCGGGCACAAAGATCGAAACTACGACCTCTCTACAGAGTTGCACACATACGGTGTCACCTATCCGGCAGGGCTTCGCCGTCCAGAACTAGTTCCTGCCGGAACCCAGACAGCCTTTCGGCTCTACGAAACTCTTTTCGTGGGAGGGAGAGAGAAGCCAGATAACATCTTGGCATGTGTATGAGAGCAAGGGATGGGGAAATGGCTGCCAAGATCACTCCTATATATAGGCTAGCCAAGGGGTAAAATTGTCACACAAAAACCCCAAAGTGCCCTTGGAATATCCCTTTCCAAAAGGGAATATGCCATATGGGAGTGCCATGTGGAGCACCATGGTGCTCCACCTCCTTGGCCGGCCACCCTTGGGGGGGGAACCCCCCATGAGGTGCCATGCCCTCCTTCCCCTTCTAGAAGGCCCTTTTAGAATTTCCAAAAAGGTGCTTTCCATAAAATTCCCAAAAAGCACTTTCACTATTCACGACGACATTTTTCAGCGTCCGTTCGAACTGAAAATATTTATGTGGGCTTAGAACATTTCCAGTACCCACTAAAATAATTTTCAATGCGTTCTGGAACAATTCCAGTTTAGTGATTTCATCTGCGAAAAGCATCTGAAGCGGTTCCGGCAGCCCCGGAACATTTCCGGTTTTTCTTCCAGAAAATTCCCAGAAGTTTCCAGAATGATTCTGGTATCCTCCAAGAATTATCAGGCATGTGCCGAAACCATTTTGACTTAATGGTATCCCCTGAAACAACTTTTCAGTTTCACCGGAACTCATCCGGTGACCTCTCTCTGCGGAACTTTTCCGCTGTCCGAAACTTTTCGGTGTCCGAAACTTTTTCGGTGATTTTCTCTCAGACTCCCTGTCTAGTATTCAGCAGATAGATGACCCTTAAGCGTGTGACCCTATAGGTTCGGTGAAGTAGAGACATGACCTGGAACCCCTTCCGATCAATGATCAACATCGGAGCCGTGGACACCCATATTGACCCCTATACCCACACGAATGAATATTCGAGTGAACCTCCAGTTGCCGTGTGCTATTCCTGTTGCTTCGCGATATGTTACAAATACCCGAGGTGAGACATGTTGGCATTCCCGTGGATCAACAACTTGTCCACTATGCTAGTTACCTCGTTACCGGTATTGTTCTCTTTTCTCGTTACCGTGTTCCGGCATCCCCGTGATCAAATCACAAAGTGTCTGGCCAGACGATGATGGATACCGTAACACCGAGAGGGCCCAGAGATATCTCTCCATCGTCGGAGGAGCAAATCCCAATCTTGAGCTATCAAGTTACTTGACATACTTTCCCATGAACCCGTAAGCCGCCGTAATAGCCATCCATTTACGGATGACGTTTAACAAACCCCAAAGTTCATGAATCAAGCATGAAGAAACTCGATACTCTCATGGTCTGAGGAATCATGCAAACGTAAACTATCTCTGTGTTATTAACCATTAACTCATGACGAATGTATCTCATAGCATAACATCAATCGGGTCGATTCAACACAAATGTTCTTCTAACATTTGTGCCCTCAAAGTTGCTGTTATAGACATGCCTATGATTGGGAAAACATAATCATCATGCAACACTTGAGCTAGTCTTAGAGGCATGACTAGGAATACATTTTACCGTTTATTATTCCACACGTGCACATGGGTTTTCCCCAGAGCCTTTATGGATATACGGGCTCGGGAACCACAGCAGTTATAGCATGGAACATAAACCTAATTATGAACACGGAGATAAATAATAACATTTATTATTGCCTCTAGGGCATATCTCCTACAGACTCCCACTTGCACTAGAGTCAATAATCTAGTTAATGCTAATGCACTTTACACCTGTGGCACACCGGTGTAAATATGCTTCGCTTGTGGTATAGCCTGATGTCCAACGGATCTGACGACTTCAGCTCCGTGTGTATCTTTGCATATCCTCGCGTTTTCACGCTTTCACAAAATTCATATTTTGTGTGGACTTGGCTTTGTATGTATGTGAATCACAGGTCGAACCTGGATTCCTCAGACTGAGTTATGGAGCAACTACCTGCAGTAGTGTCCCATTGACAAAAGCCATCTTGGAACCATACTAAGTTCATGAATGAACTATATGATTCAACATTTTCTTTGTCGCTTTTAAAAGCAGCAACATACTTCGCCTCTGTTATAGAATTCGCCACAGTAACTTGTTTGGAACAATTTCCAACTACCGTGCCACCATATTGTGTATTGCACAAAACCCTTAACATAAATCGAAAATCGCTTGGAGCATGGATGAAGACTGTATCGATGTAACCTTTTACAACG
Source organism: Thinopyrum elongatum (assembly GCA_011799875.1). Classification (NCBI taxonomy): domain Eukaryota; kingdom Viridiplantae; phylum Streptophyta; class Magnoliopsida; order Poales; family Poaceae; genus Thinopyrum; species Thinopyrum elongatum. The sequence continues at coordinate 55,650,972 of CM022302.1, forward strand.
AACTCTTCATGATCTCTGCTTGCGAGAAAACATGTCATCAGTGCTACTGTAGTACTCAATGACCCTTTTTCACTGTTGTCCTATGATCAGTACTTTTGATCACTTTGGTATCTATACTCGCAACAACTTTGGGAGTATTGGACATATCTGGTTGTTTTTACATACCATGGAATACATGATTAATCCAAACACAAGAGTGTGTGGAATCTCCATCATGTATTTTGCTCATCAGTGTTTTGGGACACCGAGTCTTGCAAAAACTCTTTCCATGTGACTTCGGCAAGAATCACTCCTTGACGTTTTTAATGCTAAAAGGTTTTAGCATCTTGTCAATATGTATCTTTGCTCAGCCCCATTAGGTAAATCTATCTCCATAGATCATCATGCCTAATATAAAGGCTATTTAGCCCAAGCACTTCATCGAAAAACTATTTTCAAATGAAGTCCTCATTCGTGTCAAGAAATTTATTTCCAATTAACAATGTGTCAAGCACACAACGGTTTTTAGAAATTTTGTTATGCTCCCACTTACTTTCTATAAGCATCTTCGTTACCCATTGATGAAGTCAAAACCTTTTTGACCATTTCATCAAAGCGAAGATTCCAACTCCATTTTGCTCTCTTCTGTCCATTGCTGGAACTCTGAAGTATGCACATTCACTAGCATCCTCTGGATCGACAAAATACTTTGGACTGTATCACTCACAAGTCCTAGGTTGCATTTCCATCTTATGGAAATCCTTTTGGCATCCATGTTTCATATCTCATGACTGAAATATGTATTAATTGCTAGTTCAACCCGAACCGACTTTAAGCATCGCTACGGTGAAACAATCTCATCGTAGTCAACTCCTTGAACTTGTATTGCAACAAGTCGAGCTTCATGGATAAAACATTTTTATCCGTATCAATTTTAAGTTCCATAAATATTCGTTAGACTCTAAGTCTTCCGAAAGGTGTATCAAGGTTTTAATCTTGAATCACTTATATGGAAACTAACTCGGGTTGTATTGGCATTTAGCCAATTCCGGAGTCAGGGCCCATCAACGCTTCCTTGTGTATCGTAGGTATACTGTTGTCTAATAACAATATCTCGTTTGCGCACCTGAGAGGTTTGCACGAGCCTTGCCTACGTGGTTCAGCTGCAAGTTCGACCGAAGTCCATACATTTTATTGTAGAGACTTCCCTATCAGTCGCAATAGGAAACCCTGGAATTACTTCCAAGGTCTCTTTCCTTTGACCTGATGACGGAGATACTGGTTATCTCGTCGAGTTGCATTATTCTCCCACTGACCTTTTTGAAAGAACCATTTTCTTCAAAAAGCATACCGTTCTTTGTGGCAAACCTATTTGCCTCGGTATAGTGAGGGAGGAATACCCAATTGCTTGGGATAACCTACAAAGTAGCACTTGTCTGATTTGGAATAGGTTTGTAACCTTTTACACAAGCCCCATATTCCAAATGTTAAGAAAAGATATAACATGGTTGGGCGTACCATACCATGGTGTCATTTCAACAGACCCGATGGAGCTCTTTTCAGTGTAAAAGCCGCAGTCTCTAAAGCATCACTCTTTAAAAGGGATAATGGCAAATTTATTTATGTCATCTTTGATCTTACCATGTCATAAATGGTTCGATTACATTTTCACGGACTTTCCACTTGCAGTGGTGTTCCGGGAGGTGCAAGTTATGAAACCCCTTTCACAACTCATCAGACATTCGCTAAACTTGTAACTCAAAAATTCCTTTCTGCAATCGAATTGTAGAAACATAATTTTCTTGTTACAATAACTTCTTCTTCATTCTTGAAAACCTTTTGAATGAATTCAAAAGATCTAGACTTATGTCTCATCAAGTAAATATACATATATCTACTTGAGTCATTTCTGAAGATAGATAAATCCACTGTTTGCAATAACATTTATCGGACTACATACATCAAAATGTATGAACACCAATAAGTTATTTGCTCGTTCCTTATGGCCTGTGAACGGTATTTCAGTCACTTTACTTTTCGGAGGAAAGTTGCAAGTGTCAGATGATTCAAAATCAAACGACTTTAAAATCCATCGTAATGGAATTTATCCATGCGGGTTTCTCCAATGTGACCAAATGCAGTGCCACACTTGTGTGGTATTCTTTTAGTCTTACGACATTTAGCGTCAGTGTTATGGATGTATCATATTACTATCAATATTCATAACATACATCCCATCTGGATGGAAGCATGGCTCTAAATGTTATTCATAACACTGAACAACAATTGTTCTTTTATGAACAACCCTTTTGCAACAACATTGTGCAAGGGGCTAGAGTGTAAAACTCTAAAATGAATTATGAAAGTAAATCCAGAGGTAATATATTAATATCATTATTCATAACATACATCTCATTCTCAATGAAAGTATGGCCCTTATGTTATTCATAACTTCGAACATAAAAAGTTCTCTTATGAACAACCTTCTTGCAAGACACCTTATGCAATGGGCTAGAGTTTGTGAAACTCCAAACGAATTATAAAAATAAATACAGACGGTAATACACCGATGGAAGGTATAGTAACATTTACTATGTTCCCCGTGTATACCTAAAACTCATTTCTGGCTAGTCTTTCAGGCCATAGTAGTTCTTACATCGAGTTGCAACAGAAAGCAATCGAGCGGGTATCTTTGTGATTTAACTCACAATACCCAAGAATCAGTGATTAACAATTTAATCATAATTCCCAAGGACTATATCTTTGACCAGCCTTCTATACATCAAAAACTTGTATGACATTCATACATGAGCTGGGTATTCCAGTCTTCTTTCTTATTGCCTTTATACTTCTAATAGTTTAACTTTTAGTATTTCTCCTACTCTCAGAAGAAGCACCCAACTTAAGAGTGGCGTTAGCCCCGGACTTCCTAGGCGTGAAAATTTCACTAACACCCTTCGGACACTTCCTTTCTCTTTAAGTTGTTGTTTTATTCACCTTTCATCATATGATAGGCGTTCTTCTGGATCCCTCTCTTATCAGTCTAATGCATAGTAGACTTCTTTACTAATAGTTTGCAAACAAACATTGCTTTGGATATCTCATATCTTTTAGCCTTTGTCTGTCTCTGAAAATGATTTTCAGATTCCATGAATATCACATAACTATCCAAACTTTCGAAGTTCGGGTCTCATGGAAGCAAACATATTGCACTTGACTGAAACGGGATTCCAGCTTTTGGATCGAAGGACGAGAGTCATATGATCCATGGCATAAGCGAGAGAATACTGAAAGTATGCGATAGGACAAAGTCCTTCTCGGCACTCTTGAGGACAATCCTCACATTACGTTACCAACCATAAAGTTTTAACCAGATATTTAACAGCTATTCAAAATTAACAGGGAAGGTGGAAACGCGAGCCATAAATCTACAACTATTATGCAAATCACACTTAGACAGTGTTCATAATTAATTGCACTGAGAATTAAATAAGTCAATTCAAAAGTGTGCTCCCACTCAAATCAATATCTCTCATAATTGATTGTGAGTGATTCAAGATCCGAGTTTTGATTGTTTGCCACGATGGTAGCATCACAGATGACAAAAATCTCAACCGGTAGGCCAACTTGCCAATCACATCTCTATGTGACTCTTGTTCATCTTTCGATGCATGTGTTCCGAGCTCATGACTTTCATGCCTGAACGTCAAGACAACCAAGTGATCTTGCTGCGAGGTCTCAACTCACCCGCCTCACACTTCTCTAATCGTTCGTACCCATGGTAGCATGTGATACCCCGAAAAGTTAGGTGCCGTGACGGTGCTACACTTGGGAGAACACTAACTACTTGATATTTTTGTGAGAGATCACCCTAATAAAAGCGACTACCGCGCAATCAAGAAGGGTGCATCAAAAGGGATAAACATCTCAGGCAATTCATAATTAGCATGATATGGTATAGCCCTTTCTGACGGAGAAGTCTTGTATTTCTTCGTCTTCGGCATTCGCGTCGGTGTTCACCTTCGCGAAGATTGCCACCACCTTGTCGATGCACCAGATAATATTGCTATCTTTATAGCTAATAAAATAATGCATTACACAAGGTTGACACACAGGTCATTTAAAGTGCAATCATATGGCTCCAGCCATCATGCCGAATCATGACACGCAGGTCATGTTAATCAATTTACATTATATAGTCATCTCATACATAATCAAATTATTATGAGCACTGCTATACCACATCACATGCACATGTAAACCCTCCTGCAAAACCAAGTTAGACGTCTCTAATCGGTTCATGCAAAAACTTGTTTTACGTGGCTTCTAAGGTTTCGAAACAAACCGAAGCTACCAACGTCCATCATCAAGTATGATAATCTAGGTCGCTAGATTAACAATGCGGGGTGTATGAAGCACGAGATAATAAAATCTCGAACCCCATACTAAACTTCGTCATACGCATGACCCCCGTGCAGATCATATCTGCATTGCCCTTTCGTCTGCGAAATTTCATCTTTCTTTTTAACTACGGTGGAATTCAATGAACTGTTAGCACTTCGTTGATCAATCAGGATCGCGGATTGCCAGAACCTTGAAACTCCACCATACTGTTATCAAGATCAGAAATATGCAAATTCCAGGGAAGCAACAAGAACATCAGGTAACAGATTTCATCTGCTACCCGCACAAATAATTTTCAGTAATAGAACTCATCTACTACCTAATTATATTGTGCAACACCCATACATCTCTATGTATTCTAGATCGCAACCTGCATCTACGCATAGCACGGCTCATGATGCCACTGTAGGGTAACGCAGCAGAAAACAAAAAAATTTCCGACCTACGCACCAGCCCAGGACCACTATGGAGACTGCATACAAGGTTTGATCATTTTCGTTACCGACTCGTAGCGCAGCGGAAGTAGAGTCGATGACGATCGGCGGTGCAGATCCCCGCAGCTAGGATTTACAACCTCCCAACCGCGAGGATGTACTCCCTCATCTGCCCCTCGGACAGCCCTCCGGGAGGCGGTCGAACAGTCCCCCGGACGGTGTCGCGGACAGCCCTTCGGGAGGACCTTCGAAACTCGGACGGTCACTCGGACAGCCCTTCGGGAGGACTCACAGAACTCGGACCGTCACTTTGGACAGCCCTTCGGGAGGCACTCACAAACAGCCCCTCGGGCACAAAGATCGAAACTACGACCTCTCTACAGAGTTGCACACATACGGTGTCACCTATCCGGCAGGGCTTCGCCGTCCAGAACTAGTTCCTGCCGGAACCCAGACAGCCTTTCGGCTCTACGAAACTCTTTTCGTGGGAGGGAGAGAGAAGCCAGATAACATCTTGGCATGTGTATGAGAGCAAGGGATGGGGAAATGGCTGCCAAGATCACTCCTATATATAGGCTAGCCAAGGGGTAAAATTGTCACACAAAAACCCCAAAGTGCCCTTGGAATATCCCTTTCCAAAAGGGAATATGCCATATGGGAGTGCCATGTGGAGCACCATGGTGCTCCACCTCCTTGGCCGGCCACCCTTGGGGGGGGAACCCCCCATGAGGTGCCATGCCCTCCTTCCCCTTCTAGAAGGCCCTTTTAGAATTTCCAAAAAGGTGCTTTCCATAAAATTCCCAAAAAGCACTTTCACTATTCACGACGACATTTTTCAGCGTCCGTTCGAACTGAAAATATTTATGTGGGCTTAGAACATTTCCAGTACCCACTAAAATAATTTTCAATGCGTTCTGGAACAATTCCAGTTTAGTGATTTCATCTGCGAAAAGCATCTGAAGCGGTTCCGGCAGCCCCGGAACATTTCCGGTTTTTCTTCCAGAAAATTCCCAGAAGTTTCCAGAATGATTCTGGTATCCTCCAAGAATTATCAGGCATGTGCCGAAACCATTTTGACTTAATGGTATCCCCTGAAACAACTTTTCAGTTTCACCGGAACTCATCCGGTGACCTCTCTCTGCGGAACTTTTCCGCTGTCCGAAACTTTTCGGTGTCCGAAACTTTTTCAGTGATTTTCTCTCAGACTCCCTATCTAGTATTCAGCAGATAGATGACCCTTAAGCGTGTGACCCTATAGGTTCGGTGAAGTATAGACATGACACGGAACCCCTTCCGATCAATGATCAACATCGGAGCCGTGGACACCCATATTGACCCCTATACCCACACGAATGAATATTCGAGTGAACCTCCAGTTGCCGTGTGCTATTCCTGTTGCTTCGTGATATGTTACAAATACCCGAGGTGAGACATGTTGGCATTCCCGTGGATCAACACTTGTCCACTATGCTAGTTACCTCGTTACCGGTATTGTTCTCTTTTCTCGTTACCATGTTCCGGCATCCCCGTGATCCAATCACAAAGTGTCTGGCCAGACGATGATGGATACCGTAACACCGAGAGGGCCCAGAGATATCTCTCCATCGCCGGAGGAGCAAATCCCAATCTTGAGCTATCAAGTTACTTGACACACTTTTCCATGAACCCGTAAGCCGCCGTAATAGCCACCCATTTACGGATGACGTTTAACAAACCCCAAAGTTCATGAAGCAAGCATGAAGAAACTTGATACTCTCATGGTCTAAGGAATCATGCAAACATTAACCATCTCTGTGTTATTAACCATTAACTTGTGACCAAAGAATCTCATAGCATAACATCAATCGGGTCGATTCAACACAAATGTTCTGCTAACATTGTGCCCTCAAAATTGCTGGCATAGTCATGCCCATGATCAGGAAAACAGGATCATCATGCAATACTTGAGCCAGTCATAGAGGCTTGACTAGGAATACATTTTATCGTTTATTATTCCACACGTGCATATGAGTCTTCCTCCGAGCCTCGTTTTATTTGCAGACTCGAGAACCATAGCAGTTATAGCATGGAACATAAACCTAATTATGAACAGGGAGATAATCAATAACATTTATTATTGCCTCTAGGGCATATCTCCTACAATTTTTGGGGGATGACATGGAAGGATAAGGCCCCTTTTGAAGGGGCCCTACAAGGAGTGGCCGGCCACATGGGGGCTCCTCCATGGAGCCCCCACTTGTCCCTTGGTTTCACTCTTTGGTCCTCGGGAAGGAGTTCTTTTCATGTGGGTTTTGGGTTTTCTTGTAAAACCACCCTACCCCTTGGGTTTCCTATAAATAGAGGTGGAGGGGCAGCCCTCCACAATCATCCCTTCTCACATACAAGTGCCATTGCAATGATCTGGCTTCTCTCTCCCTCCCCGCGAAATAGTTTCGTAGAGCCGAAAGGCTGTCTGGGTTCTGGCGGGAACTAGTTCTGGACGGCAAAGCCCTGCCGGATAGATGACACCGTATGTGTGCAACTCTGTAGAGAGGTCGTAGTTTCGATCTTTGTGCCCGAGGGGCTGTTTTGAGAGTGCCTCCCGAAGGGCTGTCCAAGTGACGGTCCGAGTTCTCTGAGTCCTCCCGAAGGGCAGTCCGAGTGACCGTCCGAGTTTTGAAGGTCCTCCCGAAGGGCTGTCCGCGACACCGTCCGGGGGACTGTCTGACCGCCTCCCGGAGGGCTGTCCGGGGGCAGATGAGGGTATAAATCCTCACGGTTGGGAGGTTGTAAATCCTAGCTGCGGGGATCTGCACCGCCGATCATCATCGACTCTACTTCCGCTGCGCTACGAGTCGGTAACGAAAAAGATCGAACCTTGTATGCAGTCTCCATACTGGTCCTGGGCTGGTGCGTAGGACGGAAATTTTTTGTTTTCTGCTGCGCTACCCTACATAGTTAGGCCTACTAGATCGATTTTTCTTGCCATGGGAAGAGGTGCTTTGTGATGGGTTCGATCTGACGGTGCTTGATCCCAGTGACAGAAGGGGAACCGACACGTATGTATCGTTGCTATTAAGGATAACAAGATGGGGTCTATTTCTACATAAATAGATCTTGTCTACATCATGTCATCGTTCTTATTGCATTACTCCGTTTTTTCATGAACTTAATACACTAGATGCATGCTGGATAGCGGTCGATGTGTGGAGTAATAGTAGTAGATGCAGGCAGGAGTCGGTCTACTAATCTTGGACGTGATGCCTATATAATGATCATTGCCTGGATATCGTCATGATTATTTGAAGTTCTATCAATTGCCCAACAGTAATTTGTTTACCCACCGTATGCTATTTTTCTCGGGAGAAGCCACTAGTGAAATCTATGGCCCCCGGGTCTATTTTCTCATCATATATTTTCAAATCTATTTTGCTATTTGCCTTTTCGTTTATTTGCCACTTTTATTTTTAGATCTATATTTCCATAAACCCAAAAATACTTTGCTGCACTTTATTTTATTCGCGATCTATTTATCCAATCTACTACACTTTTTATCCCGTCCACGTGCCAATTTCTGGCGCCGTTACCCGAAATGGATTGGCAACCCCTTTAATACGTCGGGTTGCGAGTATTTGTTATTTGTGTGCAGGTGCCGTTCACGTAGTGTTGCGTGGTTCTCCTACTGGTTCGATAACCTTGGTCTCATCACTGAGGGAAATACCTACCGTTGCTTTGCTGCATCATCCCTTCCTCTTTGGGGAAATACCGACGTAGTTCAAGCCGCATCAAAAGGAATTTCTGGCGCCGTTGCCGGGGAGACACCATCAACATCAACCAGGTTCCTAATCACAAATCTCATCTTCTTGCAATTTACATTATTTGCCATTTGCCTCTTGTTTTCCTCTCCCTCACTTCACAAAAAATTGCCGTTTTATTTGCCATCTTTCTCGTCCGCGTTTGTCGTTGGATTTTTGTTTGCTAGATTCGTCACCATGAGTGACTTTGGTATGGCAGAAACAGATGATGGCCTAACTCCTAAAATTGGACGATCTGGCAATCTGGATGCTAAAACTTTTGTTTTGGGGCAAGGGAATGTTGTAGGGAAAGAACGTATCCAAGAATTTTTCAATTGTGTTGGAAATTGAAGTCTTGATGATGTTCCTATACTTAAGAGGACTAAATCTTATGCGGAAGCTATTTCAGCACTAGTTCTGAAACTTGAAAATAAATTTATCCGTACTCATCCTACCTTGCAAAGATTGTTTTTTGAATTACCCGTTATAAAGAATCCCAAGGCTAAAAAGTTGGCTACACTTGTCCTTATGAATGAATTTGATTACATAATACGGGAAGCTAGGGAGATTTTTTATTTCTATGGTATGAATCATGAAAAACCGGTGATAGATGAAATACTTTATAATAGTGATTATGTGCTAAGACATTTGCTTGGGGATAATCAAATCTTTGATGAGAATCTTAAGAAGGAAGTCTCTGTTTTAGATATAATCCAACAAGTTTTCAATGATGTTAATCAACACCATTCTTGGATTGTTGCCAGAAATCAAAGGGGTTATGATGATAAGCAACTTGATAGTGCTAAAGTCTCTATGGATAAGGTGTTTTATGTTGTTTTTGCAAAACCTCCTGAGGAAAACACCTCTGAGGAAAATAAAAGTAAAGATGACAATACTTAGATCCTTTGCATTATGCCTAGCTAGGGGCATAAAACGATAGCGCTTGTTGGGAGGCAACCCAATGAATAAAATTTATTTTTATCTTTTTCTTTCTGTTCTTGAGTGTTTACACAATTATGCTACTGTTATGATTGTGTTTTTTTTGTTTTAATTAGTGTTTGTGCCAAGTAAAGCCTTTGGGATAGCTTTGGTGATAGTTGATTTGATCTTGTTGGAAAACAGAAACTTTTGTGTCAAGAAAAATATTTTTTTAGAATTAAAGAAGCGACAAAAATTTCTGAATTTTTACACAAGGTTTATATACAAATTGCCTCTGTTGTCCTAACTTTTCAGAATGTTTGGAGTTGCAGAAGTATGAGAACAATTTGCATCTTTACAGACTGCTCTGTTTTTGACAGATTCTGTTTTCTTTGCATTGTGTGCTTATTTTGATGATTCTATGGTTTTCTTTGAAGAGTCTTTGCCATGGAAAAGTTAGAATACAGTAGATATAATGCAATAACAAAATTTGAATGGGTTTCTTACAGTACTTAAAGTAAAGATTGGTTTTCTTATACTAACGGATCTCACGAAGGTTTTTGTTGAGTTTTGTGTGATTGAAGTTTTCAAGTTTTGGTTGAGATTACGATGGATGAAGGAATAAGGAGTAAGAAGAGCCTAAGCTTTGGGATGCCCATGGCACCCCAAGCCATTATCCAAAGAGAAGCAAGCAACTAAGCTTGGGGATGCCCCGAGTGGCATCCCCTCTTTCTTCTAACGACCATCGGTATTTTACTTGGAGCTATATTTTTATTCGTCACATACTATGAGTTTTGCTTGGAGCGTCTTGTATGATATGAGTCTTTGCTTGTTTTGATTTTTATTTTGTGTCATGAATCCTTGCTGGACACACCTATTTGAGAGAGCCAAAATTATGCTATGATTTGTTAGAATTACTCTCTATGCTTCACTTAAATCTTTTTGAGCTATGGAATTGCTCTAGTGCTTCACTTATATCTTTTTTAGCACGGTGTGCTTTAATATTTTTGAAGAAATGCTCTGATGCTTCACTTAGATTTATTTGAGAGTTAGTAATTTTTAAGAAATTCTCTCTTGCTTCACTTAAATTATTTTGAGAGAAGAAAATTTTTATGCTCATGATCTTCACTTATATTTGTTTGAGCCTATTAAAAGCAATATATTAAATTAGTTCCAAAGTGATAGATATCCAAGGAGGATATAATAAGAACTTTCATGAAGATCATTGGACAAAATAAACTTGATTCCTTGCAATAGTTTTGTGATATGTCGATATAATATGTGAGTCATGTTGATGAGTAATTATTCTTTAGTAGGAATATTGTTGTTAAGGTTTGTGATTCCCTATGCAAGCACGAAAGTCAATAGTTATGCAATGAAATTACATCCTACTTGTGGTGGATTATTCGGTGTTAGTTATGCTTAATGCTCGCTTATGAGATTTTTCGTTTCTTGGTTGGATGCTTCTCAATCTTTTGCTAGCCTTCATTTTGCACTAAGTATGATCACTACTTGTGCATCCAAAATCCTTTAAACCAGATTTGCCACATGAGTCTGGTATACCTATCTATATGCAGTATTCGTTTGCAGTTCTAATCAAATTTGTATGTGCCATCACTAATTTTCAAAATAAACTTCTCGTTTGTGTGCTCGTACCGCTCATGAAATGGTAGGGGGTGGCTGATATATTTCCATGCTAGATATGTTATTCTCAAGATGATTGTTTATTCACTTGTCATTGCACGAGAGTACGGCAAAGGTATTAGGGATGCCCAGTCCAGAAATGAAAAATGAATTTACTTTATGTTGTCAAATAATAAATTCCTTGGAAAGTGTTGGTATGGAAGACACCCGTGGATACGGCTAGCCATGGAAAGTGAAAGTATGGTTGAAAAAGAAATAAACTTTATTTTTTATTTAGGAACCGCCTATGATATATCTAGCATGTCAAGTATTGGGAACTACTCGATCGTTTTCGTTGACAGGAAAAGCATGCCACCCAAAATGTTTTATCTCTATCTTTTTCGCTTTGAGCTCTTGCACCTCTACAAATCCCTACTTCCCTCCGCGAAGGGCCTTTCTTTTACTTTATGCAATTTTTATTTGAGTCTCCATCTTTTCTTATAAAGCACCAACTAAGGGGCACTCTGATCGTACTTGAGCATTGGGTGTAGCTAATATGCGAGTGTGTTTCATGAATGGATCAATGATTGAACATAATTGGCTAGGGATAACTTGCCTTAGCGTTGATATTTTGAAAGACATGGTTGCTTGTTGATATGCTTGAGTATTAAAGTCTTCATGTCAAAACTAGACTATTGCTTTGAACCATATAAAAGTCCAAATGTCCATGCTACAAAGAAAAGAATATGTGATGAACATGTTAGGCAGCATTCCACATCAAAAATTATGTTTTTATCATTTACCTACTCGAGGACGAGCAGGAATTAAGCTTGGGGATGCTGATACGTCTCCAACTTATCTATAATTTTTTATTGTTCCATGCTGTTATATTATCATTCTTGCATGTTTTACCATCATTTTATATCTTTTTTGGTACTAACCTATTGACATAGTGCCCAGTGCCATTTGCTGTTTTCTGCCTGTTTTTTACATCGCAGGAAATCAATACCAAACAGAGTCCAAATGCAGCAAAACTTTTTGTGAAATTTTTAAGGATCAGAAGACACCCAATGGGCCGGAGAAGCATCTGGGGGGTGCCCCGAGGTGGGCACAACCCACCAAGGCGCGCCTGGGGGCCCAGGCGCGCCCAGGTGGGTTGTGCCCACCTCGGTGGCCTCCCGCACCGCCTCTTTGCTCTATAAATACCCCAATATTCCAGAAACCCTAGGGGAGTCGACGAAAATCAATTCCAGCGGCCGCAAGTTCCAGAAACCACAGATCCAATCTAGACACCATCACGGAGGGGTTCATCATCCTCATTGGTGCCGCTCCGATGATGCGTGAGTAGTTCATTGTAGACCTACGGGTCCGTAGTTAGTTGCTAGATGGCTTCCTCTCTCTCTTTTGATTCTCAATACAATGATCTCTTGGAGATCTATTTGACGTAACTCTTTTTTGCGGTGTGTTTGTTAGGATCCGATGAACTTTGAGTTTATGATCAGATCTATGTTTTTATCCATGAAAGTTATTTGAGCCTTTTGATCGCTTATATGCATGATTACTTATAGCCTCGTATTTCTTCTTCGAATCTTTGGTTTAGTTAGGCCAACTAGATCGATTTTTCCTGCCATGGGAAGAGGTGCTTTGTGATGCGTTCGATCTTACGATGCTTGATCCCAGTGACAGAAGGGGAACCGACACGTATGTATTGTTGCTATGAAAGATAACAAGATGGGTTCTATTTCTACATAAATAGATCTTGTATACATCATGTCATCGTTCTTATTGCATTACTCTGTTTTTTTATGAACTTAATACACTAGATGCATGCTGGATAGCGGTCGATGTGTGAAGTAATAATAGTAGATGCAGGCAGGAGTCGGTCTACTAATCTTGGACGTGATGCCTATATAATGATCATCGCCTGGATATCGTCATGATTATTTGAAGTTCTATCAATTGCCCAACAGTAATTTGTTTACCCACCGTATGCTATTTTTCTCGAAAGAAGCCACTAGTGAAATCTACAGTCCCCGGGTCTATTTTCTCATCATATATTTTCAGATCTATTTTGTTATTTGCCTTTTCGTTTATTTGCCACTTTTATTTTTAGATCTATATTTCTAAAAATCCAAAAATATTTTGCTGCACTTTATTTTATTCGCGATCTATTTATCCCGTCCACTTGCCAATTTCTGGCGCCGTTACCCGAAAGGGATTGACAACCCCTTTAATACGTCGGGTTGCGAGTACTTGTTATTTGTGTGCAGGTGCCGTTCATGTAGTGTTGCGTAGTTCTCCTACTGGTTCGATAACCTTGGTCTCATCGCTGAGGAAAATACATACCGTTGATGTGCTGCATCATCTCTTCCTCTTTAGGGAAATACTGACGTAGTTCAAGCCGCATCAAGGTCAAGCTCGACTACATTGTCGATCCGTGGCCCCAGATTTACTGGGAACCTCGGAGCAACAACGTCCCCGCCGGCGCCCAGCCTTCTCATGTTCGCCCTCGCTCCGTAGCTGCGCGAGAAGTCGCCGCGAAGGAGCACCCTGGGGAAGTCCCCCCCCCCCCCCCCCCACCCCCACCCACGACGACTGATCGTGGCACGTCATCGCCAGCGTCCATGGCCCCCTTGTTCTTCAGATTCTCTTGGTTCTCCATTGGCAGAGAGGAGGCACTAGTTGGTCTCAGCTCGTTGGAGTGTGTGGGCATCGTACTGGCACCCGATCCTTTTATGTTCATGCTCCCTTGAAACGTATCCTCAATCCTCCCCTTTGATGGGGGTAAAGCGGACCTTTTCCATACAGGGTGATCTCTTTCCTTTGGATTGACGATTGGCTTTCCCCCTCCCTTGTCAGGTGGATCCTTCTCCCTGGGGTGTGAGATCTCTCCCAGGGGTTGCTCGCGTTTCCTTTCTCCCAGCCCGTGTCGCAAATCCTCTCTGATTGCCTGTATTCTGTCCTTGATCTTCCTTTGCTCGTAAAGTAAAACCTTTAGGAATTTAGATGTCTCACCACATGATGTTATCAGGGGTATCATTGCGGATCTCACGTTGTGGTCTCACCGCCTTAAGAAGGTGGAGGACAAAGTTTACACCGGCTTGTGGCGGGACTATTTTACTTCTCGCCTTGTCTAGTTTGTAACAAAATACTTCTAAAATATATTCAGCTGGGGAGACCCCCCACCCCCCGCGGTGACAGTTTCAAAAAAAATCTTCCTCAATGCAGCCACATCGGGCACCGATTTCTGGCCAATGCTTCTTCCCGGATTCCCTCCAGTTTGTTTCCTTTCCGCAGCGATCTCCATGACCGCTCTCCTGGTCCGCAACCAAGTCTCCCGTAGACCCAGGGGATCGCCTTCCATCTGCGCTTCCGGCTCTCCATCTTCTCGTGGTCTCACCCTACTCAGATCGCAGGATCTTGCTGGCGCTCCGTCCGACGATCTTCCGATCGGGAATCGCCTTCCTGTCGCCCCGACAGGGGTTCCGCGATTCACGCTCACCATACCGACAGTTCGGAGCAGAGCATCCTTTTTCCTAGCCATTATTTAGGCATAGTGTGGTTGTCATTTTTGTTACACACTTACACTGTAACACAAAGACAATGGAGCTACTCGCTAAATATTATATGTATTACTTTGTTTTGCCTCTCTGGCTGACAGCAATCTTCTTTAAAGGTTTGATATATCTGGGGAAGAAGGTGAGGAACAAGAAACTGAAGAGGAAAGAAGGGCCCTCTTTCAAAGCTTCATTCCATTTTGCGTCCGGGGCATGGAGAAGGATGTAGAACATAGTGTTCCACAAAAGACAGTTGCCAAATACTACAAAACTGTAGTTGTTCAGAACTCGAGTAAATTGCACAAAACCACCAGTTTGAAGGTTAGATTTACGAAAAACACTACAATATTTTTTTTTTCCGAAAACACCATGTCTTCAGTAATGTTTTTTGCAAAAAACACTGATCGGCAAATTTGGCTCTGTTAACTGAATTATGACAGATGGGACCCATTTTTTGCCTACGTGGCGTAAAATTTTACACATGCACCCCTCCCATCTTCTCCATCTCTCTCCCCTCTCTGTAAAAATTAGACACCAGTGACTCCCATCGCCAGCCGCCGCCCACACTCCATGTCGTCCTCAAGCATCTGGCGGCCCGCCGCCGCCGGGAATCCCGCCGCCGCTCGTCGCCCTGCACTCCCTGCCGCCCGCCACCGTCGCCCGGGATCCCACTGCCGCCCATTGACCCACACTCCCTGTCGCCCGTTGACCCGCACTCCCTGCCGCCCGCCGCCGGCGCCCGGGATCCCACTACCGCCTGTCGCCCCGCACTCCTTATCGCCCGCAGCCGTCGCTCGGGATCCCACTACCGCCTATCGCCCCGCACTCCCTATGTCAGCAAGATTAATAGTGCATAATCATCATTAGCATCATATTGCATTTCAACTCCTAAGTCAAATTCAAATTTAAATGAAAGTGGAATATGAAAGTTGTCCAACATAGGAGCTAAAATGTCAGATAAATAACAAATATTCCAGAGGCTATTCTAAAATTGAAACCAACATCATTGGAATTGGATAAGTGACTCGAACAACCTCAAACAGTGGATAAAGATAATATTTCATAACCATTTATTAAATCTGAAATAAATATGGAATTATGTTTTGTCCAAACTAATTTTAGGTGTTATGGAATAATGCACTGGTATTTATGAACTAGGTCTCATGTTTTACAAAAACCATTTTGAGGCCTAGCTGTTTACTAGATTGAGAAAGGAGAATAAAGAAAAGGAAAAAGAAACAGAAAAGGATAAAGGAGCACCCCCCCCCCCACGGCCCAACGGGGCCGACCCCAAGCCGCCGGCACCCTGCGTCGCCCCTGGCCTTAAGGCCCCACCCGGCCAAACCCTACCGCATCCCGACACCCCACTACCCCCCCCTCCCCCACTCGTTCGCCCGCCCCCCCCCCCCCCGACCCAGAAACTGGATCGGGCCGACCGCCGCGACGCCTGCCTTCTGTATCCCCTCTCGCCCTCTCCTCTCTTCCATCTCCTACCTCCTCCCATCCTCACCCTCCTCCTCCTCGGCGCTTGCCTCTCCTCTTCCCCTACCTCCGTCCTCTCTTCTCTTCTCCTCCCCCCGCCCACCTTCTTCCTCTCTCCTCCTCCACCCTTTCTCATCCCTCTCTTCCTTCTGCCTTTTCTCAACTCCCCGCCTCTCCTTTCGTTTTCCGTCTGTCCCTTCCTTCCTTCTTCTCCCTCTTGCCGCCCCGTCCTCTCTCCCATCTCTCTCTCTCCCCTCCTCGCCTTTTTCCCTACTTCTTTCTTTTTTTCTTCCCCTCCTCTCCCCCCTCCGCCCCTTCTCCTCCCATTTTCCCTCTTCCCTCTCCCCCTCTCCCCCTTTCCCATTTCCCCTCCCGCCCGGGATCCCCCTCCCAGTCTTCCCCTCCTGTTCCTCTCCCCCCTTGCTCTCTCGCAGAATCTAATAAGCTTCCTCCCCCGTGTTTTGCTTCCCTGCGTTCGTATCTCGCGACGCCTTCAGGGTTGCATGCCCATTCTTCTCTCCTCTCCTCCTCCCCCCCTCGTGGCCTCAATTTCCATCCATGCGCTGCGTCTCCTCAAAACATCCTCCTCCCCCGTGCCCTCTTGCGCTACGTCTTTGCTTCTCCTCCCTTTTTCCTCGCCTCCTCTCCCCTAGTCCCGCCTCCCCTCTTTTCCTCTCCTTCGTCCCATCGTAAGGGTCCCGTCTCGTCTCCCCTTCTTCCTCCCTATCTTTTTCTCCAGCCGAACCGAGCACCTCGTTTCCCTCTCCCTTTACTTCCTATCTTCTGACGCGGTCGGCCCCTCCCGTTAGGCCCCCCCCTGGGCCACTGCCCAGTGGGGCCCGAACCCCCTGTGACGCTGACGACGAATGGGGCCCACGGCCCAGAAACGATTTTAAGAAATAAAAATAAATAAATAAATAAATTAATTAGTTAATTAGTTGGTTAATTAACCCTAATCAGACTAATTTAATTAATTAATTAGTTTAGTTAATTGTTAATTAGTTAATTAAACCTAATTAACCTAACAGCCTATGACAGGTGGGACCCACCCTGTCAGGTGGCTGCTGACGTCAGCATGATGTCATGCTGACGTCATCAATCACTGTTTCGGATAATGTTGAATTAAAATAATTAAAATTTCAGAAATTAATAAAAACTTTAGAAATCATACTTTTAAACCGTAACTCCGATCAAATATTTTATACATGAAACTTGCTCAGAACGATGATACGAACCCGGATACGCCCTCTGTATTCCCGTCAGTGCCCGCAACTATAAGAACGTTGAACAATTAGACCGATTTCGATAATGAATAGTGTCCAACCCTAATTAAATAAATCCGAATAAATTCCTAAATTAACTAAATCGTTTAGTTAGGCAGTAGTAACACCCCGGCATATCATTTAGGCATGTCATACATATTGTTTGCATTATTGCCGTGAAATTTATTGTTTCTCTCCCCCTCCTTCTCTCTCGATAGACGCCGAGATCGACGACGCTGCACCAGGTTACGACTACTCTACCGACGAGCAGCCCGTTGACGACCTCCCTCTCTTGCCAGAGCAACCAGGCAAGCCCCCCCCTTGAGCATTCCAGATATCGCCCATTCTATTCTCCTGCTTGCATTAGATTTCGCTACTGTTAATGTATGCTCCTATTCTGATGCATAGCCTGCTGTTGTAACCTGTTCATTGCTACCTTACCTGCTATATAAACTGTTTAGTATAGGTTGGTATGAACATCTGTGACCCCACCACCTTACTTTGTCGCCCCTGCTTGTTCATCGACGACTCGATCAACGTGATCGTCGATCAGAGACAGACGCCTCACTTCACACCCCCCTTAGTTGTACGACTCTGCGTAGTAACTATCGAGTGCGAGGGTGATACCTCGTAACGCACTCCGATGATATACTCTGCCATAGCTGTACGGTCGTGGTCATCGAGGGTGATTCCTCCTTCTCCATGTCCGATACGACTCTGTCGTGCAACCCCTCAGTGTGAACTTCGAGGGTGATACCTCTTACGTTCACCCTGATGATTAGACCACACGTTACTTGACCTTTTTCACAGGCGGTCCACCTGGTGGGTACCCCTGGGGATCATGATTTCGGGTGTGGCCGAAGGGCACTCGAGTGTGACATTGTGGCGGAGCATCAGAGACTCTGATTGTCTCCGCTTGATACTAATTGAGCCTATTGGATTTGGGGTGTGATCTGAGTGGGTCGACGTGCCCTATACGCACTACCACCACGCGGGATTATGGTTATGGGGCCCTCTGGATTACGTTTTCTCCGAAAGCTTATCAGACGTCACGATTCACCGTGCGGGCTGATCGTCGGATTGGGCTGGATACTTCACTGGCGAGTTCAGTGTCGCGCCTGCACCCCGGCCAGCCACGCAACGCGCAGGGTGCCCAGGGCGATGGCCCGAGACCCCTGGTGCATAGGTTAGTCCGGCGTGCTGACCTCTCTGCTAGCCTAGTAAGCGCTGCTTCGTGTTGATCTTCCAGGACGGGCATTACCCATCAGTAGTCCGGCCAGAGTTGATCGAGCGTGTTGGGTAACAGTAGTGCACCCCTGCAGGATGAATCTTCTATCGATAGCCGGTCCTACGGTAAAGGACGCTCAGTTTGTGTATCCCGATCTACTACTTAAACTGGATACTTGTTACTTAATTGAAGCTTCGGGATTACTTTCTCGCTGGGATTCGAGGAAGGATCTTTGAGTGTACTTCAACATTGTTTGCTAAATAAAATGCTATTCTACTCTCTTCTACTGCTGCAAGATGATGGCTTTGAGAAGATGTTTGAAGATGCTAGTCTTCGATAGGACTAGGCCTGTCTCTCTATTCTGGCATTTCTGCAGCCCTCCACTAAATACAGCCTTTTCTCATTGATAATGTTGCATATGTAGTATAGATCCTTGCTTGCTGAGTACTTCGGATGAGTACTCACGGTTGCTTTATTTCTCTTTTCCCCCATATACCCCACCTTGATGATACACCAGACGATGGAGTCCAGGAGCCAGACGCCACCACCGGAGCCTACTACCAGGCGGGTCCGAGGGCACGTACTACTGGATCGAGCCAGCTGACCAGGAGTAGGTTCGGAGGCTCCCAGCAGGAGGCCAACGCCTTTCGTTCTAGTGTCGCTGTTTGTGCTAGCCTTCTTAAGGCAAAACTTGTCTAACTATGTCTGTACTCAGATTATATTTGTATGACTGACTTATGTATTCGGATCTTCGGATCCCTGGTCTGTAATATTGTGACCTCCGTTTATTTGTGTTTGAGTTGTGTTGTGATATCTTCCCGTGAGTCCCTGGGCTTGATCGTACACGTTTGCGTGTATGACTTTGTACGATTGAACCGGGGGCGTCACAAGTTGGTATCAGAGCCGACTGCCTGTAGGAAGCCCCCCTCCAAATTCCTTGGCCGAAGTTGAGTCTAGAAATTGAAAACTAATTACTAACTTGGCTGTGTGGCTTACGGGCCCACGCTCCAACTGGGTGGTATTAGGATCTTTTATTCTCGTCTATACTCTGGGACTCTAATATCTCTTCTATTCGGGTTAAATAAATTTTACTAACGCCGACACTTAGGATCTCGTAAATCCCGTCTACCCGAGAGCTGGATATCGTGCGATTTCCCTGTCATTGATCTGATAGTCTGATAATCATTTTCCTTTCATTGTTTTTGTTTACCTTCTCTCTGAGTTGTGTTAAACTTCTCATTGTCATTTGACAAACTGAATTTCCTCTGTTTCAGATGGACCGTTTGTTTCCACCGCGTCCTACACACAGCTTGTGCTTCGCACTTGGGCTCGTAATACCCCTGGTTTCCAGCTGTCCTGATCGCTCTCATGACCAGACTGGCTACCGCTGGTACCCTGAGTACATGGTTTACGAGGATTACCACGAGTTTAATCAGGAGCAGTTACCATGCTGATGTTCGTATCTATGATCGGCAGAATGACTCAGACACCGAGCTGCACACCTTTTCCATGGTATCGGCGTGACGATTGAGATGGCAGTAGATGATGCCGCCTACTCTGCTGTCGCACGTCTTCGAGGACAGTTCAGTGATTCTTGGATGACTCTGAGTTCCGTACACTTCCGTATGCCCCTGCTGGAGAGGCTACCGGATACTACAGAGCTATCTGTGCCCCGTACGAGCCTCCCGATATGACCACCCCGTTCTGATCAGTGCACTCAGCCCTGGATCGCACTGTTCGGGCTCTTGCCGTCGAGTTGGTTCCACTCGAGCACGTCTCTACGATGCTATGACGCAGTTGATGCCCGCTGTTCGTGCAGGGATACTCCGGAGCACACCTTTACCCGCCAGGACTCAGATGTATGCTGGTATTGACTGCCTGCTGTTGGAGGTCACACACCTGCACGTGGACCTCTTCTTACAGTTCAAGACCGGGTTCTGCATCAGAGTGCACATGGAGCAAGGTCCTTCCGCGACGAATATTCGTCGTCCGCACTCGCAGTTACCCCTTTACAGTGGTTTTCTCCGACGTTGATGTAGCCTTTGCTATGTCTCGTTGTGTACTCCCTTGCCGCGTGCCTGCGCGCCGCCTAGTATGTCTAGCTTAATTTGCGCTGTTATGCTGTCCGCATGTACCCGACTTTGTGTATGGATCTGTATGTCTTAATCGACTACTGTTATGTATCTATTACACTGCTTAAAGTATTGTCGTTGTTACATCATACTTGTCGCTAACACCTCGCAATTGCTTTTACTAAACTACCCCCTGTTGATACTAGCAGGATGGTTAGACCAGGTGGTCGTGGTCGTGGTCGTGCCCCTGAACGTCCACCACCGCCAGACTATATGGCAGCCTATGATGCAACAGTTCGAGCTTAACCGCCAGTTCATGGTTGGAATCATGGCTCAGTTTCCGTATCAGAACAACAGAACCAGAACCCAGCTTCAATAACTTTGACAGAGTTTACGCGACTCAACCCAACGCAGTTTCGCAACTCTGACAAGCCCCTGGATGCCGATGACTGGCTCCGCGACATCACTCACGAGATGGAGTCTGCTAATGTCGCCCCCCGCCAACTTTGTCACCTTCGGCGCCTTTTTCTTAAAGGGCCCCGCTGCTCAATGGTGGGACACACACAAGCGTACTCTGCCTGTTGGAACAGTCATCACCTGGTATGAGTTCCAAGCTGCTTTCCGTACACGTACATCCTCAAGCAATTATGGAACGCATGAAGACCCAGTTCCGCAACCTCATCAGGGCAATAAAACCGTCGAAGCTTATCAGCGGGAATTTCTTGATCTCTCCCGCTATGCTGAAGAAGACACGCCACAGATGCTCGCAGACAGGAGAAGTTCCGTAATGGACTACACCCTGACCTCAAGCTGGCACTAGCTGCTCAAGACATCAATGACTTCTCAACTCTAGTGAACAAGGCTATTTTTGTGAGACCGCTCAGATGGAACACAAGGACTCGCAGAAGCGCTATCGTGATGCTGGCTCATCTTCGGGCTCAGCACCGAAGCGTAGAGTTTGGATTCCCAACAACGCTTCCGTCCCAATACCTCTGCGCCAAAGAACAATGCTGCACCACGTCTGCCTCCTCCACACCGAGGCCGTCAAAGGCTCAAGCTATCAGACAATGCCCCTCTTCGTCCTGAAATGGTTGTGTTTCAAGTGCTGCAAACCAGCCACCAGGCTAAAGACTGCCGCCAGACTCAGAATCAGTTAGATTTTCCTCGTGCTGGCCGTGGATATGGCCGTGGCAACATCAGACCCGCAACTATAATACTGGGTCTGCTTCACGTGGTCGTGGTCAAGTACAAACATTGACATTGAAGAAGTCCAGGATCAACCTGCTACTGTGATGGGTACCCTTCTTGTTGACTCAGTACCTGCTCTGTATTATTTGATTCAGAGCATCGCATTCATTCATGTCTGAAGCATTTGCATTATCTCATGACATTGCATTCGAAAAGATGAACCTGCCAATAGTTGTCCGTTACCCCTGGAGGCCAATGTCAAACCACTATGATGGCACATAATGTCCCTGTTGAAATCGAGGAATTTGATTCCTAGCTTCCCCTATTATCCTGTAGTCTTCCACCATAGACCTCATACTCGGAATGGATTGGTTGAAAGCTCACATTGCTTCGATCAATTGGCCACTAAAACTATCCAACTTCTTCACCCCTCCGATGAGATAGTGAACTACACTGCCCGAATTACTCGAGACGCTGAAGCTGGGGTATATGTTATGAATGTTTTGAACGCCTCACCTCTGGAAGGGATCGAGAACGTTCCTGTCGTTCGAGATTTTCCAGACGTCTTTCCAGAAGAACTTCCAGGAATACCCCCAGCTAGAGCTGTCGAGTTCGTCATCGACTTGAAGCCTGGCACCGTCCCTATTGCCAAGCGACCTTATAAGATGCCCCGCATCACCTTCTTGAGCTAAGGAAGAAATCGACAAGTCACTTAAGAGTGGTTTCATCCGCCCCAGTTCCTCTGCTTGGGGAGCACCTTCACTCTTCGTTAAGAAGAAGGATGGAACTAACCGATTGGTTCAGGATTACCGGCCCTTAACCAAGCCACAATCCAGAATAAATACCCACTGCCCCATATCAATATCTTTATGATCAACTTGCCGGATCATCGGTGTTCTCTAACTCGACCTGAGGTTGGTTTATCACCAGATCCGTGTCCGTGAAGAGGACATTCCCAAGACTGCATTCGTCACTCGTTATGGCTCCTATGAACACCGTCATGTCATTTGGCCTAACGAATGCTCCAGCTACTTCTCCCGCCTGATGAATTATATATTCATGGATTACCTCGACAAATTCGTCGTGGTATATCTAGATGATATTCTGGTCTATTCTTCTAGATAAAAGAGGAACATGCTGAACATCTCTGCCTTGTTCTAGAAAGGCTCCGAGAACACCAGTTGTATGCCAAGTATTCCAATGCGAATTTTGGCTTCCTGAAGTAACTTACCTTGGACATGTGATTTCCATGTGGGATTGCTGTTACCCCCGAACGAGTTCAGGCTATTCTCGACTGGACCTCCCCAAGAATGTTAAGCAAGTCAGAAGTTTTCTCGGACTCGCTAGTTATTGCCGTCGATTCGTTGAGAACTTTCCAAGATTGCAAAACCATTGACATATCTGCTTCACAAAGGTGTTAAATTTGAGTGGACAGAAAAATTCAAGAAAGCTTTCAGACACTAAAAGATAATTGACATCTGCCCCAGTACTAGCACCCCCGGATTCCCAAATGATTTCGTGATATACTGTGATGCATCATCTCGTCAAAGGATGGCTTGTGTCCTAATGCAAGAGCACAAAGTGATTGCTTATGCCTCCCGACAATTGCTCCTCATGAAGAAAATTATCCCGTGCATGATCTTGAACTTTCTGCGGTTATCTATGCCTTGAAGCTATGGCGACATTACCTTCTCGGTAACCGTTGCGAGATATACACGGATCACCAAAGCTTGAAGTATTTATATACTCAACCAGATCTGAACCTTCGTCAACAAAGATGGCTCGAAACAATTGCCGATTATGATATGATATTTCTTATACCCCCGGCAAGGCTAATGTAATGGCCGATGCTTTGAGTCGCAAGTCCTATAGCAACAACCTTATGGTTCAAGAAACACAACCTCTTCTCCATGAAGAGCTTTGCAAATTGAACCTCCATATTGTTCCACAGGGTTATCTCAATACCCTGGTTGTCGAACCGATTTAGAACACGGCATTAAGGTTATGCAAAGGTATGACACTGAAGTTGGAAAGATCAAGCGATACCTCGAGAGAGGAAAGCCGTCGGAATTCCATCTTGATGCAGATGGGATCCTATTTTTCCAACACCGTCTCTTCGTACCCAAGTTCAAGAATGAGAGGGAAACATTATGAAGGAAGCTCATGACACCATCCTTGTCTATTCACCCTGGTAGCACAAAGATGTACCGTGACATTTGTCAAAGATTCTGGTGGCCTAATATGAAGCGAGACATTGCTCGTTATGTTTCTGAGTGTGACATTTGTCATCGCATTAAAGTAGAACATCAAAGGCCTGCTGGAACTCTGCAACCCCTGGAAATTCCTGAATGGAAATGGGACAGGTCCAAATGGATTTCATTACTGGTTTTCCCAGATCTCAGAAGGGTCATGATGCTATTTTTGTCGTCATTGACCGATTCTCCAGGTTGCTCACTTTCTGCCGTTAAAGAGACAATCACTGCTAGCCAGTTAGCAGACTTGTATGTTTCCCGGATTGTGTCACTCCACGGTGTTCCGTTGGAGATCAGTTCTGATCGTGGCAGCCCTTTCACCTCCAGATTCTGGAATAGTTTCTAAGAAGCTATGGGAACTCACCTTCTTTTCACCGCTTTTCACCCTCAGTCACAGGGTCAAGTTGAACGAGTTAATCAAGTGCTCGAAGATATGCTTCGAGCTTGCGTCATCTCCTTCGGTAAGAAATGGGAGGAATCTCTCCCGTATGCCGAATTCTCTTAAACAAATACTATCAAGCTAGTCTGAAGATGGCACCGTTTGAAGTTCTATACGGTCGTAATGTCGAACCCCTCTGAATTGGTCAGAAACTGGGGAACGCTCACTCGTCGGACCAACATTATCGGCAAGCTGAAGAACAAGTCCGCATTGTTCGTGAACATTTGAAAGCTACTCAGTCTCGTCAGAAGAGCAACTATGACCGAAAGCACCAGGAAATAGTCTATCAACCTGGCGAGCAAGCTACTCCGCGTCACTCCGTTGAAAGGCACTCATCGGTTCGGAATCAAAGGCAAGTTAGCCCCTCGCTACATTGGCCCGTTCCGTATTCTTGCCCGTCGAGGAGAAGTGGCATATCAGTTGCAATTGCCGCCAAACCTTCTCAAGTACATGACCTCTTTCATGTATCCCAACTCCGCCGCTGCTTCAAGGATCCTATTCGAGCTGTGGATCATGAAGTGCTTGAATTACGGGAAGATCTGTCATATCCAGAAATCCCATCCGTATTCTTGATCAAGCTGAGCGTCGAACACGTCAAAAGTCAATCAAGTTCCTCAAGGTTCAGTGGTCAAATCATTCTGAAGATGAAGCCACTTGGGAACGCGAGGATCGTCTTCGCGAAGAATACCCCTCTTTCTTTCAGTTTTCCTCTTAATTCTCGGACGAGAATTCTTAATAGATGAGGAGAGTTGTAACACCCCCGTGATTAGCAACAGTAATCACTTTTGATAATGACATGTCAGCAAGATTAATGTGCATAATCATCATTAGCATCATATTGCATTTCAACTCCTAAGTCAAATTCAAATTTAAATGAAAGTGGAATATGAAAGTTGTCCAACATAGGAGCTAAAATGTCAGATAAATAACAAATATTCCAGAGGCTATTCTAAAATTGAAACCAACATCATTGGAATTGGATAAGTGACTCGAACAACCTCAAACAGTGGATAAAGATATATTTCATAACCTTTATTAAATCTGAAATAAATAGGAATTATGTTTTGTCCAAACTAATTTTAGGTGTTATGGAATAAGCACTGGTATTTATGAACTAGGTCTCATGTTTTACAAAAACCATTTTGAGGCCTAGCTGTTTACTAGATTGAGAAAGGAGAATAAAGAAAAGAAAAAGAACAGAAAAGGATAACGGAGCAACCCCCCCACCCCCCCCCACGCCCAACTGGGCCGAAGCCCAGCCGGCCGGCCCACCTCGCGTCGCCCCTGGCCTATAAGGCCCCCCGCCAAACCCTAGCCTCACCGACACCCCCACTCCCCCCCCTCCCCCCCTCGTTCGCCCCCCCCCCCCCCCCGTCCAGAAACTGGATCGGGCCGACGCCGCGACGCCGCCCCGCTCCCGCGCCGATCGGCCAGCGCCGACGCCGCCGCCACACCGACGCCGCCCCGTCCTCTCCTCTTCCCCGACCAGCCGCCTAGCGCTCGGCGCCGCCCCCCCACCCCGTCGCCGCTCGACGCCGCCACCGGATCGCCCTCGCTGCCGTTCGCCGGGTCGCACGCCACCTCGCCGGCGCCGCCTCCCTGCCGGACTGCGTCGTCCTCGTCCCCTCCTCGAGCCGCTTCTCCGAGCCACGCCGCCCGTTCCCCTGCTGCGTGGGTGAGGAACCCTCTCGACCCGCCCCCTTCTCCGCCCGGTCACCGCGGCCGAGCCACGCTCACCCGTCCCTGGACCACGCACGCACGCACTCGGCCACGCCGGGGCTCGCACACGCGCGCGCGCGCCGCCCACTGCCCTCGCTCGCGCGCCCGCGTCGCTCCTCGCCGCCGACCGCCCGCGCGCCACCCGCCCGCTCCGGCCGTACCCCTCCACGGCCCCGGCGTCTCCCTCCGGTGGCCGCCCGCATCGCCACGGCCCCGCCCCGCCGTGGCCTCGCCGGCGCCCGCGCCCGCCGACTGCCCCGCGCCGGCCAGTCGGGTGCGCACCCGCGGGCCAGCGCCCGTTCGGGCTGCGCCCGTCGCCCCGACCCGTTAGGCCCCCCCCTGGGCCACTGCCCAGTGGGGCCCGAACCCCCTGTGACGCTGACGAATGGGGCCCACGGCCCAGAAACGATTTTAAGAAAATAAAAATAAAAATAAATAAAATAATTAATTAGTTAATTAGTTAGGTTAATTAACCCTAATCAGACTAATTTAATTAATTAATTAGTTTAGTTAATTGTTAATTAGTTAATTAAACCTAATTAACCTAACAGCCTATGACAGGTGGGACCCACCCTGTCAGGTGGCTGCTGACGTCAGCATGATGTCATGCTGACGTCATCAATCACTGTTTCGGATAATGTTGAATTAAATAATTAATTAAATTTCAGAAATTAATAAAAACTTTAGAAAATCATATCTTTTAAACCGTAACTCCGATCAAAATATTTTATACATGAAACTTGCTCAGAACGATGATACGAACCCGGATACGCCCTCTGTATTCCCGTCAGATGCCCGCAACTATAAGAACGTTGAACAATTAGACCGATTTCGATAAATGAATAGTGTCCAACCCTAATTAAATAAATCCGAATAAATTCCTAAATTAACTAAATCGTTTAGTTAGGCAGTAGAACACCCCGGCATATCATTTAGGCATGTCATACATATTGTTTGCATTATTGCCGTGAAATTTATTGTTTCTCTCCCCCTCCTTCTCTCTCGATAGACGCCGAGATCGACGACGCTGCACCAGGTTACGACTACTCTACCGACGAGCAGCCCGTTGACGACCTCCCTCTCTTGCCAGAGCAACCAGGCAAGCCCCCCCCTTGAGCATTCCAGATATCGCCCATTCTATTCTCCTGCTTGCATTAGATTTCGCTACTGTTAATGTATGCTCCTATTCTGATGCATAGCCTGCTGTTGTAACCTGTTCATTGCTACCTTACCTGCCTATGATAAACTGTTTAGTATAGGTTGGTATGAACCATCTGTGACCCCACCACCTTACTTTGTCGCCCCTGCTTGTTCATCGACGACTCGATCAACGTGATCGTCGATCAGAGACAGACGCCTCACTTCACACCCCCCTTAGTTGTACGACTCTGCGTAGTAACTATCGAGTGCCGAGGGTGATACCTCGTAACGCACTCACGATGAATACTCTGCAGTATAGCTGTTCGGTCGTGGTCATCGAGGGTGATTCCTCCTTCTCCATGTCCGATACGACTCTGTCGTGCAACCCCTCAGTGTGAACCTCGAGGGTGATACCTCATACGTTCACCCTGATGAATATGACCACACGGTTACTTGACCTTTTGCACAGGCGGGTCCACCCTGGTGGGTACCCGCTGGGGAACTATGATTTCGGGTGTGCCGGAAGGGCACTCGAGTGTGACATTGTGGCGGAGCATCAGAGACTCTGATTGTCTCCGCTTGATACTAATTGAGCCTATTGGATTTGGGTGTGTGATCTGAGTGGGTCGACATGCCCTATACGCACTACCACCACGCGGGATAATGGTTATGGGGCCCTCTGCGATGTACGTTTCTCCGAAAGCTTATCAGACGTCACGATTCACCGTGCGGGCTGATCGTCGGGATTGGGCTGGATACTTCACTGGCGAGTTCAGTGTCGCGCCTGCACCCCGGCCAGCCACGCAACGCGCAGGGTGCCCAGGGCGATGGCCCGAGACCCCTGGGTGCATAGGTTAGTCCGGCGTGCTGACCTCTCTGCTGAGCCTAGGTAGAGCGCTGCTTCGTGTTGATCTTCCGAGGACGGGCATTACCCATCAAGTATGTCCGGCCAGAGTTGATCGAGCGTGTTGGGTAACAGTAGTGCACCCCTGCAGGGATGAATCTTCTATCGATAGCCGGTCCTACGGTAAAGGACGCTCAGTTTGTGTATCCCGATCTACTACTTAAACTGGATACTTGTTACTTAATTGAAGCTTCGGGATTACTTTCTCGCTGGGATTCGAGGAAGGATCTTTGAGCTGTACTTCAACATGTTTGCTAAATAAAATGCTATTCTACTCTCTTCTACTGCTGCAAGATGATGGCTTTGAGAAGATGTTTGAAGATGCTAGTCTTCGATAGGACTAGGCCTGTCTCTCTATTCTGGCATTTCTGCAGCCCAGTCCACATATACAGCCTTTTCTCCATTGATAATGTTGCATATGTAGTATAGATCCTTGCTTGCTGAGTACTTCGGATGAGTACTCACGGTTGCTTTATTTTCTCTTTTCCCCCATATACCCCACCTTGATGATACACCAGACGATGGAGTCCAGGAGCCAGACGCCACCACCGGAGCCTACTACCAGGCGGGTCCAGAGGGCACGTACTACTGGATCGAGCCAGCTGACCAGGAGTAGGATCGGAGGCTCCCAGGCAGGAGGCCAACGCCTTTCGATCTAGTGTCGCTGTTTGTGCTAGCCTTCTTAAGGCAAAACTTGTCTAACTATGTCTGTACTCAGATATTATTTGTATGACTGACTTATGTATTCGGATCTTCGGATCCCTGGTCTGTAATATTGTGGACCTCCGTTTATTTGTGTTTAGAGTTGTGTTGTGATATCTTCCCGTGAGTCCCTGGGCTTGATCGTACACGTTTGCGTGTATGACTAGTGTACGATTGAACCGGGGGCGTCACAAGTTGGTATCAGAGCCGACTGCCTGTAGGAAGCCCCCCCTCCAAATTCCTTGGCCGAAGTTGAGTCTAGAAATTGAAAACTAAATTACTAACTTGGCTGTGTGGCTTACGGGCCCACGTCGCCAACTGGGTGGTATTAGGATCTTTTATTCCTCGTCTATACTCTGGGACTCTAATATCTCTTCTATTCGGGTTAAATAAATTTTACTAACGCCGACACTTAGGATCTCGTAAATCCCGTCTACCCGGAGAGCTGGATATCTGTGCGATTTCCCTGTCATTGATCTGATTAGTCTGATAATCATTTTCCTTTCCATTGTTTTGTTTAACCTTTCTCTCTGAGTTGTGTTAAACTTCTCATTGTCATTTGACAAATCTGAATTTCCTCTGTTTCAGATGGACCGTTTGTTTCCACCGCGTCCTACGACACAGCTTGTGCTTCGCACTTGGGCTCGTAATACCCCTGGGTTTCCAGCTGTCCTGATCGCTCTCATGACCAGACTTGGCTACCGCTGGTACCCTGAGTACATGGTTTACGAGGATTACCACGAGTTTAATCAGGAGCAGTACCATGCTGATGTTCGTATCTATGATCGGCAGAATGACTCAGACACCGAGCTGCACCTTTTCCATGGTATCGGCGTGACGATTGAGATGGCAGTAGATGATGCCGCCTACTCTGCTGTCGCACGTCTTCGAGGACAGTTCAGTGATATCTTGGATGACTCTGAGTTCCGATACATTCCGTATGCCCCTGCTGGAGATGCTACCGGATACTACAGAGCTATCTGTGCCCCGTACGAGCCTCGCCGATATGACCACCGCGTTCTGATTCAGTGCACTCAGGCCCTGGATCGCACTGTTCGGGCTCTTGCCGTCGAGTTGGTTGCCACTCGAGCACGTCTCTACGATGCTATGACGCAGTTGATGCCCGCTGTTCGTGCAGGGATACATCCGGAGCACATCCTTTACCCGCGCAGGACTCAGATGTATGCTGGTATTGACTGGCCTGCTGTTGGAGGTCACACACCTGCACGTGGACCTCTTCTTACAGTTCAAGACCGGGTTCTGCATCAGAGTGCACATGGAGCATAGGATCCTTCCGCGACGAATATTCGTCGTCCGCACTCGCAGTTACCCCGTTACAGTGGTTTTCTCCGACGTTGATGTAGCCTTTGCTATGTCTCGTTGTGTACTCCCTTGCCGCGTGCCTGCGCGCCGCCTAGTATGTCTAGCTTTTAATTTGCGCTGTTATGCTGTCCGCATGTACCCGACTTTGTGTATGGATCTGTATGTCTTAATCGACTACTGTTATGTATCTATTACACTGCTTAAAGTATTGTCGTGTTACATCATACTTGTCGCTAAACACTCGCAATTGCTTTTACTAAACTACCCCCTGTTGATACTAAGCAGGATGGTTAGACCAGGTGGTCGTGGTCGTGGTCGTGCCCCTGAACGTCCACCACCGCCAGACTATATGGCAGCTATGATGCAACAGTTCGAGCTTAACCGCCAGTTCATGGTTGGAATCATGGCTCAGTTTCCGTATCAGAACAACCAGAACCAGAACCCAGCTTCAATAACTTTGACAGAGTTTACGCGACTCAACCCAACGCAGTTTCGCAACTCTGACAAGCCCCTGGATGCCGATGACTGGCTCCGCGACATCACTCACGAGATGGAGTCTGCTAATGTCGCCCCCGCCAACTTTGTCACCTTCGCGGCCTTTTTCTTAAAGGGCCCCGCTGCTCAATGGTGGGACACACACAAGCGTACTCTGCCTGTTGGAACAGTCATCACCTGGTATGAGTTCCAAGCTGCTTTCCGTACACGTTACATCCCTCAAGCAATTATGGAACGCATGAAGACCCAGTTCCGCAACCTCACTCAGGGCAATAAAACCGTCGAAGCTTATCAGCGGGAATTTCTTGATCTCTCCCGCTATGCTGAAGAAGACATCGCCACAGATGCTCGCAGACAGGAGAAGTTCCGTAATGGACTACACCCTGACCTCAAGCTGGCACTAGCTGCTCAAGACATCAATGACTTCTCAACTCTAGTGAACAAGGCTATTTTTGTTGAGACCGCTCAGATGGAACACAAGGACTCGCAGAAGCGCTATCGTGATGCTGGCTCATCTTCGGGCTCAGCACCGAAGCGTAGAGTTTGGATTCCCAACAACGCGTTCCGTCCCAATACCTCTGCGCCAAAGAACAATGCTGCACCACGTCTGCCTCCTCCACCACCGAGGCCGTCAAAGGCTCAAGCTATTCAGAACAATGCCCCTCTTCGTCCTGAAGATGGTTTGTGTTTCAAGTGCTGCAAACCAGGCCACCAGGCTAAAGACTGCCGCCAGACTCAGAATCAGTTAGATTTTCCTCGTGCTGGCCGTGGATATGGCCGTGGCAACAATCAGACCCGCAACTATAATACTGGGTCTGCTTCACGTGGTCGTGGTCAAGCTTACAACATTGACATTGAAGAAGTCCAGGATCAACCTGCTACTGTGATGGGTACCCTTCTTGTTGACTCAGTACCTGCTTCTGTATTATTTGATTCAGGAGCATCGCATTCATTCATGTCTGAAGCATTTGCATTATCTCATGACATTGCATTCGAAAAGATGAACCTGCCAATAGTTGTCCGTACCCCTGGAGGCCAATGTCAAACCACTATGATGGCACATAATGTCCCTGTTGAAATCGAGGAATTTGAATTCCTAGCTTCCCCTATTATCCTGTAGTCTTCCACCATAGACCTCATACTCGGAATGGATTGGTTGAAAGCTCACATTGCTTCGATCAATTGTGCCACTAAAACTATCCAACTTCTTCACCCCTCCGATGAGATAGTGAACTACACTGCCCGAATTACTCGAGACGCTGAAGCTGGGGTATATGTTATGAATGTTTTGAACGCCTCACCTCTGGAAGGGATCGAGAACGTTCCTGTCGTTCGAGATTTTCCAGACGTCTTTCCAGAAGAACTTCCAGGAATACCCCCAGCTAGAGCTGTCGAGTTCGTCATCGACTTGAAGCCTGGCACCGTCCCTATTGCCAAGCGACCTTATAAGATGCCTCCGCATCACCTTCTTGAGCTTAAGGAAGAAATCGACAAGTCACTTAAGAGTGGTTTCATCCGCCCCAGTTCCTCTGCTTGGGGAGCACCTTCACTCTTCGTTAAGAAGAAGGATGGAACTAACCGATTGGTTCAGGATTACCGGCCCATTAACCAAGCCACAATCCAGAATAAATACCCACTGCCCCATATCAATGATCTTTATGATCAACTTGCCGGATCATCGGTGTTCTCTAAACTCGACCTGAGGTTGGGTTATCACCAGATCCGTGTCCGTGAAGAGGACATTCCCAAGACTGCATTCGTCACTCGTTATGGCTCCTATGAATACACCGTCATGTCATTTGGCCTAACGAATGCTCCAGCTACATTCTCCCGCCTGATGAATTATATATTCATGGATTACCTCGACAAATTCGTCGTGGTATATCTAGATGATATTCTGGTCTATTCTAAGAATAAAGAGGAACATGCTGAACATCTCTGCCTTGTTCTAGAAAGGCTCCGAGAACACCAGTTGTATGCCAAGTATTCCAAATGCGAATTTTGGCTTCCTGAAGTAACTTACC
The DNA here is from genome assembly GCA_011799875.1 of Thinopyrum elongatum. Lineage (NCBI taxonomy): Eukaryota > Viridiplantae > Streptophyta > Magnoliopsida > Poales > Poaceae > Thinopyrum > Thinopyrum elongatum. Next base: position 55,683,890 of record CM022302.1, read on the forward strand.
TTGGACATGTGATTTCCATGGATGGGATTGCTGTTAACCCCGAACGAGTTCAGGCTATTCTCGACTGGACTCCCCCAAAGAATGTTAAGCAAGTCAGAAGTTTTCTCGGACTCGCTAGTTATTGCCGTCGATTCGTTGAGAACTTTTCCAAGATTGCAAAACCATTGACATATCTGCTTCACAAAGGTGTTAAATTTGAGTGGACAGAAAAATGTCAAGAAAGCTTTCAGACACTAAAAGATAAATTGACATCTGCCCCAGTACTAGCACCCCCGGATTCCCAAAATGATTTCGTGATATACTGTGATGCATCTCGTCAAGGATTAGGCTGTGTCCTAATGCAAGAGCACAAAGTGATTGCTTATGCCTCCCGACAATTGCGTCCTCATGAAGAAAATTATCCCGTGCATGATCTTGAACTTTCTGCGGTTATCTATGCCTTGAAGCTATGGCGACATTACCTTCTCGGTAACCGTTGCGAGATATACACGGATCACCAAAGCTTGAAGTATTTATATACTCAACCAGATCTGAACCTTCGTCAACAAAGATGGCTCGAAACAATTGCCGATTATGATATGAATATTTCTTATACCCCCGGCAAGGCTAATGTAATGGCCGATGCTTTGAGTCGCAAGTCCTATAGCAACAATCTTATGGTTCAAGAAACACAACCTCTTCTCCATGAAGAGCTTTGCAAATTGAACCTCCATATTGTTCCACAGGGTTATCTCAATACCCTGGTTGTCGAACCAGATTTAGAACACGGCATTAAGGTTATGCAAAGGTATGACACTGAAGTTGGAAAGATCAAGCGATACCTCGAGAGAGGAAAGCCGTCGGAATTCCATCTTGATGCAGATGGGATCCTATTTTTCCAACACCGTCTCTTCGTACCCAAGTTCAAGAATGAGAGGGAAAACATTATGAAGGAAGCTCATGACACTCCCTTGTCTATTCACCCTGGTAGCACAAAGATGTACCGTGACATTTGTCAAAGATTCTGGTGGCCTAATATGAAGCGAGACATTGCTCGTTATGTTTCTGAGTGTGACATTTGTCATCGCATTAAAGTAGAACATCAAAGGCCTGCTGGAACTCTGCAACCCCTGGAAATTCCTGAATGGAAATGGGACAAGGTCCAAATGGATTTCATTACTGGTTTTCCCAGATCTCAGAAGGGTCATGATGCTATTTTTGTCGTCATTGACCGATTCTCCAAGGTTGCTCACTTTCTGCCGGTTAAAGAGACAATCACTGCTAGCCAGTTAGCAGACTTGTATGTTTCCCGGATTGTGTCACTCCACGGTGTTCCGTTGGAGATCAGTTCTGATCGTGGCAGCCTCTTCACCTCCAGATTCTGGAATAGTTTCTAAGAAGCTATGGGAACTCACCTGTCTTTTAGCACCGCTTTTCACCCTCAGTCACAGGGTCAAGTTGAACGAGTTAATCAAGTGCTCGAAGATATGCTTCGAGCTTGCGTCATCTCCTTCGGTAAGAAATGGGAGGAATCTCTCCCGTATGCCGAATTCTCTTACAACAATAGCTATCAAGCTAGTCTGAAGATGGCACCGTTTGAAGTTCTATACGGTCGTAAGTGTCGAACCCCTCTGAATTGGTCAGAAACTGGGGAACGCTCACTCGTCGGACCAGACATTATTCGGCAAGCTGAAGAACAAGTCCGCATTGTTCGTGAACATTTGAAAGCTACTCAGTCTCGTCAGAAGAGCAACTATGACCGAAAGCACCAGGAAATAGTCTATCAACCTGGCGAGCAAGCTTACCTCCGCGTCACTCCGTTGAAAGGCACTCATCGGTTCGGAATCAAAGGCAAGTTAGCCCCTCGCTACATTGGCCCGTTCCGTATTCTTGCCCGTCGAGGAGAAGTGGCATATCAGTTGCAATTGCCGCCAAACCTTTCTCAAGTACATGACGTCTTTCATGTATCCCAACTCCGCCGCTGCTTCAAGGATCCTATTCGAGCTGTGGATCATGAAGTGCTTGAATTACGGGAAGATCTGTCATATCCAGAATATCCCATCCGTATTCTTGATCAAGCTGAGCGTCGAACACGTCAAAAGTCAATCAAGTTCCTCAAGGTTCAGTGGTCAAATCATTCTGAAGATGAAGCCACTTGGGAACGCGAGGATCGTCTTCGCGAAGAATACCCCTCTTTCTTTCAGTTTTCCTCTTAATTCTCGGGACGAGAATTCTTAATAGATGAGGAGAGTTGTAACACCCCCGGTGATTAGCAACAGTAATCACTTTTGATAATGACATGTCAGCAAGATTAATAGTGCATAATCATCATTAGCATCATATTGCATTTCAACTCCTAAGTCAAATTCAAATTTAAATGAAAGTGGAATATGAAAGTTGTCCAACATAGGAGCTAAAATGTCAGATAAATAACAAATATTCCAGAGGCTATTCTAAAATTGAAACCAACATCATTGGAATTGGATAAGTGACTCGAACAACCTCAAACAGTGGATAAAGATAATATTTCATAACCATTTATTAAATCTGAAATAAATATGGAATTATGTTTTGTCCAAACTAATTTTAGGTGTTATGGAATAATGCACTGGTATTTATGAACTAGGTCTCATGTTTTACAAAAACCATTTTGAGGCCTAGCTGTTTACTAGATTGAGAAAGGAGAATAAAGAAAAGGAAAAAGAAACAGAAAAGGATAAAGGAGCAAACCCCCCCCCCCCCCCCACGGCCCAACTGGGCCGAAGCCCAGCCGGCCGGCCCCACCTGCGTCGCCCTGGCCTATAAGGCCCCCCGGCCAAACCCTAGCTCACCGACACCCCCACTCCCCCCCCTCCCCACTCGTTCGCCCCCCCCCCCCCCCCCCCCCCCCCCGAATCCAGAAACTGGATCGGGCCGACGCCGCGACGCCGCCCCGCTCCCGCGCCGATCGGCCAGCGCCGACGCCGCCGCCACACCGACGCCGCCCCGTCCTCTCCTCTTCCCCGACCAGCCGCCTAGCGCTCGGCGCCGCCCCCCCACCCCGTCGCCGCTCGACGCCGCCCCCGGATCGCCCTCGCTGCCGTTCGCCGGGTCGCACGCCACCTCGCCGGCGCCGCCTCCCTGCCGGACTGCGTCGTCCTCGTCCCCTCCTCGAGCCGCTTCTCCGAGCCACGCCGCCCGTTCCCCTGCTGCGTGGGTGAGGAACCCTCTCGACCCGCCCCCTTCTCCGCCCGGTCACCGCGGCCGAGCCACGCTCACCCGTCCCTGGACCACGCGCGCACGCACTCGGCCACGCCGGGCCTCGCACACGCGCGCGCGCGCGGCCCACTGCCCTCGCTCGCGCGCCCGCGTCGCTTCTCGCCGCCGACCGCCCGCGCGCCACCCGCCCGCTCCGGCCGTACCCCTCCACGGCCCCGGCGTCTCCCTCCGGTGGCCGCCCGCATCGCCACGGCCCCGCCCCGCCGTGGCCTCGCCGGCGCCCGCGCCCGCCGACTGCCCCGCGCCGCCCAGTCGGGTGCGCACCCGCGGGCCAGCGCCCGTTCGGGCTGCGCCCGTCGCCCCGACCCGTTAGGCCCCCCCTGGGCCACTGCCCAGTGGGGCCCGAACCCCCTGTGACGCTGACGAATGGGGCCCACGGCCCAGAAACGATTTTAAGAAAATAAAAATAAAAATAAATAAAATAATTAATTAGTTAATTAGTTTGGTTAATTAACCCTAATCAGACTAATTTAATTAATTAATTAGTTTAGTTAATTGTTAATTAGTTAATTAAACCTAATTAACCTAACATCCTATGACAGGTGGGACCCACCCTGTCAGGTGGCTGCTGACGTCAGCATGATGTCATGCTGACGTCATCAATCACTGTTTCGGATAATGTTGAATTAAATAATTAATTAAATTTCAGAAATTAATAAAAACTTTAGAAAATCATATCTTTTAAACCGTAACTCCGATCAAAATATTTTATACATGAAACTTGCTCAGAACGATGATACGAACCCGGATACGCCCTCTGTATATCCGTCAGATGCCCGCAACTATAAGAACGTTGAACAATTAGACCGATTTCGATAAATGAATAGTGTCCAACCCTAATTAAATAAATCCGAATAAATTCCTAAATTAACTAAATCGTTTAGTTAGGCAGTAGAACACCCCGGCATATCATTTAGGCATGTCATACATATTGTTTGCATTATTGCCGTGAAATTTATTGTTTCTCTCCCCCTCCTTCTCTCTCGATAGACGCCGAGATCGACGACGCTGCACCAGGTTACGACTACTCTACCGACGAGCAGCCCGTTGACGACCTCCCTCTCTTGCCAGAGCAACCAGGCAAGCCCCCCCCACCCCCCCCCCCCCTGAGCATTCCAGATATCGCCCATTCTATTCTCCTGCTTGCATTAGATTTCGCTACTGTTAATGTATGCTCCTATTCTGATGCATAGCCTGCTGTTAACCTGTTCATTGCTACCTTACCTGCCTATGATAAACTGTAGTATAGGTTGGTATGAACCATCTGTGACCCCACCACCTTACTTTGTCGCCCCTGCTTGTTCATCGACGACTCGATCAACGTGAGTCGATCAGAGACAGACGCCTCACTTCACACCCCCCTTAGTTGTACGACTCGCGTAGTAACTATCGAGTGCCGAGGGTGATACCTCGTAACGCACTCCTGATGAATACTCTGCAGCATAGCTGTACGGTCGTGGTCATCGAGGGTGATTCCTCTTCTCCATGTCCGATACGACTCTGTCGTGCAAGCCCTCAGTGTGAACTTCGAGGGTGATACCTTTACGTTCACCCTGATGATTATGACCACACGGTTACTTGACCTTTTTCACAGGCGGGTCCACCCTGGTGGGTACCGCGGGGATCTATGATTTCGGGTGTGCCGGGAAGGGCACTCGAGTGTGACATTGTGGCGGAGCATCAGAGACTCGATTGTCTCCCGTTGATACTAATTGAGCCTATTGGATTTGGGTGTGGTGATCTGAGTGGGTCGACGTGCCCTATACGCACTACCAACCAGCGGGATTATGGTTATGGGGCCCTCTGCGATGTACGTTTCTCCGAAAGCTTATCAGACGTCACGATTCACCGTGCGGGTGATCGTCGGGATTGGGCTGGATACTTCATGGCGAGGTCAAGTGTCGCGCCTGCACCCCGGCCAGCCACGCAACGCGCAGGGTGCCCAGGGCGATGGCCCGAGACCCCTGGGTGCATAGGTTAGTCCGGCGTGCTGACCTCTCTGCTGAGCCTAGGTAGAGCGCTGCTTCGTGTTGATCTTCCGAGGACGGGCATTACCCATCAAGTATGTCCGGCCAGAGTTGATCGAGCGTGTTGGGTAACAGTAGTGCACCCCTGCAGGGATGAATCTTCTATCGATAGCCGGTCCTACGGTAAAGGACGCTCAGTTTGTGTATCCCGATCTACTACTTAAACTGGATACTTGTTACTTAATTGAAGCTTCGGGATTACTTTCTCGCTGGGAGTCGAGGAAGGATCTTTGAGCTGTACTTCAACATGTTTGCTAAATAAAATGCTATTCTACTCTCTTCTACTGCTGCAAGATGATGGCTTTGAGAAGATGTTTGAAGATACTAGTCTTCGATAGGACTAGGCCTGTCTCTCTATTCTGGCATTTCTGCAGCCCAGTCCACATATACAGCCTTTTCTCCATTGATAATGTTGCATATGTAGTATAGATCCTTGCTTGCTGAGTACTTCGGATGAGTACTCACGGTTGCTTTATTTTCTCTTTTCCCCCATATACCCCACCTTGATGATACACCAGACGATGGAGTCCAGGAGCCAGACGCCACCACCGGAGCCTACTACCAGGCGGGTCCAGAGGGCACGTACTACTGGATCGAGCCAGCTGACCAGGAGTAGGATCGGAGGCTCCCAGGCAGGAGGCCAACGCCTTTCGATCTAGTGTCGCTGTTTGTGCTAGCCTTCTTAAGGCAAAACTTGTCTAACTATGTCTGTACTCAGATATTATTTGTATGACTGACTTATGTATTCGGATCTTCGGATCCCTGGTCTGTAATATTGTGGACCTCCGTTTATTTGTGTTTAGAGTTGTGTTGTGATATCTTCCCGTGAGTCCCTGGGCTTGATCGTACACGTTTGCGTGTATGACTAGTGTACGATTGAACCGGGGGCGTCACATTCCTGCCGCTCGCTGCTGCGGCTGGTGCTCGCTGTCCAGTTCCCCCTCGCTCGGCGGCTACATCCCGGCGTGTGCTCTGCCGCCGGCCACCGTGTTGCCGTGATGTGCGCTGCCGCTGCTCCCTTTCCTAGTTCCCGCCGCTCCTTCTGCTTTTGCTGCGCACGGGAGGACGACAATTGGGGCGAGCCCAATCTAGATATCGGCCACCCGTGGCGACGACGGCCGCCTGTCTTGAGCAGCCCCGCGACCTACCTCATATGTGGAAGAGCCCCACAGTCCTGCCCCCATGGCCGCTCCGCCTCCTTGCGCGCTAGAGTACGTAGTCACCTCGGCCAGCCGCTCCTGCCCTCCGTCGCTAGCTAAAAGATGAACAGGAGGAAAGCGAGGAACACACACAACAAGAGGGGTGTGTGTGTGAAATTGTAGGGACTACTTTGTAAATTTAGATTTAAACCGAACAGGCACAAAAATTTATGCCACGTAGGCAAAAAAAAAGGGTCCCATCTGTCATAATCTCAGTTAACGGAGCCAAATCCGCCGATCAGTGTTTTTTGCAAAAACATTACTGAAGACATGGTCTTTTCTGCAAAAAAATGTATTATAGTGTTTTTTGCAAATCTAACCTTTAAATTGGTGGTTTTGTGTAATTTACTCTTCAGAACTCGGATGCAATTAGCGCCACATGCTCCAATGACCATGCAGCAACAATAGGCGCAAGGACTGGTGGTGGGAGTTGTCAAGTGGTAGCAGCAAAGGTTGTTGGTGAAACTGGTGGTGAAATAGGCCTGGACATGGAAGGTCATAATGTTATCAAGAGGCCCCGAACAAATGGTGCATCTGAGCAAATTGGTGGAAGCAATCCAACTGTGCGTGTGCAAGTACCAAAACCAACTTCCTCTGAATTAATCTTCACGGCACTCAAAGAGATACCTGACTTAGCCCGTACCGACATTCTGAGAGCCTACAGTTGTCTCATCCGTGATGATCGCCGATTTGAATCTCTTATGGCGCTCCGATCCCAATGGACATGAGAAAGGAATGGTTGCTCATGGAGATTGGAAACAGGTAGTGGTTGTTCCACTGCTCCATCAGTAAAACTTCCTTGCATGCATGTTTGGATTTGGTAAGCTTTTGAACTCATGCTCTTGATGCTCGTCTCCCAAGTAAGTAATTAGTCTCGCTAATGTTGGAACCTTGTGATGTCTGCCATGGGCCATGTGACATGTATGTATATATGGAGTTATTCTCATACCACTGCATTTTCATTTACCTGTGACTCCTGAGAACGTTTACTCTGAGTGATAAAACTGTCGCAAAAATTTGCTCAGATGCATGTGTTTCTGTTACTTTCTGTCATCAGTCAGCTATTTGTACATTCGTCTGAAAAAAAAAGTGAAACAAATGTGTATTTGGATTACTGGAGTCCAAGGATCTGAAGCTTGGGAAAAGGGGTCCAAGGATCTGATAGTCCTGTATGAAATGACAATTAATAAAAATGTCCCCTGAAATCTGTGTACACTAAATCAACTATCAGAGAACAGAGGACTTCGATGGCAGATACTAGTATATACCAGTGCATCATCTCATCACGAAAACAGAAAACAAAGCAAAATAGGATTGACCAAAGGAAAATATACATACAAATACCCTTACCGACAAACTGAAAATGTACATACAAATTAAGCCCCTGTTCAGAGCTCCTCCGCTCCATGACTCCGCTCCCAAAGCAGACGGAACTGCAGTTGAAAATCATGGAGCGAGGAAATTTATGCTTCGCAGATACTGCACGAAGCTGGTGGATTGCCGAACAGCTCCTAGGTGTGCCGTTCCTGGATGCCCCCTACTGGAGCGGTCGAGCTAGCTTCGTATGGGTGCAAAGAAATACTTCAAGATCGCAATGGCACAACACAAGGCGACACCCAAGCAAGAGGCTTTCAGGCTTCTCTCTTTCTCAGTGTACTACTACTTAGAGCATTTACAGCCAGGCTTCTCAAACGACCTTCGGGCGAACGCCCGGTCAGTGACCGGTCACAAAATCCCGATCCAATCGGATTTCTCATACTGGCCCTATGCGCCCGGGCTGATTGACACCCCTCACGTCCAACTAGGGCAGGACGTACCGAGCGGGCTTTTGGGCCCGCTCGTGGACCCACCAGGACCGGACCGATCGGTCCCGGCCCGCTAGGAAAACTGACCGGTCCGAGCTAGAAATTTAGGCCCGAAAATCGACCGGTCCGGTCCGGTCTTAGCTCGGTCCGGCTCGGAGGACCGAAGGCCCAGCCCAATAAGCTAATAAGTAGAGCCCATCACAGGTAAAAAGATCCTGTGTGCGCTGACCTAGCCATCGTCCTGGACTACTCGTCCATGCCCACCGCGCCACCGGCTGCTTTCTTTCCCCTGCTCTGCCTCCCTCTCCCGGCGCCGCCGCGCCTGTGCCTCGCGCCGCTGCTCCCTCGCGCAGCTGCTCGCCCTCTCACCCGCGCGGCCGTGCCACTCCATCTCTCTCCCGTGCCTCTCCCTTGTGCCGCCGCGTCGCCGGCCGCCGCGCCGCCGCTTCTCAGGTGCGTCTTCTCCGGCTCCGGCCACCGTGTTGCTGCTCCGACCACCGCCCCGACATCCTAGGCCCACATGGCAGTGACTGTACATCATCGGGACCGTGAGGACCGCCGGTCCGCACCGAGCTTCCTGACTGCCGGTCCGGTCCCTGAAACGAGGACCGCCGCACTGCTCGGTCCGGTCCGAACCGGACCGCCGGCGGCCGGTCCAAACGACGGCTCGGACCGGGACCGGACCGGCCCGGACTGTGTCCACCCTGACGTCCAACCCATATCTGGAGCGTATATGAGGATGTTTGATCGCACTCGGGCTCATCCCACACGTCTGACTGACAGGCAGGACCCACATAGACACACGCCCGAACACAACGGTCCGGTGAGAATGTCGCTCCGACGTGCCGCCCGACGGCCCGAGAGGGCAAACCCGGCTATTTAAGCCTGACGGCGGCACCGCAATCCTAGACTGTATCATTTTCACCCACTCCCTTCCCTCCACGCCACCACCATCCAATCCGCGTGTCGCTGCTGGTAGTCATGGCCCGGCAGCGGATCACTACGTACACCTTGCTAACCTCCGGAGCGGCGGTTGGAGCTCCTTGAGGAGATTCAGGCAAGGTGCGAAGCTCAAATTGCCGTTGGCTTGCCTCCGGACTTGTCGAAGTCGGAGAAGAAGGAGCAGAGCAAGGACCTGACGCAGGCATCGAGGATGTGAAGCTAAAGGAGGAGGAGAAGGACAAAGGTGAGGCGGATCCAACGCCTTCGACTGCCGGCTTCCGACGATGCGCTGGCGGAGTTTAAGGTCACCCAAGCGAAGGAGGTGACGGAGCAGCAGGCCATCCTCGACTCCGTCCACTCACAGGAGGAGGTGGCACTACTAGGGAAAAGCCTAGCAGTAGCGTTGTTTTTTGTCCTAGCAGTAGCACGGGGTACCGCGCTACTGCTACGGTGCTACAGCTAAAGGTTAGCAGTAGTGTTGGTTTACCCGCGCTACTGCTATAGCTACTTAGTAGTAGCGCTTCTTGCAGAAAGCGCTACTGGTAATTACATGTAGCGCTCCTTTCTATCCGCGCTACTACTATTATTCCGTATTCTATTTCTTTTTTATTTTATGTCGTATTCATACACCATTATACAAGTTTTCATACAGTAGCAATTTAGAGATTGTTCTTACATCATAATGAGTTATTAAATCACTGGGTGAAAGAACCGTGGATTAGTTTCAAGTGGATGGATCCATGACTTGATCAAGTCAGGATCAAGTCATGGATCCATCCACTTGAAACTAATCCACGGTTCTTTCACCCAGTGATATAATAACTCATCATCATCATCATCATCATCATCATCATCATATCATTAACAACTTATCATCATAATACATCATTGTCATATAACAACTCCTCATGATCATCATTTTCGTCCATGAGACATTATATAACAACTTGGTCACTAGTCATAATCACAACTCGTCCTCATCATCATCAACAATTCTAACATATTGTAGCACATAATAACACATTGTGCCTAGGACCTACTCCTCTCTCATAGGACCTACTACCCTCTCTAAGGTAAAATGGCATAAAACAAGATAGGCCTTGACTCTCCATTATGGAGAATGGAGACTATCCTGTCTCCAATTCTTGCGCTTCACACAATGTTGGTTCCAAGTAGCTCCCTACGATTGTCCATACATTTTTTCCATTCTTTGATTGTCATGTCTTGATCGGTTTTAGAAATCCGGTATGAACAGTTGTGACCCCTAGGCAGATATGGCCGTAAGCTAATAACATCAAGCCGTCCTTTCGAAACATCAGATCAGGCACACAATCCTTCGGGATTTTCTGTTGAAAAACATAATAATAACATCGTAGTTAGCAATGTAGTTTAGCTTTAGAAGAATATATGCAAAAGATGCACGGATGTCGTAATAGTAAAAAATCTTATCATGCCATCTCCATGGATGTTACCGCAGGTCAGCACATGCACTAGTGGCACGTATTGACCATAATGTGTAGGAGTTTGATAATTGATATTGTAATTCTCAACATCAATAATAAATGAGATAAGATGATCTTTCTCCTGATAAGTTAATTATGCGCCATCGGTGTAGTAGGTTTTGTCTACCATCTTCCGTACATTCTTTGAAGAATGAAAATAAGCTATCAATGGAAATAAGTTGTCAACTATTTTGAAATAAACAATATAAATTACTTAATAAGTATGTTTGAGAAACTCACATAGCGGTAGAATTGGAAGCGTATCAACAAGGACCCAAATATCCATATTATCTTCGTCAATGTCAGGATCACCAAGATCCAAGGTGACAAGCATACCCTCATGAAAATCATACATCTTGCAAAGTGCTTCCCAATTCGGGCAACCAAAATGGGATACACTCTCAGAATTGTATAGATTTACAGCAAAATCTATACCATGATGGGTCCTTAGGTGAACTATCTTTGTTTTCATACTTTCAAGATCTTCAAAATCCATCCTCTCCAAGACATAGCGTCTTGCATGGCATGGGATAAGCTAGTCGAATTGTAAAAGACGAAAATTACACGTTGAAGAAGTAGAAGTCGTGCTTAATTACAAAAAAACACTTGTCGTCGTTGCGTACATTTTCAACGTCGAAGGTCTCCTGGAGTTTAATACTGAAGCGCCGACCTTCTACCAGGTGAGGCATGTCGCACAGACCCCGGTCATCGCCGCACCAGTCGCACTCCGGGAGCCTATCATCGTCGGACGACATTTCCTATGTTCATAATTCAAAGATTAAACTTCTAAAATTAAATATATGTACTACAAAAACTAAATTAGATCATTATTATTCATTACGGGTTGACTATCGGTCTGTCGAGTATTTTCTTGAAAACTCTCAGCTCACGTGGTGTATATATTCGACCGTCGGTGATGGTAGCTCCTCCCTTCGTTCCCGAGTGCATTACACCAAATTGTCTAGCACACGGGAACGAAGGAGAAGCTACCCCCACGACAACAGTCGGGATTCTTCTTCTCTCATATATGGTGGAGTCCCGACAGACTTAAAGTCAACCCGAAATGTCGTTTAATTATCTTTCTAGAAAATCCGGGCCACTCGATATTTCCTACATATTCTAGCACAAGTCATGCCAAAATTCACGAAAAAATCGGGCATGACCTTTGCTAAAAAAGGACATATCGAGCGCCTAAAATTTGCCGGAGCGAAAATTAATCAACACTCCGGCAAAACGTAGGCCACTCGGAGGTGTTCCCTGCAAACATGGCCACTTGGGCAAGCACATATCCTATTTGAGCAACACTAGATATACATGTTTATATCTACATCATATGAGCATTCAAACTTGATGCTCATTGCATTTCAATGGTTGAAAATATGAACAAAAACATTTCAAAATATCTTATATATAATCCTAACATAACTAAATTTGCCAATATAGGTCTCTCTCTCTAAACTAGTTCTATTAAACACTTACTAAATAAACTAGTTCTATTAAGTACTTACTAAATAAACTAGTTCTATTAACCACTTACTAAATAAACTAGTTCTATTAAGCACTTACTATAAATAAACTAGTTCTATTAACCACTTACTAAATAAACTATTTGTATTAAACACTTACTAAAAAACAGTAAAAAAACTACATTATACAAGAACAGATCAGTGAGGAGAGATGGAGGGAGGCAGGAGGGAGGAGGGGGTGGGAGGAGGGAGGAGGGGGTGGGAGGCAGGAGGGAGGAGGGGGAGGCAGGAGGGAGGAGGGGGTGGGAGGAGGGCTACCGACGGAGGGCTTGGCCGGAGGAGGAGGGAGGAGGGTCATGGCTGGAGGAGGGAGGAGGGTGCGGCCGGAGGAGGAGGGAGGAGGGCGCGGTGGGAGGAGGAGGGAGGAGGGTGGTGGGAAGAGGGCGCATACCGAGGAAGGAGGAGCGAGGACGGCGGCGGCGGGGGAGGGCCGAACGTCGACGGCGGCGGACGACGGGGTGCGTGGGAGAGTGAGAGTGGGAGTGGGTGAGAGTGAGGGGCGGACGGTGTGGAGAAGATAAACTACTTAGCAGTAGCGCGTTTTAGGGGAAAGCGCTACTGCTAAACTACCTAGCAGTAGCGCGTTTCAGAGGAAAGCGCTACTACTATACTTAGCCTGGTGGCAACGGTGGGGCAATTTTAGTAGTAGCGCCCTTTGCCCCGGCCGCGCTATTGCTATGTACATAGCAGTAGCGCCTTCTTTTGTAACGTGCTACTGATAAGTAGCAATAGCGCCTCATTTTATCCAGCGCTACTGCTAAAGTTCTGTGTATAAGGTTTTCCCTAGTAGTGTGGGGGCAAACCGGAGCTTCCTCCGTGAGGCACGTGCGAAGGACGATGCCCTCTTCATGGACATGGAGACCGACGAGGAGCTGGAGCAGCGGGCGGTGCTACTACTTCTTGAGCTTGCGATGGTTTTTCCCTTGAAGAGGAAAGGGTGATGCAACAAAGTAGAGATAAGTATTTCCCTCAGTGAGAACCAAGGTATCAATCCAGTAGGAGGTACAAGCAAGTCTCCAATCTATGCACCTGCACAAATAATCAAACACTTGCACCCAATGCGATGAAGGGGTTGTCAATCCCTCTACGGTCACTTGCAAGGATGAGATCTGATAGAGATAGATATTAAAGATTACTAAAACGTAAAATAAAGTAAACACAAATAAATTGCAGCAAGGTATTTTTGGGTTTTTGGTTTTGTAGATCTGAAAATAAATGATGGAAAATAGACCCGGGGGCCATAGGGTTCACTAGAGGCTTCTCTCTTGAAAGAAAACTTACGGTTGGTAGACAAATTACTGTTGAGCAATTGATAGAAAAGCGCAAAGTTATGACGATCTCTAAGGCAATGATCATGAATATAGGCATCACGTCTGTGACAAGTAGACCGACTCCTGCCTGCATCTACTACTATTACTCCACACATCGACCGCTATCCAGCATGCATCTAGAGTATTAAGTTCATAAGAACGGAGTAACGCCTTAAGCAAGATGACATGATGTAGAGGGATAAACTCAAGCAATACAATATAAACCCCATCTTTTTATCCTTGATGGCAACAATACAATATGTGCCTCGCTATCTCTACTATGTCACTGGGTGAGGACACCGCAAGATTGAACCCAAAACTAAGCACCTCTCCCGTTGCAAGAAGAACCAATCTAGTTGGCCAAACCAAACCGATAATTCGAAGAGAAATACAAAGATATCAAATCATGCATATAAGAATTCAGAAGAGACTCAAATAATATTCATAGATAATCTGATCATAAATCCATAATTCATCGGATATCAACAAACACATCGCAAAAGAAGATTACATCGGATAGATCTCCATGAACTTCGCGGAGAACATGGTATTGAAGATCAAAGGGAGAGAAGAAGCCATCTAGCTACCAACTGTGGACCCGTAGGTCTGTGGTAAACTACTCACACATCATCGGTTGGGCAATAAGGTTGATGTAGATGCCCTCCGTGATCGAATCCCCCTCCGACAGATTGCCGAAAAAGGCCCCAAGATGGGATCTCACGAGAACAGAAGCTTGCGGCGGTAGAAAAGTTTTTTGGTGGACGCTTTTGTTGGTTTGGGAATATTTTGGGATTTATACAGCTGAGATTAGGGTCGGGGGACTCCCGAGGGGCCCACAAGCTAGGGGCGCCCCCCTAGGGCGCGCCCTGAGGGCTTGTGGTGCCCTCGGGACTCTTCTGGCTCTCTCCCTAAGTCTTCGAGGTGTCTTCCGGTTCAAGAAAAATCATCGCGAAAGTTTTATTCCATTTGGACTCCGTTTGATATTCCTTTCTAAAAAAGTCAAAAACAAGGAAAAAACAACAACTGGCACTGGGCACTAGGTTAATAGGTTAGTCCCAAAAAATGATATAAAATAGTATGGTAATGCATATAAAACATCCAAGATAGATAATATAATAGCATGGAACAATCAAAAATTATAGATATGTTGGAGACGTATCAAGCATCCCCAAGCTTAATTCCTGCTCGTCCTCGAGTAGGTAAATGATAAAAATAGAATTTTTGATGTGGAATGCTACCTAACATATTCATTAATGCAATCTTTTTTATTGTGGCAAGAATATTCAGATCCATAAGATTCAAAAAAAAGTTTAATATTGACATAAAAACGATAATACTTCAAGCATACTAATAAAGCATTGATGTCTTCTCAAAATAACATGGCCAAAGAAAGTTATCCATACAAAATCATATAGTCTAGCTATGCTCCATCTTCATCACACAAAGTATTTCATCATCCACAACCCCGATGACAAGCCTCAATTGTTTCATATTTTTGGTGTTCTCAAAACTTTTTCAACTTTCACGCAATACATGAGCATGAGTGATACGTCTTCAACTTATCTATAATTTTTGATTGTTCCATGCTGTTATATTATCATTCTTGGATGTTTTACCATCATTTTATAATCATTTTATATCAGTTTTTGGTACTAACCTATTGACATAGTGCCCAGTGCCAGTTGCTGTTTTCTGCTTGTTTTTTACATCGCAGGAAATCAATACCAAACAGCATCCAAATGCAGCGAAACTTTTTGTGTAATTTTTATGGACCAGAAGACACCCAATGGGCCGGAGAAGCACCTGGGGGTGCCCCGAGGGGGGCACAACCCACCAGGGTGCGCCTGGGCCCGCAGGCGCGCCCAGGTGGGTTGTGCACACCACGGTGGCCTCCCGCACCGCCTCTTTGCTCTATAAATACCCCACTATTCCAGAAACCCTAGGGTAGTCGACGAAAATCAATTCCAGCCGCCGCAAGTTCCAGAAACCACAGATCCAATCTAGACACCATCATGGAGGGGTTCATCATCCTCATTGGTGCCTCTCCGATCATGCGTTAGTAGTTCATTGTAGACCTACGGGTCCGTAGTTAGTAGCTAGATGGCTTCCTCTCTCTCTTTTGATTCTCAATACAATGGTCTCTTGGAGATCTATTTGATGTAACTCTTTTTTGCGGTTTGTTTGTTGGGATCCGAAGAACTTTGAGTTTATGATCAGATCTATGTTTTTATCCATGAAAGTTATTTGAGTCTTTTGATCTCTTATATGCATGATTACTTATAGCCTCGTATTTCTTCTTCGAACCTTTGGTTTAGTTAGGCCAACTAGATAGATTTTTCTTGCCATGGGAAGAGGTGCTTTGTGATGGGTTCGATCTTACGGTGCTTGATCCCAGTGACAGAAGGGGAACCGACACGTATGTATCGTTGCTATTAAGGATAACAAGATGGGGTCTATTTCTACATAAATAGATCTTGTCTCCATCATGTCATCGTTCTTATTGCATTACTCTGTTTCTCCATGAACTTAATACACTAGATGCATGCTGGTTAGCGGTCGATGTGTGGAGTAATAGTAGTAGATGCAGGCAGGAGTCGGTCTACTAATCTTGGATGTGATGCCTATATAATGATCATTGACTGGATATCGTCATGATTGTTTGAAGTTCTATCAATTGCCCAATAGTAATTTGTTTACCCACTGTATGCTATTTTTCTCGAGAGAAGCCACTAGTGAAATCTACGGCCCCCGGGTCTATTTTCTCATCATATATTTTCAGATCTATTTTTCTATTTGCCTTTTCGTTTATTTGCCACTTTTATTTTCAGATCTATATTTCCAAAAACCCAAAAATACTTTGCTACACTTTATTTTATTCGCGATCTATTTATCCAATCTACTACAATTTTTATCCCGTCCACGTGCCAATTTCTGGCGCCGTTACCCGAAAGGGATTGACAACCCCTTTAATACGTCGGATTGCGAGTATTTGTTATTTGTGTGCAGGTGCCGTTCACATTGTGTTGCATGGTTCTCCTACTGGTTCGATAACCTTGGTCTCATCACTGAGGAAAATACCTACCGTAGCTGTGCTGCATCATCCCTTCCTCTTTGGGGAAATACCGACGTAGTTCAAGCCGCATCAATGAGCCATGGATGTAGCACTATAGGTGGAATAGAATATGGTGGTTGTGGAGAAGACAAAAAGGAGATAGTCTCACATCAACTAGGCAAATTAACGGGCTTTGGAGATGCCCATCAATCGATATCGATGCAAGTGAGTAGGGATTGCCATGCAACGGATGCACTAGAGCTATAAGTGTATGAAAACTCAAAAGAAACTAAGTGGGTGTGCATCCAACTTACTTGCTCATGAAGACCTAGGGCAATTTGAGGAAGCCCATCATTGGAATATACAAGCCAAGTTCTATAATGAAAAATTCCCACTAGTATATGAAAGTGATAATATAGGAGACTCTTTATCCTGAAGGTCATGGTGCTACTTTGAAGCACAAGTGTGGAAAAAGGATAGTAACATTGTCCCTTCTCTCTTTTCTCTCATTTTTTTTATTTTTGGGCTCTTTGGCCTCTTTTTTTTATTTGGGCTTCTTTGGCCTCTTTTATTTATTTTTATGTCCGGAGACTCATCCCAACTTGTGAGGGAATCATAGCTTCCATCATCCTTTCCTCACATGGGACAATGCTCTAATAATGATGACCATCACACTTTTATTTACTTACTACTCAAGAATTACAACTCGATGCTAGAACAAAAATATGACTCTATGTGAATGCCTCATGCATATGAGAACAATATGACAATGATGATGCGTGTAATAATAAACGGAACGGTGGAAGTTGCATGGCAATATATCTTGGAATGACTATGGAAATGCCATAATAGGTAGGTATGGTGGCTGTTTTGAGAAAGGTATATGGTGTGTTTAATGCACCGGCGAAAGTTGCGCGATACTAGAGAGGCTAGCAATGGTGGAAGGATGAGAGTGCGTATAATCCATGGACTCAACATTAGTCATAAAGAACTCACATACTTATTGCAAAAGTAGATTAGCCATCGAAACAAAGTACTACATGCATGCTCCTAGGCGGATAGATTGGTAGGAAAAGACCATCGCTCGTCCCCGACCGCCACTCATAAGGAAGACAATCAAAGAATAAATCATGCTCCGACTTCATCACATAACGGTTCACCATACGTGCATGCTACGCGAATCACAAACTTTAACACAAGTATTTCTACCAATCCACAATTACTCACTAGCATGACTCTAATATCACCATATTTATATCTCAAAGCAAATGCAAGGAATCAAACTTCTCATATATTCAATACTCTTTATACGAAAGTTTTTATTATATCCCTCTTGGATGTTCATCATATTAAGACTAAATTCATAACCTCAGCAAATTACCATGCTGTTAAAGACTCTCAAAATAATATAAGTGAAGCATGAGAGTTCATCATTTTTTATAAAATATAGCCACCTCCGTGCTCTAAAAAGATATAAGTGAAGCACTAGAGCAAATTGCCTAGCTCAAAAGATATAAGTGAAGCACACAGAGTATTCTAATAAATTCACGATTAATGTGTGTCCCTCTCAAAAGGTGTGTACAGCAAGGATGATTGTGGCAAACTAAAAATCAAAGACTCGTATCATACATGACACTCCAAGAAAAACACATATCATGTGGTGAATAAAAATATAGCCTCAAGTAAATTTACCGATGGATTGAAGACGAAAGAGGGGATGCCATCCGGGGCATCCCCAATCTAAGATGCTTGGTCATCCTTGAATATTACCTTGGGGTGCCTTGTGCATCCCCAAGCTTAGGCTCTTGCCACTTCTTATTCCATTGTCCATCAAATCTTTACCCAAAACTTGAAAACTTCACAACACAAAACTCAATAGAAAACTCGTAAGCTTCGTTAGTATAATAAAATAAATCACTACTTTGGTACTGTTGTGAACTCGTTCTAAATTTATAATGGTGTTATATCTACTGTATTCCAACTTATCCATGGTCCATACCTCCCGATACTACCAATAGATTCATCAAAAATAAGCAAACAACAAATAAAAAACAGAATCTGTCAAAAACAGAACAGTCTGTAGCAATCTGCAAACTTCATATACTTCTGTAACTCTAAACATTCTTAAAAATTAGGAAAACCTGGGAAATTTTTATATCAATCTTGTGTAAAAAATTCAGATCAAAAGCACGCTTCTGTGAATTATAAAAATTCCAGCAATGAGCGCAAAAGTTTCTGTTTTTCATCAAAATCAAATCAACTATCACTGTAGACCATCCCAAAGGTCTTACTTGGCTCAAACACTAATTAAAAGACTAAAACACAATTACTACTGAAGTAATAATGTGTATTTACATAAAAACAAAAAGGAAAAATATTGGGTTGTCTCCCAACAAGCGCTTTTCTTTAAAGCCTTTTAGCTAGGCATTGATAATTTTAATGATGCTCACATGAAATATGGCAATTGAAACACGAAGAGAGCATCATGAAACATGTGACAAACATATTTAAGTCTAACATACTTCCTATGCATAGGCATTTTATAGGTAAAAGATTTATCAAGACAAGCAAAAACTAGCATATGCAAGGAGGAAGAAAGAAACGATAGCAATCTCAACATAACGAGAGGTAATTTAGTAACATGAAAATTTCTACAACCATATTTTCCTCTCTCATAATAATTACATGTGGGATCATATTCAAATTCAACAATATAGCTATCATAGGAAAAAAATCTTCATGATCCACATGCATAAAAGTTTTATGATCTTTCAATATAGTGGTGTTAACATCAACTAAAGTCATGACCTCTTCACTTTGAATATCATCGCAAACATATTCATCATGTGGCTTACATAAATTTTCAAGATCATAAAAAACATTATCACCCCAATCATGATCATTGCAATAAGTAGTGGTCATGGTAAAATTACCATCCCCAAGCTTGGGGTTTTGCATATTATTAGCACAATTGACATTAATAGAATTTATAATAACATCATTGCAATCATACTTTTCATTGAAGGAGGTATCATGAATCACTTCATAAATTTCTTCTTTTAACACTTCATCACAATTTTCAGATTCATGAATTTCAAGCAAAACTTCATAAAGATAATCTAGTGTACTCAACTCACTAGCAATTGGTTCATCATAATTGGATCTTTTAAAGAGATTAGCAAGTGAATGAGGAACCATAAACTTTTTGCTCTCTGACTTGGAATAAATCACTGGTACAGCGAGGTGCTATACAAACGGTTTTTAACCCCTTTCCGCGACGGCATTTGGAACCGTCGCCAAGTGAGTGTGGGCGATAGGGGGGTCCTTCCCACACGACCCAGAAACCATCGGGGATATGCCCTCCTGGCACACACGCTCCGCAAAATGAGGTCGTGTGTGACCGGCGAGCGCTCAAATACAGTTATACGTACAGTAGTGCTAAAAAAATACAATTATACAGGCGAAATCGTTTCCGGTCGTAAGTACATCCCACACAGTCAGTCCCCGCTAAACGTTTCCGTTCATATATACATCCCACACAGTCACTCCAAGGAAAACGTTTCCGTTCGCAGGTACATCACACACAATTTTCCCCGTTAAATCATTTGTTATAGCGTTGCCATTGCACACAGTATTAACAATTTTATCGTTTGCATTATTGAATGCATCACACACGGTGCGTAGAAGAAACCGTGTGGCAAAGGCTATCCATCACACATAGTTTTTATGTGGTAAATGTTTGCGCAAGGTGACCTAACGCAAACAGTTTTCAAGAGAATGTCGTGTGAGATTGTTCATTGATCCAACACAGTTTATTCCTAGAAACTATGTGCATTGCCTGAGGTCATCGCCCATGGTGTTTTCTCAATAACCGTTTGCAATAAAAAAACAATTAGCAGGCTAATTGCCCTATTATTAATAATCCATTTATTAATCTAATTGACATTCGTATTAATCACATAATATATTTAATTTCCATATTAAGGAAGCAGGATTTCATAATTGAAATACATCAGAGTACAACATGATATAGCTTCAGCACTCAGCTACCCCATTACACAACTGCACCAGTACCAAGTTTCACATGCAACATCTAGAACCTTTCGAAATTAGCATCATAGATGGTACATAGACAGATGCATCTCATCTGGAAAACTGCTGAAGCGGAAGGTGAATATTGAGCCTTCATTCATGTTCAAGGTCTTTGCAACTTTAGGCCAGTGCCTGTGGATGATTGACCTTCCATCCTTCGTCCTCTTCAGGAATACTTCAATATTGAACCGTGGGTGTTGTATGAAAACCTTCCTCGCCTCCTGACCATAGAGGTGGTTTGAGAGGTAATCATCAGCGAACTGCTTTGGACAGGCCTGAAAACAAGGATGTGCATAAATATCTTCTCTTTATTGGAAATGGGGCAAAGGAATAAAAAAGGCAAGGTATAATAGTTAGTACCATCTTGTAGTGAACCGATGTCTTCTTCATTGTGCAGACAAAGATCTTGTTGTTTTTTGTCGCTAATTTCTTTATCCTAACAATCTTTCTGAGTTTCTTGACTTGATTGATATTCATGCACAACTCATTTCCCCATATGCAAAAAGGGTCGAACAGTGGGTCAAAACCTTTGACAGCAGGACCTACATGTGCAAGACCAAATTGTTAAAAACCTAAATATTAGAATGTTTCCTGCAATTGCACAATAATGTGCTATTAGACAACAGACCATGCACGTGCTAATCTCGATTGTAAACCTCAGTGCTTCCCATTATTTCCCTGCAACACATATAAGGTAGTTAGTCATTAGGTTAAGTAAGGGTTCGCATGCTATCAGTAAAATATGCTGATGAAAAATAAGCACATTGCAGATTCATCAGATTAATTCAAGCCATATGGAAAACCCATTTATCCAAACCAAGCATGATTAAGAACTAGGAAATATAGCACTTGTATATGTTTCTCATGTATTAAGTGCAGTCAAATTCGATTTATTCCTCACATGCACAACAATACAAAATTCTACCCATGACAATTGGACATCGCATTGCAGAATTGAACCAATCAGTTAACTAAACACCACAACAAATGAACCAAACATTAACTGAGCACCACATTGCACAATATAACATACTCCTAATAGAAGATCAGACAGTTAACCAAACCAAGCATGCTTAACAACTTGGAAATATAGCAATTGTATTTGTTTCTCATGTATTTAGTACAGCCAAATTCGATTTACCTGTCACATGGTATACAATAACAGAATGCACCCACAACTATTGAACATCGCATTGCAGAATTGAACCAAACTGTTAACTAAACACCACAACAAATGAACCAAACGTTAACTGAGCACCACATTGCACAATGTATAACCAAACCAAGCATGCTTGACAACTTGAAAATATAGCAATTGTATTCGTTTCTCATGTATTTTGTAAAGATAAATTCGATTTATTTCTCACATAGAAGACAATACAAAATTGCAGCCTGAAGAATTGAACATCACATTTACAGAATTGAACAAACAGTTAACTGAAGACGACAACTAATTAACCAAACAGTTAATAAGTGAGCACCACACTGCAGGACATATAGAACATATACACTAGGGCAACAGATTGCATGGTAAAATTAGATAGCACAATTCACTAGAATTTGTTAAGGAAAGGCAGGAGCAGCACACGCAACGGGTAAACCGACCATGCTTAACCGGCATAGCTAGCAAATGGCAAGGTGCTCCTCTAAGATCTGGGGGTCGGCACGAATGGCAGCCATCGCGACCTCATCCGCGCGTGCGGCCGCGATTTGCTTCTCCGCTGCCAAATGCTCCTTGAGCTCCTGGCTATACTGCATGCACCATGTCTTAGGGCGGCGCTTATTTGGTGGAGGGGTCGGTGATTTGGGCGGAAGGTGTCGCGCCGGCGGTCGGGGCATGTGGGATGTGGAAGGAGGAGGAGGATGGGGGTCGGGTGTGGATTACCTGCCTGGATAGACGAGGCTGAGCAGCATGAAGGAGGGTCACCGGCGAGGAGGCGGAGCTGTAAGCAAGGAGTGAAGGTTTCAACTTGGAAAGGAAGGCGAAAACAGGGGAAATGTGTCTTTTGGTAAGGGGGGGGGGGGGTGGTGCGGGGAGGTAGATATTTCCGCGGAAGCCGAAAATTTTGAATCGGTTCAGCGAAATAACTGGCGTGCAAAGTGTCATCAGACACGATCCCTTATTCAGAACTGTGTACGATGTGTGAATATCACAAACGATTCAGATAGCTTAACCCGTGTGTGATGAGTTTGAACGTCAAAAATTTTGGTTCGAATTTCCCTGGTTACAGTGGTCATCCACGTCATTGCATAATTTGGGTACACAAAGGAGACTACAGCACACCCACACTTCTTAATCGAGCAAGTTCAGCAATTAAATAGAGCTAGCTGACCTAAACATTACTCTACCAAATTAAAGACCAGCGCTCTTAATTAAACAAAACAAAGAGTACTACTACGGCTGGTGCTTGTCGATCTCCGCCGCCTCCTCCATGTCCAGCTCATGCCTGATGGTCTCATGGGGAAGGGGCTCCATGGCATCCATCACACCATAATCGGCAAGTATCTCGCCATCCGCGTCCGCCATCTCTTTGGAAAAGGCTGCCACGAGCTGGGCGTGGGCGGCCGCGATCTGGGCTTGGACGGGCTCCATCGTGGCAAGGTATGTGGCGGAGGAACGGACGGCTACTCGAACGCTCTCGGCGATTGCCAACTCTTCGGCCGTGGGTTGCTGACCGTTGTCGGAGAAGTTTCGTTTGATTTGTGCGGTGACCGCCATGAGCTAGGCGTGGGCGGCCTCCATCAGGGCTAAGGCCGCCGCTGCAGAACGGACAGCTGATGTGCTGCTCTCGCTAGTTGCTATCCCCGAGGCAAATGTTGCTGCCGCCACCTGACAAGCAACATCGGCCGTTAGGGCTGCCTTGGCCGCCCGGTCGCAGATTGCGGCCGCGCTCATGCACCTTGTTAGCACGTGCATGGCGGCTGCGTCCGCGCTCTCGCCGGAGTGGGCCGCCGAAGTTGCCCTCACGACGTGGGTCCACGTCCACATCTTTCACCGGCGACGATTGAACAGTGAAATGATATTTGGGGAGCGAGCTAGTGTGCTTGACATGCCGGCTGTGGACTGTAGCTGACGCACCTTCTCGCGTAAGCCATAGGTGTACTATACACCGACGGTGCTCCAGGATATTTTGTACTGCATCTCACACGGTTGGTGATAATAAACTGTGTGGGATCTACTTGATTTTTCATCTTGATTTGAATTACATAATGGGGTCACAGCGGCAATGGACGGTGTTTGAATTGCTAGAACTTTTATCTGCAGTGAACATGCAACTATATGTGTGTCGTAAAAGAATTGGAATTATTCAGGGTTCGTTTGGACATTTTATACATTAAATTGGTTTTCTAGCCATTTCAGGTGCACAATTCAAAATTAAACTACATGCACATGCTCCGGTGCACCAACATGGGTTGTAAAATCATATATGTGTTCATGGGTTTATGCTTATGTCCCGTGCAAGAAATGGGGATGAATTTCGAACACCATGGCACCATGGCTCTCCGGCAAATGTTAAGGTACTTGCTTTTGTAATTCTAGTAAATCCAAAACCCATCTGAAATTCATGAACCTTGGCATGCTATCATGGAATGGCATCAACATGCTAGGGTAAAAAATATTGTCCCATTTGGGGCAAGTTATGGTTCCGTTAGGGAAACGTGTCACCTTTGTGGACAAAACGATATTCGTCGCCTCTTCTTCCTTTCAATTTTTTTCCTGGTGTCAACATAGAACAACAGGAGTGTCGTGTTAAATTTTGGATTTTTTTCGGGGATCGTTTGGACATTTTTATACGTTAACTGAGTTTTCTAGGCATTTATGTGCATAATTCAAAATTGAACTACATGCACATGCTCCAGTCCATAAATACGGGTTGCAAAATCAAATGTTTGTCCTTGGTTGCAAGCTTAGGTCACATGCAAGAAATGAAAATGAATGTCAAACACCTTGACACTGTCGCTCGGTCGCTAACATTGAGATACATGGTTTTAAAATTCTAGTAAATCGAAAACTCATCTGAAATTCATGAAACTTGACATGATATCATGGAACGGCATCGACATGCCGTGGTAAAAATATTGTCCCATTTGGGGCTGGTTTGGGTATAAGCTTCTCGCAAACCAGAGCTTCTCTCACAACAAGCCTGATGGTTTCAGTAGGGAACGTGCCACCTTGGGGGACGAAACGATATCTGTTGCCTCTAATTACTTTCAAAAAAATTCTCGTGTCAACATAGAACAACACGAGTGTTCTCTCAATTTTTGGGATTTTTCGGGGTTCGCTTGGACATTTTTATACACTAACTGAGTTTTCTATGCATTCATGTGCATAATTAAAATTTGAACTACAAGCACATGCTCTAATGAATATAAATTGGTTGAAAATTCAAATTTGTGTCCTTGGTTGCATGCTTAGGTCCCATACAAGAAACGGGAATGAATGTCAAACACCCTGCCACCGTCACTCGGCCGCAAACATTGAGATACCTGGTTTTTAAATTCTACTAAATCCAAAACTCGTCTGAAATTCATGAAACTTGGCATGCTATCATGGAGCGGCATCAACATGCCATGGTAAAAAATTTGTCCCATTTGGGGCAGGTTTGGGTATAAGCTTCTCACAAACCAGAGCTTATCACAACAAGCCTGATGGTTTCGGTAGGGAACGTTTCACCTTTCTGGATGAAACGATATCCGTTGCCTCTTCTTGATTTCAATTTTTTCTCTAGTGTCAACATAGATTAACAGGAGTGTTGTGTTAAATTTTGGAATTTTTCGGGGCTCGTTTGGACATTTTTATACATTAACTGAGTTTTCTATGCATTTATGTGCATAATTCAAATTTGAACTACGGGCACATGCTCTAATGCATATAAATTGGTTGAAAATTCAAATCTGTGTCCTTGGTTGCATGCTTAGGTCCCATGCAAGAAATGGGAATGAATGTCAAACACCCTGCCACCGTCACTCGGCCGCAAACATTGAGATAACTGGTTTTTAAATTCTAGTAAATCCAAAACTCGTCTGAAATTCATGAAACTTGGCATGCTATCATGGAGCGGCATCAACATGTCGTGGTAATTTTTTTGTCCCATTTGGTGTAGGTTTGGGTATAAGCTTCTCACAAACCATAGCTTCTCACAACAAGCCTGATGGTTTCTGTAGGGAACGTTTCACCTTTCTGGAGGAAACGATATCCGTTGTCTCTTCTTAATTTCAATTTTTTCTCTAGTGTCAACATAGAACAACAGGAGTGTTGTGTTAAATTTTGGAATTTTTTGGGGCTCATTTGGACATTTTTATACATTAACTGAGTTTTCAATGCATTTATGGGCATAATTCAAATTTGAACTACAGGCACATGCTCTAATGCATATAAATTGGTTGAAAATTCAAATCTGTGTCCTTGGTTGCATGCTTAGGTCCCATGCAAGAAATGGGAATGAATGTCAAACACCCTGCCACCGTCACTCGGCCGCAAACATTGAGATACCTGGTTTTTAAATTCTAGTAAATCCAAAACTCGTCTGAAATTCATGAAACTTGGCATGCTATCATGGAGCGGCATCAACATGCCGTGGTAATTTTTTTGTCCCATTTGGGGCAGGTTTGGATATAAGCTTCTCACAAACCAGAGATTCTCACAACAAGCCTGACGGTTTCGGTAGGGAACGTGCCACCTTTGTGGACGAAACGATATTCATTGCCTGTTATTGCTTTCAAAAGTTTTCTAGTGTCAACATAGAACAACAGGAGTGTTGTGTTAAATTTTGGAATTTTTCAGGGTTCGTTTGGACATTTTTATACATTAACTGGGTTTTCTAGGCATTTTATATGCATAATTCAAATTTGAACTACATACACATGCTCCAGTGCATATAAATTGGTTGAAAAATCAAGTATGTGTCCTTGGGTGCATGCTTAGGTCCCATGGAAGAAATGGGAATGAATTTCAAACACGAGGGCACTGTTGCACTTGTAGAAAAAGGCCCATTTGTCCCGGTTCCAGAGGCCCATTTGCCCCGGTTATGCAACCGGGACTAAAGCCCAATACCTTTAGTCCTGGTTCGCCTACGAACCAGGACAGATGGGGCTCCACGTGGCCGCTGCGGCTTGCCCAGGCAGGAGGGCCTTTTGTCCCGGTTGGTAGAACCAACCGGGACCAAAAAGCATCCACGCTTCAGCAGTTCAGGGGCTGGGGTTTTTGGTTTTTTGGTTTTGAAAGGGGGGGTTTGGGGGGTTTGTAGGGTTAGTTTAGGGGTTTCATATATTGTGTTAGCTAGCTAATAGAGAGAAGTGACCTCTCTTATCTCCGTGCTTGGTCGACGCTACGTACTATACGTATAGAGAGAACTCGCGACACGCTAGCTAGTAAGGAAATGAAGGAAACCATTAAGTATACAAGATCGTCATGAACATATATATACAGAGAGAAGTGATCGACCTCCTCCTTCTCCGAGAGATTGGTCGAACAACAAGTTTTCGTATATCTATCCGACGCTACTAGCTACATATATACAATATAAGATCTCTTACAATCCCTAACATATGATGTCAAGATCCACATGGTATTCTCCGGCTTTATTGATGATGTGGTCAAGAAAGAATCCCGCCAATTCCTCTTGAATTGCTTTTATGCGATCTTGTGGTAGGAGTTCATCCCACATCTGCCACATCTAATTTGAAGAAGGGGGTCAATACATATATATGAATGAAACTCAACACAAATGATGATAATAAAATAAAATTATGAATATTATTGCTTACGCACTTCATATTGTTTTTCAGAGTAGCCCCGCTCACAGGTCGTGTGGCGGATGAACTCGCAAACTGAAAGTGCGTTATATCGACTAGAGGGGGGGTGAATAGGCGATTTTTACAAATTGGTCACTGAGGAATTTCAAGGTCAGGAAATTCCTAAGCGACGAACTACTTAGCAGCGGAATAAGTACTCAGATGCAAGCATAACAGAGCAGTAGCACAGTCATCATGATGAAATGAAAACAAGCACAGAGTACGAGTAGCGTAAACACAGGATAAGCAGGCTGAAGACAAACTGACTGAAGAAATTGAACTGAGGAAATTGAGAAAGTCTTCAGTCAAAGTCTTCAAACAGTAATGATCAAATACATAGCAAGAATGCGAGGAAATGAAAGGGTTGAGGAAATAGAACCAGTAGCTCGGTGAAGACAATGATTTGGTAGACCAGTTCCATCTGCTGTGACAGTTGTACGTCTGGTTAGAGCGGCTAGGTATTTAAACCTGAGGACACACAGTCCCGGACACACAGTCCTCACCGTATTCTCCTTGAGCTAAGGTCACACAGACCTCGCCCAATCACTCGTGGTAAGTCTTCAGGTGACTTCCAAACCTTCACATACTCGGTCACTCGGCAATCCACAATTTCCTCTTGGATGCTCTAGACCATGACGCCTAACCGTCTGGAGGATGCACAGTCCTCAAAGGTAACAAGCGTCGGTTCCACACAGGAACAATCTCTTCAGTGATGCTCAATCACTTTGGGTTTGTAGGTGTTTGGGTTTTTGGGTTTTTCCTCACTTGATGATTTTCGCTCAAAGTCCTCGGAGGATGGGATGCTCTAAATGACAAGTGTCAATCTATCTCTCGGAGCAGCCAACCAGCTAGTGGTTGTAGGGGGCGGCTATTTATAGCCTAGGGAGCAACCCGACAAGATAAGACATAAATGCCCTTCAATGATATGACCGTTAGGTGGGTAGGATATTTGGACAGCTGGCGCGTAGCACAGCAACGGTCGGAAATTTGAGTATCAAATTTCTCAGGGCTATCATGTTCCTCACTTGTAGGCAATTCGCACTGGCGAATTCCTAACTCCTCAGTCAGAACAAATTCCTCAGAGAACAGAAGAACTTCGTCTCTGTTACTGAAGAACTTGACTAAACTGTATGAGATTTCCAATGGCTTCACTCGAAAGGATTGGGTAGGTGTAGGATTTTGAGTTGAGCATCACTTGGAAACTTTTCCTTAGTTTTACCTCGACCCCCTTTAACAGTACGGTGTTTCCTATGACTCAAGAAGAAGAAAATGAAACTACGAAAACAAAAGTCTTCACGCTTCACAATCCTCGCATGAATATCAAGTCTTCAGGGTCACAACAATTTCTTCACTTTCAAAGTCTTCAAAAAAACCAAAGTCTTCAGTTGAAGACATTCATTTTTAGGGGTCGACTTTCATCGTAAATATCAAACTCCTCATAGACTTATAGACCTGTGTACACTCACAAACTCATTAGTCCCTTAACCTATAAGTCTTCAATACACCAAAATCACTAAGGGGCACTAGATGCACTTACAATCTCCCCCTTTTTGGTGATTGATGACAATATAGGTTAAGTTTTCAACGGGGATAAACATATGAAGTGTAAATACTGATATTGAGGAATTTGATTGCAAGATATAGAAGAACTCCCCCTGAAGATGTGCATATTTGAGGAATTTGCTTTGAATAGCAAACGCACATTGTTGAGTAATATCATGGAGATCTCTTCCTATATCTTGAAATTCATCCACGCATTTATGATATGAAGAATTTGAAATGCATGATGAGATATGGTGTCTGACGAAATTCAGCATGCGTGCATTAAGGAACTTGAGGAAATAAGCATGCAAAAAGCAGTTCAAAAGTATCAGACCACCATAGGACTTAAGTTTACAACTCATCAGAGCAAACACCTCAGAAAAGCAAGAGTTGTAACTTAACAGAAATATAGCCCATATATAAGACCCGCTTGAAGACTAACTCAAATTTCTCCCCCTTTGTCATCGAATGACCAAAAGGGACGAAAAATGAGGACTAACGCCCCTGAAGAATATCATCATGATGTCGATGGAGGAGCGCCAGCATTGTTGGGGTCGTCCGTTGAGGTAGGGCCTGCCGCAGTGTCATTCAAGTCTTCAGCTTCATTCGTCTCGCGCGATGAAGAATATGAACTGGCAACAAGCTGAGGAACTTTGACTTTCTTGAATTTCTTCGAAGGTGGCTGAGACCAGTCAAAGTCCTGTTGGAAGCCCATCTCCTTGAGTTCTTCAGCACTATGAAGATTAGACAGAATCGCCCAAGTGCGGTCAAAGACTTCATGCAAGTAGTAGTGATTCTTCTTCACAGTATTTTGAGTGACTGTCATGTTCTGAAGAATTGCACCAAACTGACGCTTGACCCACTTGTGATTTTGATCAACTTTCTAATGAAGACTAAGGAGAAGTTCACGATCAGTCATCACACGCGGAGCTGTGGCTTGAGGATGATGTTCTGAAGCTTTGGCGGCAGAATCTTGAGTTGCAGAGTCATCATTGGTGGAATAGGAAGTAGCTTTGCGAGACTGTCCATCCAATGGACGAGTACCTTCATCAATAATAGCAGCCTTGCCCTTCTTGTCAGCTGAGGAAATAGTCCGTTTGAGGACTTCGATAGGGGGCAAATAGCTGAGATGATTTTGAAAATCAGCCTTATAATGAATTGAAGACCTTGATCTGATGAATCTCATGATCCAGGGAGCATAAGGCTTCAACTCAAAAGGTGACAGAGCAGCATTGGCCAAAGTCCTCATGAAGAAATCGTGGTAGTTGATAGGAATACCGTGAATGATATTGAACAGCAGATTCTTCATAATGCCAACAACTTCTTCATCATCAGAGTTGTGGCCCTTGATTGGACTGAGGGTTTTGGTCAATATGCGATAAACTGTCCTTGGCACATAGACCAATTCCTTGACGAGGAATTTGGTCCTTGGAGCTTGGCCAGGCTTCAAAGGCTTCATCAGCACTTGCATCAGATGATCAGACAGTTCAGGTTCAACATAGAGAAGCCTTGCACCTTCAGTGGGAGGACAGACTGGAACGGCATGAAGCAATTCAGAGGCCGGTGCTTTGAAATGAGTATTATCGGTCATCCAGTCCAATACCCATGAATTGACATCATCAACATTTCCAGTAATGTGCAGCGTGGCGAAGAATTGAAGAATGAGTTCTTCATTCCAATCGCAGATGTCGGTGCAGAAATTGAGTAACCCAGCGTCATGAAGAACACTGAGGACTGCTGTGAAGCAGGGCAGCGATTCCATATCTACATGAGGAATTTGCTCATGTTCAAAGATCTTATCCTTATCAACCAACAATGAGGAGTAGAAGTTCATCTGGCTTGCAGTCCAGAAGCGCTTGCGACGAAGACGAGCAGAGTCATAGGGATTGTAGTCAGTGCTGAATATGTGCTCATTGAAGAAATCCTCAGCATTAAACTTCTGCTTCTTGGAGTGAGGGTTCTCTGGCTTGGACTGAAGATTAACAGTTGAAGAATTTACAGCCTCTTGAGGTATAGCCACTGGAGCCACAGGCTGAGGAATTTCAGCAGCAGCCTTGGCCTCCATTTCTTCACACATATGTACATCAGCGCTAGTGACTGGAACTTCTTCAGGAATAGAATGAAGTGAAGCTTGACGTTCATCAGAGCCCGTATGAATTTCTTCAGTTTGCACAGGGGAATGAGGAACATGATGTAGAGGGGTTGTCAGAGGTGAATTGGGGTGATGACTTTCCCAAAAGTCATCATTCGGAATAGGTGTTGTAGACCCAATATCCACATCCTCATCTTCTTCAATTCCTTCGACCCCTGCCTCTTCAGCTGTGAACTGGGGCATGGGCGATGATACCAGTGGGGTTGAAGAGAAAGTATCCACTTCAATTTCTTCATCCATCTGCTCTGTCGAAGCAGCAGAAGGATCTTCTTCATCAGATTTACTTGGAATTTCATATTCCTCACCAAAGGGAATGATCTCCTTTGATGGCATGCTTGATATTGGAATAGCGTCAATTGGGTTTTCAGATGAACTCGTCAAAGTCTTCACTTTCTTGGGAGCTGAAGACTCTGAGGAGGCAGATGCTTTCCTTTTCTTCACAGTTGCTCGCTCCGCAGCCATGGTTTTCTTCGCTTCTGTTGCAGAAGGAAGGTTGATGCTTGCCATCGGTGCAGGAGGAGCAGAGGAAATTGGTTGAATTTCTTCAGGCACAACTGATACAGTTGCCCTGGCTTGTTCAGATTCCTCAGGCACAGTAGCAGATGCTTCAACTGGCCTGGATTGCTCTTCAGGCGCAATATTAGAGGTTGCCCTGGCAATTTCTTCAGAGACTGGAATTTCTTCAGCAGCTCTGGCGCTTTCATTTTCTTCAGTAGACTGAACAGATGTTCCAGTCTGAGGAAATCTGGGTTGCGATGAAGCTGCAACACTTGGAGTAAATCCTTTTGCCATTCTGACGAATCTGACTTTGGCACCTAGCCAATCTGCACGGAATGCATGAAATTCATCACGGAGTGCTTTGATCTCAGCCTGCATAGACACAAGTTCTTCAGGAGACATTTTCACAACATTGTTCTTCAGAAAATGCTCCTTCTTGTACTGAGCCTTCTTCACCTGCCTGGCCTTTTCAAATTTCCATTTCTCTTCATTTATGAAGGCCGTCAACATGTGACTTTGACCAGGAGTGAGGTTTAATTCAGGCAAAGGTGTATTTGGATCCTTGTGCCATAGATCGATGAAATCAAGGATCTTCCTTGGATCCAGCATGAGGGGCACAGCACTGCCTTTGGCTCTAGCGGCCCTTTGTTGTCGATCTCTGATGATCTCAGCTAATTCTTCATCATCAGCTTCGTCTTCGCTTGACGGAACCTGAAAGGCGACTTGCTTCTTGTGAGGACTTGGCCTTGTGCCTCGCAGCAGTGGCCTTTTTCTTCAGCAAGGTCGGAGTTGTTGAAGATTGAGGTGGAGCTAAAGAACTTGCAGAGACTCCTGAAGCAATTGAGATTCCAGTAGTCTTTTGGCATGTGGCAAGATGTACAGGTGCTGAGGACTTTGCAGGAGCAGCTGAGGATTTTGCAACTGAGGGAGTTGGAGCTGCTTTAGAGGAATTTTCTGGAGGAACAGGCCGTGAGGGCTTTGAAGAGCTTGGCCGTGAGGGCATTGCAG
Source organism: Thinopyrum elongatum (assembly GCA_011799875.1). NCBI lineage: Eukaryota > Viridiplantae > Streptophyta > Magnoliopsida > Poales > Poaceae > Thinopyrum > Thinopyrum elongatum. The sequence goes on from CM022302.1 coordinate 55,716,577, forward strand.
CTGAGGAACTTGTCTTGACAGCTGATTTCTTCAGCATAGCCTTCTTAGGCTTGATAGCAGAGGCCTCAGTGGCGGCAGCAACAGAATCTTCATTGAATTTCTTCACTGCCTCTTTAGCCACTTTGGCCAGCTTGGCTTGACGCTTAGCCCACTCCTGAGGAAATTCCTCACCTCTTCTGATGCTAGTGGGATCAGCTTCTTGGCCAGGAGCCAATGGAGGTCTTGGACAAGGAGGGTTAACAGCAAATTTCTTCATGTACTTGGGAGTGACATAGCGATATTCCCTCCATTCTCTTGCCCATCTCCTCTCAATCTTCTGAATGCGCACTTTGCGCTGATTTTTGTTCTCCTTGCCATGAGTTGCTTCATCAGGAGTACAATATTCATCATAGATGTCATCAGGGATCTCAAAAGCAGTATTTGTTTCTGGCCTCTTTCCTCCCTTCTGAGGTCTTTTACCATCAGCCATTTTCTTCACTTGAGGGTTTTGAACAATCAAATTTTCTGATGAGGTATGCAATTTTTCTTCAAGGAACGCTGCAAATGAGTTAAGTTGATGAGAACCTAGAGATTCAGCAGCGGACATGTGTACCTGTGAACAGAATATAGGTGCGAAGAGTTTTGGAGAGGTCATATGCGTTCTTAGAAGATTTTCAAAAGTATCAAGTTTAAGGAAGATGACCAGGGTTGTCTTGAGGAATTTCACTAAGCATTTTTGACTTAGGTTCCAGAGTTGTGTAGATTGAAAATACACACAATTGAGGAATCTTGAAAAAAAAACACTGCTTAGAGAAACTGATCAAGGACAGAAGCAAGTTGGTGTTTAAGAACATGAAAGTTGAAGAATAAACACCTTTTGAAGATTTTGTGGAAATCATCAGAATCAACAAGGGCAGTAAAAATAAATTTTATTTACCCTTGACGAAGAACACGACAAACTGAGAGTAGTAGTGGAGATGTTCGTCCGTTCAGATCTTCCACGCCCTAACTTGGCGATGGAAAACAGCTACGACGGCGGCGGAGTGAAGATTTCCGCGGCCGGCGTGAGTACGACGGCGACGAGGTCGAGGCAGTGAAGCTCTTCCTCACCGGCGACGATGGAGTGTAGCGGCGGCGCTAGGTTTGAGAGCTCGAGCGAGGGAAGTGAGATCGAGCTGGAGGAGAAATCTGAGGAGGGTGAGGGGGTATTTATAGCCGAGGTGAAAAACCGCTCGTCTGAAGAAAATGGACGAACGTGCCCCTGACCCTTCTCATCCTAGTGACATGTGTCACCCACATACTGTGAAGTGGAGATCGTGTTAGATCGTGGGTGAATAGATTAATCTTATCGAGGGATATGGAACGGTTTGAGCGGCAAAAGCCGAAAATTCAGATAAGAATATTTTAATGTTTCATTCGCAAATTCTTCGGCTGTCAAGGACACAGTGAAGACTTTGAACGGGTTTCACATAGAACGCACATGAAGAATTTGTGAACGGACTGGATTGAGTTTAGCACAGAGGGGGAACGGGTCCGATCACATTCACTTAGAAGAAAAACAACTTGAAGAATTAGCAATAAGTGAATGCTGTAGAGGACAGAAAACTCAAATATATATATAGTCAATAAAGAACACAGACGGAAAGAGTGAAGATTTTGCAAAGTTGAAGAATTTGAAAATTTGAAGAATTTGCACAATGATGAAAAATACAAATTTTGAAGATTTTCAATTTTTTGTGGTGGCGTGACCCACCGTGTAAGAATGATGATTTCAGACACCGCGTACAATTGTCGTAGGGCTCTGAGAATCAAATTCTTCATTAATTTCTTCACACTTAGAGGGTTAGTCTTCATGATTGAATTCTTCGTGTGTTGCACATCTAAGTCATCAATTTGCATAAGTGTTAGGATGTGTGTCCTTTTCAAAGGACATTCGAAGATTCTAAGATATTTAGCTCACACCGCAATTTGCTAAATCTCTTCTCATCCAAGGGCTTTGTGAAGATATCCGCTAGCTGTTCTTCAGACTTCACGGGATCGATAGAGATGTCATCCTTCAACACATGATCTCGAAGAAAATGATGACGAATCTCGATGTGCTTTGTCTTCAAGTGCTGAACTGGGTTATGAGCAATTTTGATGGCACTCTCGTTGTCGCAGTAGAGTGGCACATTCTTCACATTGATGCCGTAGTCCTTGAGGGTTTGCTTCATCCACAGCAATTGAGCGCAGCAAGAACCAGCAGCAATATACTCAGCTTCAGCAGTAGAGAGTGATACGCAGTTCTGCTTCTTCGAGGACCAACATACTAAGGATCGTCCGAGGAAATGGCATGTGCCTGATGTTGACTTGCGGTCCACACGATCACCAGCATAGTCAGAGTCAGTATATCCGATGAGATCAAAAGTCGAGCACTTGGGATACCATAATCCAAGTGTTGGAGTGTGAGCTAGATATCGAAGAATATGTTTCACAGCCTTATGGTGTGATTCCTTCGGTGTAGCTTGAAAACGGGCACACATGCAAACACTAAGCATAATATCCGGCCTAGATGCACATAGGTACAATAACGAGCCAATCATGGAGCGGTATACCTTTTGATCAAAGTCTATTCCATTTTCATCAGTGCATAGATGGCCATTTGTGGGCATAGGGATTTTGACGCCTCTGCACTCTTGCATACCAAATTTCCTCAGAACGTCCTTCAGGTATTTCTCTTGAGAAATGAAGATGCCATTGCGTTGTTGACGAATTTGAAGGCCTAAGAAGAATTTCAATTCCCCCATCATGGACATTTGATATTCCTCACTCATCATGTAAGCAAATTCGTCACTGTAATGTTGGTTAGTACAGCCAAAGATAATATCATCAACATATATTTGGCACACGAATAATTCATCATCATAGGTTTTGGTGAAAAGAGTTGGGTCAAGTGAACCGGGGTTGAAGCCTTTCTTCATGAGGAATTCCTTCAAAGTGTCATACCATGCCCGAGGGGCCTGCTTGAGGACATAGAGGGCCTTATTGAGTCTGAAGACTTTGTTAGGATGCTTAGGATCTTCAAAACCTGGGGGTTGAGCAACATATACTTCTTCCTCAAGCTTACCATTGAGGAATGCACTTTTCACATCCATTTGATATAAGATGATATTATGATGGTTAGCATAAGCAAGCAATATGCGAATAGCCTCAAGTCTAGCAACAGGTGCAAAAGTTTCATCGAAATCAATTCCTTCAACCCGTCTGTAGCCTTGAGCCACAAGACGAGCCTTGTTCCTCACCACTAGGCCATTTTCATCTTGCTTATTGCGGTAGATCCATTTGGTACCGATGATATTGTGCTTGCATGGGTCCGGTCGCTTGACAAGCTCCCACACATTGTTCAGCTTGAATTGATGTAATTCCTCTTGCATCGCTTGAATCCATTCAGGCTCCAGAATTGCCTCATTAACTTTGGTGGGCTCTGTGATAGAGACGAAAGCAAAATGCCCACAAAAGTTAGATAAATGTGAAGCTTTTGAGCGAGTCAGAGGACTTGGTGCGTTGATGTCGTTGATGATTCTCTCAATCTGTACTTCATTTGCAACGCGGGGATGAGCAGGTTGACGACTTTGATTTGGCTCAGTATTTTCTTCAGAGCCATTTTATTCAGGTGCGCCAGCATGCTGTTCTTCATGTTCTGGAATGATTTCTTCAGCAGATTCTTCAGTAGGAATGACATCCTCAGTAGCTTTGAACTTGATGGTTTCCTCAGGCGTCTTTTCATCTAGCACAGGAGGTAGGTGCTCTCTTTGCGAGCCATTAGTTTCATCGAACCGCACATCTACAGTTTCAACAACCTTGTTGTGATAGGTGTTGAAGACCCTGTAGGTGTGCGAGTCCTTTCCGTAACCAAGCATAAAACCTTCATGTGCTTTCGGTGCAAATTTAGAATTGTGATGAGGATCTCTAATCCAGCATTTAGCACCGAAGACTTTGAAATAACTCACATTGGGTTTCTTGTCAGTGAGGAGTTCATATGAGGTCTTCTTGAAGAATTTGTGAAGATATACCCTGTTGATGATGTGGCATGCAGTATCAATTGCCTCAGGCCAGAAGTGACGAGGTGTCTTGTATTCATCAAGCATGGTCCGAGCCATCTCAACAAGAGTCCTGTTCTTGCGCTCCACAATGCCATTCTGTTGAGGAGTGTATGGGGCAGATAGCTCATGAGTAATACCAAGTTCATCGAGATAGTCATCAAGACCAGTATTCTTGAACTCGGTCCCATTGTCACTACGTATATGCTTGATCTTCACACCAAAATTCGTCGAAGCCCTTGAGGAAAATCGTCTGAAGACTTCCTGCACTTCAGTTTTGTAAGTAATGACATGCACCCATGTGTAATGAGAATAGTCATCAACAACGACAAAGCCATATAGAGATGCTGCATTTGTTAGTGTGGCATAATGAGTAGGACCAAAGAGATCCATATGAAGCAATTCAAAAGGACGAGAAGTAGTCATGATAGTCTTCGAGGGGTGCTTGGCTCTGGTCATTTTTCCAGCCTCACAAGCCCCACAAAGATGATCTTTGAGAAATTTGACACCCTCGATGCCAATGACGTGCTTTTTCTTCACTAGCGTGTGTAAGTTCCTCATGCCAGCATGACCCAGTCGTCGATGCCATAGCCAGCCTTCTGAAGCTTTAGCAAGTAGACACGTGGCAGGCTGTGGTCCTGCAGAGAAATCAACAATATACAAGTCTCCTCTCCTAAAGCCTTCGAAGACTTTGGAATTGTCAGATTCCATGAGCACTAAGCAACGATATTTGCCAAAGACAACAACCATATCAAGATCACAAAGCATTGAGACAGACATGAGGTTGAATCCGAGGGACTCGACAAGCATGACTTTATCCATGTGTCGATCCTTTGAGATTGCAACCCTACCTAGACCCAATACCTTGCTTTTGCCTTTGTCAGCGTAGGTGATATGCTTCAAGTGTGATGGAGATAAAGGAGTGTTCATCAGTAAGCTCTTGTCACCGGTCATGTGATTTGTACATCCACTATCGAGGACCCACTTAGTAGCTTTGGGTAAATCATCCTGCAGATGAATTAGTGCATCTTACAAACTCATATACTTCAGAGTGAAGAATATGACATCAAATTCATCAGACATATTTCATCAATTAAAGCAACATATGTATATATATATAGCAATGTGAGGACGTGAGAAACGAATAAATCATTTCTTCATGATTAGCTTGCGTCCTTTCAAGCATTTCAGCTCTCCAGCAAATTTTTCAGACGATTTAGTTCATCTGGAGACCTGACCCTGCATAAGAGATTAGTTCTTTTTCTTCACCACCCACATCTGGAGGGGTGGCAAAGAGTTCATCATTCTGCGAGCTCCATAAGAGAAAGGTGGCATAGACGCCAGACCACTTCGTTTCACATAAGATGGGTTAGGGTAAGCATATGAATAAGCAGAGAAATTCTTCGAGGACTTATGAACATAATGATTTGAAGAATAATGCACATATTCATAGCCCTTAGGCTTTCCCTGCGAAACAGAAGTGTTAGCACGATGATGTTCATGTGAGGACTTGGATCCATGTGAGGAATTTGATCCATAAGAAGACTTGGATCCATATGAAGACTTTGGTCCATATGAAGAATTTGATCTGTGGTTCTTATTCTTCACAGGTGGTGTCATGAGGACATTCACCTGAAGACTTTCAAGGCACCTTTTGGGAACCCAGATTTTCTTCATAGGGGGACCATTCCTGCAGTTAGATCCAACATATCTAGCAAATACCTCACCATTCTGATTTTTGAACAGTTTATAGTTGGAGTCAAATGACTCATCAGATGAATATGAGAATTCACAAGTAAAGCCAGATAAAGTGGATGGATCTACGGGAGGTCCCTTCGCAGCAACCCATGAGGTTTTGGGATACTGCTCAGGTTTCCAGTAGGTTCCATCAGCATTGAGTTTCCTTTCAAAGGCAATACCCTCTTTCCTAGGGTTCCTGTTCAAGATCTGCTTTTTGAGCACATCACAAAGAGTCTGATGCCCTTTGAGGCTTTTGTACATGCCTGTCACATACAATTCCTTCAACCCTGCATTTTCATCAGTGATACTAGTGGTATCCTCAGATGAGGAATTTGTGACCACAGAGATAGTTGAAGAATTTGCAGCAATAGAAGCATTTGAACATTCAGGTGAAGAATTAGCAGTTTCACGTTCAATGCATTTCAAGCATGGTGGAATAAATTCTTCCTGAGCGGAACTGATCTATTGAGCAAGCAAAGAATCATTTTCCTTCTAAAGATGTTCATGACTCACCCTTAGCTTCTCAAGATCTTGCTTTCTTTGAAGAAATTCATAAGAGAGCTTCTCATGATCGGTAAGAGAGTTTCATGACGACCTTGAAGGTTGTCAAACTTAGACTGTAGTTGCTGAAGATTATCAGTCAGTGTTTGAGTTCGATCCATTTCCTCACCTAACAGATCATCGCTTTTGTCTAGCATATTTTGAACCTTTTCCAAAGCCTTTTGTTATTTAACAGCAATATTAGCAAGTTTGAAATAGCTGGGTTTGAGGTTATCATCAGATTCATCCTCACTTGATTCAGAGGAGGGATATTTGAATACCTTTGCACCTTTTGCCATGAAGCAATAGGTGGGAGCATAGTCATCGTTGCCGTCATCAGCAGTGTTGGGGAAGCCATTTTCCTCAGTGTTGAAGATGGACTTGCTAACATAAGCAGTAGCGAGGGCTAGGCTCGCCACACCAGATTCTGACTCCTCAGATGCCTCCTCTTCCTCATATTCCTCAGATTCAACTTCAGAGTCCATTTCCTTGCCAATGAATGCCCGAGAGTTTTTGGAACTGCTCTTCTTGTGAGATGAAGACTTTGAAGATTTTGACGATGAGGACTTTGAAGATTTCTTCTTCTTCTTAGAGTCATCTGAACTATCATCCTTGTATTTCTTCTTCTTTGATTCCTTCTCCCACTGAGGACAATCAGTAATGTAGTGACCAGGTTTCTTGCATTTATGGCAAGTTCTCTTCTTGTAGTCACGGGATGAGGAATCAGATTTCATGTCATCACCTCTTGAGGATTTTCCAAATCGGCCATATCTAGAGAACTTCTGGAATTTCCTCACGAGCATTGCTAGCTCCTGACTCAGTTCTTCAGGATCACCAAGGCTGCTACCAGAATCTTCATCTTCAGATTCAGAGACTGCCTTGGCTTTCAGTGCACGAGATCTACCATAGCTCGGTCCGTAGAGATCTCTCTTCTCAGCTAGTTGGAATTCATGAGTGTTCAGCCTCTCAAGAATATCAGCAGGATCAAGTGACTTGTAGTCTCCACATTCTTGAATCATCAGTGCCAGTGTATCGAATGAAAAATCGAGTGACCTCAGCAATTTCTTCACCACCTCATGGTCGGTGATGTCAGTGGCACCCAGTGCTTGAAGCTCATTTGAAATGTCAGTGAGGCGATCAAAGGTTTGCTGAACATTTTCGTTGTCGAGTCTTTTGAAGCGGTTGAAGAGATTGCGAAGAACGTCAACTCGAGAGTCACGTTGAGTTGAGACTCCTTCGTTGACCTTCGACAGCCTATCCCAGATAAGCTTAGCTGTCTCCAAAGCACTCACTCTGCCATACTGCCCTTTGCTCAGATGGCCACATATGATATTCTTCGCTTGAGAGTCGAGTTGCTTGAATCTCTTCACATCAGCAGCGTTTACGGAAGGAGTGACAGAGGGAACGCCATTTTCCACAACGTACCAGAGATCGTTGTCAATTGCCTCAAGATGCATGCGCATCTTGTTCTTCCAGTAGGGGTAGTCCGTCCCATCGAAGGTAGGACACCCAGCTGAGACTTTGATCATGCCTGCAGTCGACATAACTAAAACTGCAGGTGGTTAAACCAAAATCACATAGAACAAGGGAGTACCTCGCTCTGATACCAATTGAAAGTGCGTTATATCGACTAGAGGGGGGGTGAATAGGCGATTTTTACAAATTCGTCATTGAGGAATTTCAAGGTGAGGAAATTCCTAAGCGACGAACTACTTAGCAGCGGAATAAGTACTCAGATGCAAGCATAACAGAGCAGTAGCACAGTCATCATGATGAAATGAAAACAAGCACAGACTACGAGTAGCGTAAACACAAGATAAGCAGGCTGAAGACAAAATGACTGAAGAAATTGAACTAAGGAAATTGAGAAAGTCTTCAGTCAAAGTCTTCAAACAGTAATGATCAAATACATAGCAAGAATGCGAGGAAATGAAAGGGTTGAGGAAATAGAACTAGTAGCTCGGTGAAGACAATGATTTGGTAGACCAGTTCCAACTGTTGTGACAGTTGTACGTCTGGTTAGAGCGGCTAGGTATTTAAACCTGAGGACACACAGTCCCGGACACACAGTCCTCACCGTATTCTCCTTGAGCTAAGGTCACACAGACCTCACCCAGTCACTCGTGGTAAGTCTTCAGGTGACTTCCAAACCTTCACATACTCGGTCACTCGGCAATCCATAATTTCCTCTTGGATGCTCTAGACCATGACGCCTAACCGTCTGGAGGATGCACAGTCCTCAAAGGTAACAAGCGTCGGTTCCACACAGGAACAATCTCTTCAGTGGTGCTCAATCACTTTGGGTTTGTAGGTGTTTGGGTTTTTGGGTTTTTCCTCACTTGATGATTTTCGCTCAAAGTCCTCGGAGGATGGGATGCTCTAAATGACAAGTGTCAATCTATGTCTCGGAGCAGCCAACCAGCTAGTGGTTGTAGGGGGCGGCTATTTATAGCCTAGGGAGCAACCCGACATGATAAGCGTAAATGCCCTTCAATGATATGACCGTTAGGTGGGTAGGATATTTGGACAGCTGGCGCGTAGCACAGCAACGGTCGGAAATTTGAGTATCAAATTCCTCAGGGCTATCATGTTCCTCACTTGTAGGCAATTCGCACTGGCGAATTCCTAACTCCTCAGTCAGAATAAATTCCTCAGAGAACAGAAGAACTTCGTCTCTGTTACTGAAGAACTTGACTAAACTGTATGAGATTTCCAATGGCTTCACTCGAAAGGATTGGGTAGGTGTAGGATTTTGAGTTGAGCATCACTTGGAAACTTTTCCTTAGTTTTACCTCGACCCCCTTTAACAGTACGGTGTTTCCTATGACTCAAGAAGAAGAAAATGAAACTACGAAAACAAAAGTCTTCACGCTTCACAATCCTCACATGAATATCAAGTCTTCAGGGTCACACCAATTTCTTCACTTTCAAAGTCTTCAAGAAAACCAAAGTCTTCAGTTGAAGACATTCATTTTTAGGGGTCGACTTTCATCGTAAATATCAAACTCCTCATAGGCTTATAGACCTGTGTACACTCACAAACTCATTAGTCCCTTAACCTATAAGTCTTCAATACACCAAAATCACTAAGGGGCACTAGATGCACTTACACAAACATAGTATCCAAAAAATCATTCCCGCCTTCCTGCCACAACCACTTTACAAGAAATAGAGGTCAATCAAACTGATAAGCAAGCATGCTAAATGGTATTGATGAAACTAGCTAGAATCAATGGGAGATGCGCGGAACTAGCTAGTAGTACTTACTTTCGGGTGTGTAAATCGGAGCTTCCCCGGCAGTCCCGGAGCTTCTGCGGTGAACTCTTTCCAAACCCTGCCAGACAAAGAAAACAATTACTTGATATCAGGAAAAAAACAAAGTTGCCGATATGGTGCGATAACGATCGATTGAACTTACTTCTCAAGCATTTTTGTCATGGCCGCATACTCCTTGGGATCTTTTCGTCTCGAGTCTAAGACGGTTACTAGTCCCTGCTCAAGCTTAATCTCTAGGAGAATAAAGTGGAAGCTGCGCACGCATGTATAACTCATCAATTACATTACTATAACCTCTAGTAATAAGGGAAACCGAATATGCACAAGACAGTAACACTCACTTGAAGTTGTAAGGAAAGAGTATTTTACCTTTGTTTTGATTTCGAAGCAACGATTGTAGCAAGTTGGCCTCGGTTTCTTTGGCATTATATTTAACCGTCCATTCATCTATGAGATTTGTGTTAATGAACCCAATATCATAGATTTGTGCTTTTCTGCATTCGACGATCTTCAATCTGCATAATATAGTGAGGATAATTATATATACATGCAATAAAAGAGCTGAGCTATATATAGAGACTTAATTACAGAAGTAGTACTTACAGACAGTAGCAAGTGACGGTTATTTTATCGAGGGCCTTTTGAATTAAAAACTGGAAGAACTCCTCAAATGGAACATACAACAGATCAATTCCAACGAGGTCGTTCTCCTCTTTAACTCTCAGCGTCAAAGTATCCTTCCCAGACTCGCTGCAGGTGCCCATGTACCACTCATGGAATCTTCGCATCATCGTTGTTAGAGGTGGATGACCAGGTTTGACGAGAGGCTTCCCGTGCCGGTATTTGTGTTCGTCAGGCAGGTAATCTGTAGGATTGGTACCAGGCACCATCCCTGGATGATTAGCGACGATATCGCTAGACACCTTGAGCGGGGGGCACGATTGGTTCGCTTGTTCGCCGAGCTGGGGAATTTTTTTCCCACTTCTTCGTTCTGCTAACCTTCGATCACTGCAAGTACTTCCCGACCGCTCCGCTTCCTGATATGTCCTTTCAATAATGTGCTCATAGTTGGTTTGCGGCGGAGACGGTGGTGGTCGCTTCAGGGCATCGAGAGTGCGCTTCGCTTTCACCGGATCTATCTTCTCCTCCGGAGGTGGAGGTTTCTTTGCAAAAAAGTCCCTCACTTGGGCACGAGAGATGTCCTCGTTTTCCTTGTCGGTCCTCTCATATGGTAACTTTTCCAGAGGCTTGAGAGATGGACCATATCTAAATTGCCTCCCGCCTCTTCTTGTACTGCTAGCCGCCAGAGCGGTGGCGTCTCTCTTCCGCCGTTGCTTACGAGGCGGAGAAGGAGGCGGAGTGCTCCGACGCACCGGAGGAGCCGGAGCGGCAGCGTCTGTCTTCCATCGTTGCTGACGAGGCGGAGGAGGAGGAGGACTGCTCGGACGCGCCGGAGGAGGCGGAGTGGCCTGACGCGCCGGAGCAGCCGGAGAAGGAGGCAGAGTGCCCTGATCACTCGCCGGAGGAGGAGGAGGAGGAGGAGGCGGAGGCATCCAGTTCGGAAGCTTGATGTGCTCCTTCCGCCATAGACATGGAGTCTTCAGAGCAAGACCCAGCTGAGTATCCCCTTCACCTGTAGGGTGGTCAAGCTCGAGATCCTCAAATCCCTCCGTTACTTCATCCACCATCACAACAGCATAGCCTTGTGGAATCGGACGGCAGTGAAAAGTTGCGTCGGGTTCAGGAGGTGCAACAGAGCCGACAGCCGCCTTGACTTTGAGGTGCTGCCATTGCGTCATAAGCTGGCAATGCTGAGCCTCCGTGATAGCATCTACGGGGTAGCTAGGAGCCGTGAAGTCAGGCTACTGAACGAGCTTGGTGGAAGCTGTGACGACCCCGGCTTAACCGTGCACTAATCATACACGCAAATGCGCACGATCAAGCCTAAGGACTCACTTGAAGATATCACAACACAACTCTAAAAATAAATAAAATCATACAAGCTTTATATTACAAGCCAGGGCCTCGAGGGCTCGAATACATAGCTCGATGGCATACAAGTGTCAGCGGAAGCATTAGATATCTGAGTACAGATATATTACATAGAGAGAGAGAGATAAGCCTTCACAGAGGCGGGGTAAAATAAAAATACTACGATCGAAAGGCGTAGGCCTCCTGCCCTGGACCCTCCAATCCTACTCCTGGTCGTCGAACGGCTCCTCGTAGTAGTAGTACTCGCCAGGCGGATAGTAGTACTGGTCGTCGGCTGGGGCTTCTGGCTCAGGGGCTCCGTCGTCTGGTGGCATCAAATGGAAAATGGGGGAAAAAGAAAATAAAGCAAACGTGAGTACTCATCCGAAGTACTCAGCAAGCAAGGATCTACACTACATATGCATCATTGTCAAAGGAATGGCTGTATATGTGGACTGGGCTGCAGAAATGCCAGAGTAGAGGGGGAAAGCCTAGTCCTATCGAAGACTAGCATCTTCAACAATCTTCGACAGTCTTGCAGCATCAGGAGAGAGCAGATGAACATAATGTAAAGTAGTAGTAGTAATATCATCAACCTCGACCTGAGATCCTTTCTCGACTCCCTGCGAGAAAGCAATCCCAGAGCCGTACTATCCAATTCTCATCACATGTTCTAGTTGTACCGATCGGGATACAACTCCGAGTGTCCGTTACCGTAGGACAGGCTATCGATAGAAGTTTCTTCCCTGCAGGGGTGCACCAACTTACCCACCACGCTCACTTAACTCTGGCCGGACACACTTTTCTGGGTTATGCCCGGCCTCGGCTAAGCAACACGCCGCAACCCGACCTAGGCTTATAAGAGAGGTCAGCACGCCGGACTAAACCAATGCCCCCAGGGGTCTTGGGCCATCGCCCCGGGAACTCCTGCACGTTACGGGGCCACCGAGAGCAGACCTAGCAACCCCTTATACAAGCGCGGTTGCGTTACCAGTCCAACTCGGCGTGCGCCGCTCCTTACTGGCGTCAAACAAGCTTCGGCTGATGTGTACGACGCAGAACGCCCATACTATGCCCACGTGATGGTTAGTGCTATCGGGCCAGAGGCCCCTCGGATCAAATATCCAAACCGTAGTGGATTAGAAGCGCGCGGAAACGAGCAGAGACTCACGATCGATGTGACCCCGTCGCCCCGTCTCGAGGACTTGCGGCAAGGGCTAAGAATGCCCGGCCACGCCTCGTAGTTATCTCGCGGGCACCATCCAGGTCAACCCGACTCCACATCACTTCGCAATAAGCTCGCGCGGGTACCCCTCAGGGCCGACCCGTCTTTAGTATCGTGGTTCATAGTCAAGTCATAATATCCAAGGTAACTGTGTGTCGGACACCGAAGGGAACCATGAGGAATCACCCTCGATGGAGTTCCCGCTCGATGTTATCATCAAGGTGAACGAAGGAGGAATCACCCTCGAGGTCCACCTTGAGGAGTTGCGCGACGACGTCGTTATCGGGGGTGGTGTAGAAGGACTCACCCTCGCTTACCACGACCGAGTAACTAACCTACAAGGTTAACATCAGAAGTGCTGACGAGGTATCACCCTCGGCACTCGATGATAACCCAGCAGTGTCGGCAACTAAGGGGAAGTGATGTGCGGTGCCATGGTCTAGTCTTCAATCCCGATGATCGGGTCTTCTGATGTCCAGCAGGGCAGTCGGGATCAAGTGGGGGGGTCTCGGTCGTGTCTCTACCCACCTTATACTAAGCAGTCTAGGTTAACCGGTAAGGTAACAAAGCAGGGTACAATAATCAGGCTATGCAGCAGATATAGGAAAACAGTAGCAGTAGCAGTTCTAATGCAAGCATAAGAGAGAAGAGAATAGGCGATATAGGCATGCTCAAAATGGGGGTGCTTGCCTGTTTGCTCTGGGGCAAGGGCAAGGTCTTCAGGGGTGTCGTCGGGAACGTAGTCGTACTCCGGAGCTGCGTCTGCGTCTGGAGCTACGTCTGCGTCGGGGTCTATCGAGAGAGAAGAGGGGGAGGAAACAGGTAAACAATATGCAATCATATGCCACACAGTGCGTGCTATGCTATGATGCAGTGCAGGGTTGCCTGAATATGCATCTAAGTCATTTTAGTTATTTTTAGAATTATTCTGGGATTTAATATCCGACGTGTGTGCACTATTCATCTGTCGGATTCGGGTCCGGAGTTTCGAGTTCTTCTACGTAGGAGGTTCCGATGGAGAAACAGACGGCACGATCAGACTCGTCTCGTCGTTCTGAGCAACTTTCATGTTTTAACTTTTTCGATCCGAGCTACGGTTTAAAAGTTATTAATTTTTAAAGATTATTTGAATTTCTAGAATTATTTTATTTATCAGAAAATGAATTATGACGTCAGCATGACGCGCTGCTGACGTCAGCAAGTCAACAGTCGGCTGACTAAGTCAAATATGACATGTGGGTCCAGTGAGACCCACATGTCAGCCTCTGTTTCTTTAACCAGTGATTCAGTTTAATTACCAGGATTAATTAGGGGGTGGACCCCACATGTCAGTGAGACATTAGGTTAATTAGTTTATTTTTATTTCTAAAATGTTTCAATTAATTAATCAGGGAGGTGGGGCCCGCCTGTCAGCGGCTGGGCCGGTCCAGTCAACAAGGCTGACTGGTCAACTGGCCGGCCGGGCCCCTGGGACCCACGGGTCAGTGACCCAGGGGTGGGCCCCGCCTGTGCCACGTCAGCGGGGCCGGCGGCTGGTCGCCGGCGACCAAATCGCACGGCGGCGCGTCGCCGGAGTTGGCCGGAATCGAGCTATAGGGCTCGGTTCGAGCCAGGCTTGGGTGCGTTCGAAAGCTAAGAAGCTCGCGCATCCATCTACGGCGTCAAAACGAGTGGGGGAAGGTCGGAAACACGCCGGCGTCGAGCCGTAGCGGCGACGGAGTTCGGGCCTGGACGGGATCGCGGCTGCGCGGCTCGAGGGGGTACGTGCGAGTGCGCGTTCGACTCCCGGGGTTGCCAGGAGCACAGCGCGGTGCTTAGCCAAGCACGGAAGCGGCCATGGCCACGAGCACGAGCTCGTCGGCGGCGGCCAAAGCACGACTACGGTGGCGGCTAGCTACGGCGGTTCCTATGGCGCAGCGAGAGAGAGGAGGGGGAGAAGCTCACCGTGCAGGCTCACACGTAGGCCCGGCGAGTGGTTTAGTAGCTGCTGCGCCGGGGATCGACAGAGAGGTGCCGGCGACCGAAGCAAAGGGGGCGGAGAAGAACGACGCCTGTGGAGCTCCCCTGCTCCACTAGAGAGCTTCAGGCGACGCGGTCGACCACGGCGGAGGCGAGGGACATCTCGACGAGGCGATGCGAGGCCGGTAGCCGCGAGCACGGCGTCGAGCGGCGGCGGCCGCGTCCGGCTGCTCCCGGATCTGAGGGGGAAGGAGAAGCGAGGCGAGCGTGGCTGAAGGAGGAATGATGGGGAGGACCAGGGGGAGTGGACGGGCGCCGTTCTTATCCACTCGCGGCGACCGCGGGCGTCGGGGTCGTCGTCGTGTCGTGCGGCGACCGGAGCGCGGGCGCTCGGCCAGGAAGACGACGACACGTGAGGGAGAGAGACGAGGTGGGCCTGCTGGGCCGCGACTCGGGGCACTGTGCACTAAGGCCCAGTGCACAGTGTCCCGCTTTTGATTTTCTGTTTTTGTTTCTCTTTTTCTTTTAACTTTTTATGTTTCGATTTAATTAGGGCATTCCCACACTTTTGTAAAATGTGAGAGCTGTCCCCAAATATTGCAATGCAATATTATCTCTCACCAAAAAGTGGTTTGGACAGTTTTTGGAGTTCATTTGAATCTGTAATGATTTTAAATGAATTAATATTGCTGTTTTGGGTGCTGTTTCATCTTGTTTGAGTCACTTGCCCAACTCCAAATATTTTGATTTTGATTTTAGAAATGTTCCTGAATTATTTGCCATTTAATGAACATTTTCCCAACAGTGTTTGATCAACTTTATAATTCACCTTTGAATTTGAGTTGATTTTCAGATGTGGATTTGAATTGGATCATTAACCCTCATGACTTGGCACTGCAAATGATCATGACTTGGCAGTTTTAACAGAGTGTCACAGAGTTTATTACAAGGGGGTGTTACAAGTTCTCCTCCTCTAAAAGAAATTCTCGTCCCGAGAATTTAGGAGGTGGAAGGGAAGAGCTCGGGATATTCTTCCCGAAGATGATCCTCGCGTTCCCAAGTGGCTTCATCTTCAGTATGATTCGACCATTGCACTTTTAGGAACTTGGTCGTCTTCTAACGAGTACGACGCTCAGCTTCGTCGAGGATGCGGATCGGATGCTCCTTATAGGAAAGATCATCTTGTAGCTCGAGCATCTCATGATCCACTGCACGGTGCGGGGATTCCTTGAAGCACTTACGGAGTTGCGACACGTGGAAGACATCATGAATATGAGAGAACTGTGGCGGCAACTCCAATTTATATGCCACATGTCCACGTCTAGCCATGATACGGAAAGGACCAATATAGCGAGGAGCTAGCTTGCCCTTGATTCCGAAACGACGAGTACCCTTCATGGGAGTGACTCGAAGATAAGCATGATCACCTGGTTGATAAGTCAGACCCCACCGCTTGCGATCATAATTACTCTTCTGACGGTCTTGAGCTGCTTTGAGATTCTCCCGTACAATTCGGACTTGTTCTTCGGCATGCTAAATAATGTCCGGTCCAACAAGAGGTCGTTCCCCGGTTTCTGACCAATTCAGAGGGGTTCGACATTTACGACCATAAAGAACCTCAAATGGGGCCATTTTTAAGCTGGCTTGATAACTGTTGTTATAAGAGAACTCGGCATACGGGAGAGATTCCTCCCATTTCTTACCGAAGGATATAACACAAGCTCGAAGCATGTCTTCAAGCACTTGATTAACACGCTCAACTTGGCCTTGGGACTGAGGATGATATGCGGAACTCCAGGTAATATGAGTTCCCATGGCTTCTTGGAAACTTTCCCAGAACTTGGAAGTGAAAAGAACACCACGGTCTGAACTAATCTCCTTCGGAATACCATGGAGAGAAACAATTCTGGCAATGTACAGTTCTGCTAGCTGGCTAGCGGTGATAGTCTCCTTAACAGGTAGGAAATGAGCAACCTTGGAGAGTTGGTCGACGACGACAAGAATGGCATCGTGACCCTTCTGAGACTTGGGAAGACCAGTAATGAAGTCCATTTGCACTTTATCCCACTTCCATAAAGGAATAGGGAGCGGTTGCAGAATTCCAGCAGGTTTCTGATGTTCTGCCTTCACGCGATGACAAACGTCACACTCGGCAACATAACGAGCAATATCCTGCTTCATTCTAGACCACCAGTACCTTTGACGAAGATCTCGATACATTTTGGTACTACCCGGATGGATAGACAGCGGTGTATCATGGGCCTCCTTCATGACTTTGTCAGTCATCAGCTCGAAGCGAGGTACTACGATGCGGTCTCTGAAATATAATGTACCATCTTCAGCAACTGAGAAATCCCGATACTTAGCAAGGTGAAGCTCCTTCTTCATCAAGTCAATTTCAGCATCTTTGGCTTGCGCTTCTTTAACAGCCTTCAGAAAGTCTGGCTGTACCACAAGGTTATTAAGAGAACCCTGGGGAACAATTCGCAGATTCAGCTGAGTCAGTTCTGCGTGAAGACGAGGTTGAGCTTGCCTAACCATGAGGTTGTTGCAGTATGACTTGCGACTCAGGGCATCGGCCATTACATTAGCTTTGCCCGGGGTATAAGAAATACCGCAGTCATAATCCGCAATAGCTTCTAACCATCGTTGTTGTCGGAGATTAAGATCCGGTTGAGTGAATAAGTATTTCAGACTTTGGTGATCGGTATAAATTTCACACCGATTACCCAGAAGGTAGTGTCGCCATAACTTCAATGCATACATCACTGCTGCAAGTTCAACATCATGCACTGGATAATTCTCTTCATGTGGACGCAATTGACATGAAGCATATGCAATTACTCTCCGCTCTTGCATTAGGACGCAGCCTAATCCCTGACGAGAGGCGTCGCAATATATGACAAAGTCCTTGCGAGAATCAGGAGGAGCAAGCACTGGAGCAGAAGTGAGCTTGTCCTTGAGGGTTTGGAAACTTTCCTGACACTTGTCTGTCCACTCAAACTTAACGCCTTTGTGGAGCAGATTAGTCAGGGGCTTGGCGATCTTGGAGAAGTTCTCGACGAATCGGCGACAATAGCTGGCTAGACCGAGAAAGCTTCGGACCTGCTTGGCATTCTTCGGAGGAGTCCAGTCAAGGATAGCCTGAACACGCTCCGGGTTAACGGCAATACCGTCCTTGGAAATCACATGTCCAAGGTAGGTCACTTCAGGAAGCCAGAATTCGCATTTAGAGAACTTGGCATACAGCTTGTGTTCTCGAAGTCTCTCCAGAACAAGACGAAGATGTTCGGCATGTTCTTCTTTGTTCTTCGAATAAACCAGAATATCATCTAGATATACCACGACGAACTTGTCGAGGTAGTCCATGAATATATAATTCATTAAGCGGGAGAAGGTAGCGGGAGCATTCGTCAGACCAAATGACATGACGGTGTACTCGTATGAGCCATAACGAGTAACGAATGCAGTCTTGGGAATATCCTCTTCGCGGACACGGATCTGGTGATAACCCAACCTCAAGTCGAGTTTAGAGAACACCGAAGATCCAGCGAGTTGGTCATATAAATCATTGATCCGGGGAAGCGGATATTTATTCTGGATAGTTGCCTGATTGATAGGACGATAATCTTGAACCAGACGGTTAGTTCCATCCTTCTTCTTAACAAAGAGAGAAGGTGCTCCCCAAGCAGAGGAACTAGGGCGGATGAAACCCTTCCTTAAAGATTTATCAATTTCCTCCTTGAGCTCGATGAGGTGGTGCGGAGGCATCTTGTAAGGACGCTTCGCAATAGGAGTGGTGCCAGGCTTCAAGTCGATGACGAACTCGACAGCTCTAGCAGGGGGTATTCCTGGAAGTTCTTCTGGAAAAACATCCGGGAAGTCACAGACAACTGGGATAGTCTCAATCCCATCAAGCGGAGAAGCATTCAACGCATTCAAGGCATAAATTTGAGCCTCGGCGTTCTGAGTGATATGAGCATGGTAATTCACCATCTCATTCGAGGGGTGCAAGAGGTGAACAACTTTGGTGGCACAATTGATTGAGGCATAGTGGGCCTTCAACCAATCCATTCCCAGAATAAGGTCAATCTTGGACGATTTCAGAATAATGGGAGACGCACTGAACTCCAACTCTTCGATTTCAACGGGAACATTATAGCTAACTGCAGAGGTTCGGCAACCACCCGCGGGGGTGTGTACCAATAAGGGTGTGTTCATGTATTCGCATTTAATATCATGCATGCGTGCAAAATGTTCTGACATGAAGGAATGCGATGCTCCTGAATCAAATAAAACAGATGCTGGTACTGAATTAACGAGAAGTGTACCCATCACAGTATCTGGTTGATCTGGAGCTTCAGACATGTTGACGTGGAAGTACTGCCCACGACCATAAGAAGGTCTGGCATTATTGTTGCACTGCTGAGGAATACCACGGCCAATTCCACGTCCAGCAGAAGGGAGAGCTAGTTGATTCTGATTCTGAGAACAGTCTCTAGCACGGTGACCTGGCTTGCCACACTTGAAGCATAGTCCGCTGTCAGGACGAGGTGCTGGAGCTCGAGGTGCTGGAGCTGGCAGGGGCTGTCTCGGTGGTGGAGGTGGCAGACGTGGTGCAGCATAAGAAGGTCTGTTCGCAGGAGCTGCTGAACGGAACATGCCTTTGGGAAACCAGATGCGTCGCTTCTGGGAAGACGAGCCCGAAGATGAGCCCGACTCACGGGTGCGTCTGGACGCTTCCTTGTGCTTCTTAAGTCCAGTTTCAACCATGATGGCCTTATTCACCAAGGTGGCGAAATCAGGATAATCTTGAACAAGAAGGGCTAACTGAATGTCATGGTGCAGTCCTTCACGAAACTTCTCCTGTCTGCGTTCATCAGTAGGAATGTCCTCTTCAGCGTAACGAGATAAGTCTAGAAACTCGCGCTGATAGACTTCCACAGTCTTGTTTCCTTGGACAAGGCTACGGAACTCAGCCTTCTTCCTAGCTATGACAGCTTGAGGAATGTAGCGGGCACGGAATGCAATCTTGAATTCTGCCCAAGTGACGACAGTACCAGGTGGCAGGGTCTGTCGGTAAGTGGCCCACCATTGGGAAGCGGGACCCTTCAGAAGGTATGTCGCGAAGGTGACATAGTTGACTTGGGCGACACCAGCAGACTCCATCTCATGGGAGATGTCACGCAGCCAGTCATCGGCATCCAATGGGTTGACTGTGTTGCGGAAGAAGGATGGGCTGAGCCGCATAAATTCTGGCAAAGTGATGGAGAAAGGCTGCTGATTACCATCAGGACGAGGGAACTGCTGCATAATTCCCGTCATAAACTAGCGGTTGAGTTCAAACTGTTGCATCATCGCTGCCATGTAATCAGGTGGTGGCGGCAGTGGCGGGTTGTTGTCAGCCATCCTGCTATTCCAACAGGGGTATATCAGCGATAGCTTATGCAAGTGTTTAACAATAAACATGAGGTAACTCGACATTATTGAAAGAGTGCAATAGATGCTAGAAGTAGTCATTAAGACGTACAGATCCATACATAGTCGGTTACATTCGGGCAGCATAACGGCGCAAATTGAAAAGCTAGACATGCTAGGCGGCGCGCAGGCACGCGGTAAGGAAGTACACAACGGGACATAGCAAAGGCTACATCAGCGTTGGAGAAAACCACTGAAACGGGGTAACTGCAAGTGCGGACGATGGACGTTCGTCGCAGAAGGATCCTGCGCTCCATGGGCACTCTGATGCAGAACCCGGTCTCGAGAAGAAAGAAGAGGTCCACGTGCAGGCGTGTGACCTCCCACAGCAGGCCAGACGATCCCTGATGGCATCTCAGTCCTGCTCGGGTAAAGAATGTACTCCGGATGCATCCCTGCACGAACAACTGGTAGCAACTGTGTCATAGCCTCGTAGTAGCGTGCTCGAGTGGCAAACAACTCAACAGCAAGTGCACGAACAGTGCGATCCAAAGCCTGAGTGCACTGAATCAGAACCTGCGGGTCGTAGCGTCGAGACTCGTACGGGGCACAGATAGCTGTGTAAAATCCAGTAGCATCTCCAACAGGTGCATACGGAATGTACCGAAACACAGTATTATCCAAGTTAGCACTGTGCTCTCCTCGGAGACGTGCGACAGCAAAGTAGGCGGCATCATGTACTGCCATCTCAATCGTCACGCCTAATCCATGAAAAAGGTGTAGCTCGGTGTCTGAGTTGTTCTGCTGATCATAAATCCGAACTTCAGCATAGTACTGTTCCTGGTTGAACTCGCGATAAACCTCATAGACCATGTACTCGGGATACTAGCGGTAACCCAGTCTACTCAGGAGGGCGATCAGAACAGCTGGAAATCCAGGGGCATCACGAGCCCAAGTGCGAAGCACAAGCTGGGTCGTAGGCCGCGGTGGAAATAGCCGATCCATCTGAAACAGAAAGGTTCAGGGTTGTCATAAGACAATGAGAAATATAACCAATCTCGGAAGGAAAGGTTAAACAAAACAATGGAAAGGAAAATGATTATCAGACTAATCAGATCAAAGACAGGGAAATCGCACTGAATCCAGCTCTCCGGGTGGATAGAATTAACGAGAACCTAAATGTCGGCGTTTAGTAATTTTGCAAAACCCGAATAGAAGAGAGGATAGAATCCCAGAGTAAAGACGGGGAATAAAAGATCCTAATACCACCCATTTGGCGACGTGGGCCCGTAAGCCACACAGCCAAGTTAGTAAAACAGTTTTCGATTTCTAGACTCAACTTCGGCCAAGGAATTGGAAAGGGGGATTTCTAGAGGCAGTCGGCTCTGATACCAACCTGTGACGACCCCGGCTTAATCGTGCACTAATCATACACGCAAATGCGCACGATCAAGCCTAAGGACTCACTTGAAGATATCACAACACAACTCTAAAAATAAATAAAATCATACAAGCTTTATATTACAAGCCAGGGCCTCGAGGGATCGAATACATAGATCGATGGCATACAAGTGTCAGCGGAAGCATTAGATATCTGAGTACAGATATATTACATAGAGAGAGAGAGATAAGCCTTCACAGAGGCGGGGTAAAATAAAAATACTACGATCGAAAGGCGTAGGCCTCCTGCCCTGGACCCTCCGATCCTACTCCTGGTCGTCGAACGGCTCCTCGTAGTAGTAGTACTCGCCAGGCGGATAGTAGTACTGGTCGTCGGCTGGGGCTTCTGGCTCAGGGGCTCCATCGTCTGGTGGCATCAAATGGAAAATGGGGGAAAAAGAAAATAAAGCAAACGTGAGTACTCATCCGAAGTACTCAGCAAGCAAGGATCTACACTACATATGCATCATTGTCAAAGGAATGGCTGTATATGTGGACTGGGCTGCAGAAATGCCAGAGTAGAGGGGGAAAGCCTAGTCCTATCGAAGACTAGCATCTTCAACAATCTTCGACAGTCTTGCAGCATCAGGAGAGAGCAGATGAACATAATGTAAAGTAGTAGTAGTAATATCATCAACCTCGACCTGAGATCCTTTCTCGACTCCCTGCGAGAAAGCAATCCCAGAGCCGTACTATCCAATTCTCATCACATGTTCTAGTTGTACCGATCAGGATACAACTCCGAGTGTCCGTTACCGTAGGACAGGCTATCGATAGAAGTTTCTTCCCTGCAGGGGTGCACCAACTTACCCACCACGCTCACTTAACTCTGGCCGGACACACTTTTCTGGGTTATGCCCGGCCTCGGCTAAGCAACACGCCGCAAGCCGACCTAGGCTTATAAGAGAGGTCAGCACGCCGGACTAAACCAATGCCCCCAGGGGTCTTGGGCCATCGCCCCGGGAACTCCTGCACGTTACGGGGCCACCGAGAGCAGACCTAGCAACCCCTTATACAAGTGCGGTTGCGTTACCAGTCCAACTCGGCATGCGCCACTCCTTACTGGCGTCAAACAAGCTTCGGCTGATGTGTACGACGCAGAACGCCCATACTATGCCCACGTGATGGTTAGTGCTATCGGGCCAGAGGCCCCTCGGATCAAATATCCAAACCGTAGTGGATTAGAAGCGCGCGGAAACGAGCAGAGACTCACGATCGATGTGACCCCGTCGCCCCGTCTCGAGGACTTGCGGCAAGGGCTAAGAATGCCCGGCCACGCCTCGTAGTTATCTCGCGGGCACCATCCAGGTCAACCCGACTCCACATCACTTCGCAATAAGCTCGCGCGGGTACCCCTCAGGGCCGACCCGTCTTTAGTATCGTGGTTCATAGTCAAGTCATAATATCCAAGGTAACTGTGTGTCGGACACCGAAGGGAACCATGAGGAATCACCCTCGATGGAGTTCCCGCTCGATGTTATCATCAAGGTGAACGAAGGAGGAATCACCCTCGAGGTCCACCTTGAGGAGTTGCGTGACGACGTCGTTATCGGGGGTGGTGTAGAAGGACTCACCCTCGCTTACCACGACCGAGTAACTAACCTACAAGGTTAACATCAGAAGTGCTGACGAGGTATCACCCTCGGCACTCGATGATAACCCAGCAGTGTCGGCAACTAAGGGGAAGTGATGTGCGGTGCCATGGTCTAGTCTTCAATCCCGATGATCGGGTCTTCTGATGTCCAGCAGGGCAGTCGGGATCAAGTGGGGGGGTCTCGGTCGTGTCTCTACCCACCTTATACTAAGCAGTCTAGGTTAACCGGTAAGGTAACAAAGCAGGGTACAATAATCAGGCTATGCAGCAGATATAGGAAAACAGTAGCAGTAGCAGTTCTAATGCAAGCATAAGAGAGAAGAGAATAGGCGATATAGGCATGCTCAAAATGGGGGTGCTTGCCTGTTTGCTCTGGGGCAAGGGCAAGGTCTTCAGGGGTGTCGTCGGGAACGTAGTCGTACTCCGGAGCTGCGTCTGCGTCTGGAGCTACGTCTGCGTCGGGGTCTATCGAGAGAGAAGAGGGGGAGGAAACAGGTAAACAATATGCAATCATATGCCACACAGTGCGTGCTATGCTATGATGCAGTGCAGGGTTGCCTGAATATGCATCTAAGTCATTTTAGTTATTTTTAGAATTATTCTGGGATTTAATATCCGACGTGTGTGCACTATTCATCTGTCGGATTCGGGTCCGGAGTTTCGAGTTCTTCTACGTAGGAGGTTCCGATGGAGAAACAGACGGCACGATCAGACTTTTCTCGTCGTTCTGAGCAACTTTCATGTTTTAACTTTTTCGATCCGAGCTACGATTTAAAAGTTATTAATTTTTAAAGATTATTTGAATTTCTGGAATTATTTTATTTATCAGAAAATGAATTATGACGTCAGCATGACGCGCTGCTGACGTCAGCAAGTCAACAGTCGGCTGACTAAGTCAAATATGACATGTGGGTCCAGTGAGACCCACATGTCAGCCTCTGTTTCTTTAACCAGTGATTCAGTTTAATTACCAGGATTAATTAGGGGGTGGACCCCACATGTCAGTGAGACATTAGGTTAATTAGTTTATTTTTATTTCTAAAATGTTTTAATTAATTAATCAGGGAGGTGGGGCCCGCCTGTCAGCGGCTGGGCCGGTCCAGTCAGCAAGGCTGACTGGTCAACTGGCCGGCCGGGCCCCTGGGACCCACGGGTTAGTGACCCAGGGGTGGGCCCCGCCTGTGCCACGTCAGCGGGGCCGGCGGCTGGTCGCCGGCGACCAAATCGCACGGCGGCGCGTCACCGGAGTTGGCCGGAATCGAGCTATAGGGCTCGGTTCGAGCCGGGCTTGGGTGCGTTCGAAAGCTAAGAAGCTAGCGCATCCATCTACGGCGTCAAAACGAGTGGGGGAAGGTCGGAAACGCGCCGGCGTCGAGCCGTAGCGGCGACGGAGTTCGGGCCTGGACGGGATCGCGGCTGCGCGGCTCGAGGGGGTACGTGCGAGTGCGCGTTCGACTCCCGGGGTTGCCAGGAGCACAGCGCGGTGCTTAGCCAAGCACGGAAGCGGCCATGGCCACGAGCACGAGCTCGTCGGCGGCGGCCAAAGCACGACTACGGTGGCGGCTAGCTACGGCGGTTCCTATGGCGCAGCGAGAGAGAGGAGGGGGAGAAGCTCACCGTGCAGGCTCACACGTAGGCCCGGCGAGTGGTTTAGTAGCTGCTGCGCCGGGGATCGACGGAGAGGCGCCGGCGACCGAAGCAAAGGGGGCGGAGAAGAACGACGCCTGTGGAGCTCCCCTGCTCCACCAGAGAGCTTCAGGCGACGCGGTCGACCACGGCGGAGGCGAGGGACATCTCGACGAGGCGATGCGAGGCCGGTAGCCGCGAGCACAGCGTCGAGCGGCGGCGGCCGCGTCCGGCTGCTCCCGGATCTGAGGGGGAAGGAGAAGCGAGGCGAGCGTGGCTGAAGGAGGAATGACGGGGAGGACCAGGGGTAGTGGACGGGCGCCGTTCTTATCCACTCGCGGCGACCGCGGGCGTCGGGGTCGTCGTCGTGTCGCGCGGTGACCGGAGCACGGGCGCTCGGCCAGGAAGACGACGACACGTGAGGGAGAGAGACGAGGTGGGCCTGCTGGGCCGCGACTCGGGGCACTGTGCACTAAGGCCCAGTGCACAGTGTCCCGCTTTTGATTTTCTGTTTTTGTTTCTCTTTTTCTTTTAACTTTTTCTGTTTCGATTTAATTAGGGCATTCCCACACTTTTGTAAAATGTGAGAGCTGTCCCCAAATATTGCAATGCAATATTATCTCTCACCAAAAAGTGGTTTGGACAGTTTTTGGAGTTCATTTGAATCTGTAATGATTTTAAATGAATTAATATTGCTGTTTTGGGTGTTGTTTCATCTTGTTTGAGTCACTTGCCCAACTCCAAATATTTTGATTTTGATTTTAGAAATGTTCCTGAATTATTTGCCATTTAATGAACATTTTCCCAACAGTGTTTGATCAACTTTATAATTCACCTTTGAATTTGAGTTGATTTTCAGATGTGGATTTGAATTGGATCATTAACCCTCATGACTTGGCACTGCAAATGATCATGACTTGGCAGTTTTAACAGAGTGTCACAAAGTTTATTACAAGGGGGTGTTACAGAAGCCACGCTGCTTCTCCGCTGAGATGGCGGGGTAGCTTCTGGGGTAGCTCCGGCAGCTCGCTGGCTCTCAACTTGTTCCTCTAGCTTTTGTACTCTTGCATTCAGCTTCTGCATTTCGGTGAGCTCCAGTTTCCTCTTCCTCTCCCGGGTTTTGTAACCGCCTGCGCCGGGAAACCCAACCTTCCACGCAACGGAGCCTGGCGTGCCTCGTGTTCGTCCAGGGTGCTCAGGATTCCCGAGGGCCATGGTCAGCTCGTCATTCTCTGTGTCGGGAATGAACGTCCCTTGCTGCGCTGCGGCGATACACTTCTGAAGCTTCTTGACGGGTATTGCAAGTTGCTCGTCTGTCCAAACGCACTTCCCTGTTTCAGGGTCCAAGGTTCCCGCAACCCCGAAGAACCAAGTCCTATAACGGTCTGGCCAGTTCAATGTCTCTGGTTCGACCCCTTTAGCAAGCAGGTCATTCTCAGCTTTGTCCCATAGCAGCCGGGCTTTGAGGTAGCCACCTGACCCCGTGCGATGGTGAAACTTCTTCTTTGCAGCATTTATCTTATTTGTCTCTGACATCTTCTTACTCTTGTCCGATGTCTTGTAGGCCACAAATGCGGGCCAGTGATCTCTTATCTTCTCAAATCGGCCGGTGAATTCTGGAGTCTTCCCTTTGCCGACAAACGTTGATTTCAACTCATTCTTCCACCTCCTGAATAGATCTGCCATCTTCTTAAGAGCACACGCCTTGACCAATGGCTCTATAACTGGCTTATCCGGATCCTCCTCTGGCGGTAGGGTGAAATTTTCCTTCAGCGAGGTCCAAAGATCATCTTTCTGTCTATCGGTGACATAAGAAACTTGAGGGTCTTCGTTCTTCTTAGGATCATTCCATAGCTGGATGCTGATCGGGATGCTGTCCCTAACAATAGCTCCGCACTGAGCAGAAAATGCATCCTTGGCCCGCCTCAGTTCAATCGGCTGGCCATCGTCCGCGATTGCTGTGATCGTGAACCTTTCATCGTGACGCAACCTTTTCTTCGGGCCTCGTCTCGTTACCGAAGTTTGGCTCGATCCGGAGGGCTTTAAAAGAAGAAAGAAGAGTTAATATATGTACATACCAAAACAATTAATGCATCAATTAGCTAGTCAGCACAGGCTTAATTAATATATATACCTCGTCGGAATTTGCAACAGCTCCCTCCTCCGTTCGATCACCGGAGCCTTCATCATGGTCTCCTTCTTCCTCCGGCATTCGGTCACCGAAGCCATCATGATCATATCCTTCCTCCTCCATTGTTCGATCACCGGAGCCTTCACCCTCTCCTTCCAGACAATCGGTGTCATTGAGATACGACAAGACATCACCTCCGCCGAGGATGATATCCCCCAACAACTCTTCTGTTTCCAAGTCTCTTTGTTGATCCATAGTTCTGCAAATATTACAACATGGCAATTAATATACAAACATGAGAGATGGATATATTAGTGGCAAACATAGACCTAGCTAGCTAATCACAACAAGGAATTTTAATTAGTGGCCTCGACGCTTCTACGGTTTGGGGTGGCCTCGACAACGCTTCTAGGGTTTGGGGTGGCCTCGACAACGCTCTTTTAACTTGGTAAATTTGGGTGGCCTCGACGCTTCTAGGGTTTGGGGTGGCCTCGACAACGCTTCTAGGGTTTGGGGTGGCCTCGACGCTTCTAGGGTTTGGTCGTGTGAGAGGGGGTTGATCGACGTCCCCCCTCATGTTGAAGAGTTACCGGAGTTCTCTCATGAATGTTCGACGTCCGGACCGCCTCTCTCATGAATGTCAAACAAGGGATTTAACAAAATGGCGCCTTTCTGGATGTGCAAAAAATGGTCCATATTTTTCCTGATCTCATCTACCCTTCTATATGTCACGTTGTCACTGTCAAAGGATTCAAGAAAACCATGGCTTCATCATTAGCCGGAAGTAACAGGCGCATAATGGTACGAAGCTCTCCAAAATTGTTTTGGAACGGAGTCCCTTATAGGATAATTAGTTTTTTGGTACGAAGTTCAGCAAGAGCCTTCCGAATATCGCTATTTGGAAGGCCTTTGCTGAAATTCGTACCAAAAAGCGAATTATTCTATCCGGAACTCTGTTCCAAAACAACTTTGAAGAGCTTCGTAGCATCATACGCCTGTTACTTCCGGCTAATGATGAAGCCATGGATTTCTTCAATACTTTGACAGACAACGTGACATATAGAAGAATATATATATAGATGAGATCAGAAAAAAAAATTGGATCAACTTGTGCACATCCATTATGGGGGCATTCTTGATAAATCTATGTTGCATATGTCAAAATTCAAACTTTGACATATGATCAAATGTTGCATATGTCAAAATTCAAACTTTGACATATGATCACACTTTGACATATGATCAAACTTTGATATATGATCAAATGTTGCATATGTCAAAATTCAAACTTTGACATATGATCAAACTTTGATATATGTCCACCGCGATATAAAATGATACATAGACTTGTTCGGGCGAGAGGGGGTTGATCGACGTCCCCCCTCATGTCGAAGTTACCGGAGTTTTCTTCTAGTGGTTTGGGTGGCCTCGAGAGTTTGTCAGGTAGGGGCAGGAGGGGGTAGGAGATCGACAATGCTTTTTTTTCTAGGGTTTCGGTGGCCTCGAGAGTTGGTCGCCCGGTATATCGAGAGCGGGGTGAACATTTTACCTTAGTAACTTAGAAAAAAAGGTTATCGGGGAGGGGGTATATCGACGCCCCCCCATCATGTCGAAGTTATCGGGGAGGGGGTATATCGACAACGACATACATACATGGAAAAAATGTTATCGGAGAGGGGGTTGATCGACGTCCCCCTCTCGACCCGTCGGCGATCCTCGACCCTCCCCCTCTCGACCCCTTGGTGATCTTTTTTTTTTCTTCTTCTTCCTCTTCTTATTTTTTTTCTCCTCTTCTTCCTCTCCTCTTCTTCTCCTTCTTCTTCTCCTTCTTCCTCTTCTTATTCTTATTTTCCTTTTTCCTCTCCTTCTTTTTCTTCTTCTTCCTTCTTCCCCTTTTCTTCTTTTTCCATATTTTCCTTTTTCCTCTCCGCTAACCTGAAATGCACTAACAGTACAACTAACCTAAAATGCACTAAATCAACTAACCTAAAATCGATATCTACTAACAACCTAAATAAAAAAATTAATACATATATGAAAAAAAAATCATCATATGAACAAAAAAAATTATATGAACAAAAAAAATTATATACATATATGAACATTTTCTTAAATGAGCATATGAACATTTTCTTAAATGAGCATATGAACATACATATCACCAAAAAATAGACCTTTTTCTTTGCATATGAACATACATCCATATTCAAAATGTTCATATTCTACAATCTTAACCAAAAAATGCAAAAAAGAGCATTATATAGCATATACAGAGAACATACATACATACGTCGTAACAAAACATGAAAAACAGGCTGGTGGTCGGCGACGGCGAGGTCGGGGACGGCGATGAGAAGGAAAGGGGAGGAGGCAGTAGCTCACAGTGCGGTTGTAGGGAACGGCAGCGGCCGGGCTCGGGGAGGGCTCGAGGTCGCCGGCCGGAATCGGGGCGGCGGCAGACGAACGGCGTCGGGGATGAAGGGGTCGCGCGCGCCGGCGTGGTGCTTCCCCGCGGCGACGGCGACGGCGGGGGAGAGCCTCGGCGACGACGAGCGCGGGTGACGGCGACGGCGACGGCGGGGGTGGCGGGCGGCGGCGGGGCAGCCTGGCAGCGTCGATGTCGTCGGCGTCGTCGGGGGCTAATGCGAGATGAGAACTGAAAATTCCTAAGTGCTACCTTATATACCCAGAGCATTGGTCCCGGTTCGTGGTACCAACCGGGACCAATGCCCCCCTTTAGTCCCGGTTGGTGCCACCAACCGGGACCAAAGGTCAGTTAGTCCCGGTTGGTGCCACCAACCGGGACCAAAGGTCAGTCGTGGGGACCAAAGGTCAGTTAGTCCCGGTTGGTGCCACCAACCGGGACCAAAGGTCAGTTTTCAGCAGCTCAAAGGGTGGGAAACAGGGACCTTTGGTCCCGGTTGGTGGCACCAACCGGGACTAAAGGGGGGCATTGGTCCCGGTTGGTTCCACGAACCGGTACAAATGCACCCCTTTCGTCCCGGTTGGTGCTACCAACCGAGACCAAAGGCCTTGTGCTGGCGTGGTGCGGTGGGATGTTTAGTCCCACCTCGCTAGCTGAGAGAGCTCGAGAGTGGTTTATAAGCGCTGTTGCGCCCACCCTCTCGAGCTCCTCTCAACTGCAGGCTTTCGGGCCTAATCTGTCACTCCTTGCCTGTGGGCCTATTGGGCCTGCTGCGGGCCTGAATCCTGGCCCAACAAACTGGTTTTGTTTCTAGTCGTATTCAGGCCGTGGTGGCCCAGTAGGTGGCATTTTTTTAATTTTTTCCAGTTTTTTTGTTTTCTTTTTTGCTTTATTTATTTTATTTTGTTTCTACTTACAGCTAAATACTTACTATTTTTCAGTGATTCTTTTTGCTTTTAGGTAATAAAAATTATAAACTTTCTGTTAGTGCCATTAGTTTTCCAATTTGAATAGTTTAAATTTGAATTTTTTGAAATTTGTGTGAATCACTAGTTTGTGAATAACTTTAGTATAAAAATAGATTTTTGAGTGATTATTTTTCCTGCTATTTAATATTACTGTGTTTTATCATTATATTCAATTTGGTAATTTTTAGGTTATTTGAAATGTCTGTTTTAATCAAGAACAGATTTTGTAATTTTAGTTTGCTATTAAAGTTTCTAACAAAAAATTTCTTTATGAAAATTCTTTTTGCCATTAATGTTTTGAACAGAAAATACTTTGATAATTTTAGTTGCATAAATTTTATATAATTTTAGTTTAAAAAATACTAGAGGTTTATAAAAGCTTTTTAGTTGATTCCTTTTGCTATTAGAGTTTTATAAAAGCTTTTTAGTTGATTCTTTTTGCTATTGAAGAATAATATAGTTTTGTTTTAGTTGATCATAACAGAATATTTTAATTGATTATTTTAAGTTCATTCTTTTTGCTATTAGTTCATTCTTTTTGCGCTAAATGACCCTGAAATTGAAAAGCACTACAAATGAACTCTGAAATGGTTGAAAGTTGGCATGGTATCATCATTTCACCCACATAGCATGTGCTAAAAAGTTGAGAGGGTTACGGCAAAAACTGGATGCACTTCGTGTACAAAACGGGCAATCTCTTTCGAAGTATCAGTGTTTCGAACGAAAACTTGTCTGTTACAAAGGGATTTCATTTTTTTTGAACTTATTTGAACTCTAGACTTTTTGTGTGTTCAAAATGCACCATTCAAAGCCACATCATCAATTTTCAATCCTTTCTGACTTCATTTGTTATTTTTCATGCATTTACTGATTTTTTTTGAGCTATATGACCCTGAAATTGAAAAGCACTTCAAATGAACTCTGAAAAGGTTGAAAGTTGGCATGGTATCATCATTTCACCCACATAGCATGTGCTAAAAAGTTGAGAGGGTTACGGCAAAAACTGGATGCACTTCGTGTACAAAACGGACAATCTCTTTCGAAGTATCAGGGTTTCAGACGGAAACTCGTCGTTTACAAGGGATTTCATTTTTTTGAACTTATTTGAACTCAGACTTTGTGTGTTCAAAATGCACCATTCAAAGCCAATCATTAATTTTCAACCCTTTCTGACTTCTTTGTTATTTTTCATGCATTTACTGATTTTTTTGAGCTATATGACCCTGAAATTGAAAAGCACTTCAATGAATCTGAAAAGGTTGAAGTTGGCATGTATCATCATTTACCCACATAGCATGTGCTAAAAAGTTGAGAGGGTTACGGCAAAAACTGGATGCATTCGGTACAAAACGGACAATCTCTTTCGAAGTATTAGGGTTTCATACGGAAACTCGTCTGTTACAAAGGGATTTCATTTTTTTGAACTTATTTGAACTCCAGACTTTTTGTGTGTTCAAAATGCATCATTCAAAGTCACATCATCAATTTTCAACCCTTTCTGACTTCATTCGTTATTTTTCATGCATTTACTGATTTTTTTTAGCTATATGACCCTGAAATTGAAAAGCACTTCAAATGAACTCTGAAGAGGTTGAAAATTGACATGGTATCATCATTTTACCCACATAGCATGTGCTAAAAAGTTGAGAGGGTTACGGCAAAAACTGGATGCACTTCGTGTACAAAACGGACAATCTGTTTCGAAGTATCAGGGTTTCCGGAAACTCGTCTGTTACAAAAGGCATTTCATTTCTTCACATGTAACTGCAGTGATATTCTAGATCAAAGGCATCATCATAATAGTTGTGGAGAGAAAGTCTTCACTTTTTCTTCGCTTGTGTCCTTTGCTTATTGCGCCGTAACCATGGATATTCTTCATCGCTTAACAGTGTGCTTGGGTCAGCCTTGACTTTGAAGGGAGGAATTTCTTGAAACTTTTCATAATCTTCAGACATGTCTGTCTTGCCCTCCAATCCCACGATGTCTCTTTTTCCTGAAAGAACAATGTGGCGCTTTGGCTCATCGTATGATGTATTCGCTTCCTTATCTTTTCTTTTTCTCGGTTTGGTAGACATGTCCTTCACATAGAAAACCTGCGCCACATCATTGGCTAGGACGAATGGTTCGTCTGTGTACCCAAGATTGTTCAGATCCACTGTTTTCATTCTGTACTGTGGGTCTACCTGTACCCCGCCTCCTGACATATTGACCCATTTGCACTTAAACAAAGGGACCTTAAAATCATGTCCGTAGTCAAGTTCCCATATGTCCACTATGTAATCATAATATGTGTCCTTTCCCCTCTTGGTTGCTGCATCAAAGCGGACACCGCTGTTTTGGTTGGTGCTCTTTTGATCTTGGGCGATCGTGTAAAATGTATTCCAATTTATCTCGTATTCTTTGTAAGTCAATACAGTCGAAGATGGTCCCCTGGACAACGAGTACAACTCATTAGAAACAGTGTTGTCACCTCTGAGACGTGTTTCCAACCAACTGTCGAAAGTCCTGATGTGTTCACATGTAATCCAGTCGTCACACTGCTCCGGGTGTTTGGAGCGCAGAATGTTCTTGTGTTCATCGACATACGGGGTCACCAAGGTAGAGTTCTGTAGAACTGTGTAGTGTGCTTGAGACCAAGAATGCCCGTCCCTACATATTATTGAGTCCCCTCCTAGCGTGCCTTTTCCAGTCAGTCTTCCCTCATACCGCGATTGAGGGAGGCCAATCTTCTTAAGGCGAGGAATGAAGTCAACACAAAACCCGTAGATCTTCGCTAGCTAGCTACTTTGCTTCCGCGTGAGCTCTAGCCCCGAACCCGATCATGGCCGAACTCCAGCCGCCGCAGTTTTGGTCACCGCCGTCACCACCGTCCACCTCCGGCCTCACAATCACTCCGGCCTGTAGGCGATTTCCGGCGCCTCTCGTGGCCCTCCGTCACGTCTAGAGGTCGCCGGCGGCGAAACGCCGGCCACTGCCAGCGTGGTTGACCTGGGGCCACCCCCAGGGTCACTGCCAGCGGGCCCCACAGGCCCCAGTTGACTGGGTTGACTGGGCACCCCTGTGTCACTGACATGCAGGCCCCACCCGCTTAATTAACCTTTTAGTTCTAATATACTAATTAAAAATTAATTAGTTAATTAGTTAAGACACTGACATGTGGGGCCCAACTGCTAATTAACTATGTTTAATTAAAATAAACCTCTGTTAGTTCCTCTGTGTATGACAGGTGGGACCCACTGGTCAGGTTTGACCTGGTTAGTGCGGCTGTTGACTACTGATGTCATCCCCATGTCATGCTGACGTCATATTCCTTTTCTGTTAATTTAAATAATTCCAAAAATGCTAAAATCTTTGAAAAATCATAGAAATTAATCCGTAGCTCGGATGAAAAAACTTTATACATAAAAGTTGCTTAGAACGACGAGGCGAAGCCGACCATGCTATCTGTTTCCATGTCGGGACCCTCTACGGAGGTGAACCCGCAACTTTTAGCCTGTTTCTGATAGATGAATAGTGCATATATACCAGTTAATAAATCCAACTTAAATCCTAAAATAACTAAAATGACTTAGACATATCTTTAGGCAACCCTGCACTGCACGTTAGCATAGCATGCTCTGTGTTGCATATATTTGCTATGTATTTATCCGTTTCCTCCCCCTCCTCTCTCTCGGTAGACCCCGACATCGACATAGTCCCCGAGGCTGACGCAGCTCCGGAGTACGACTACACAGCTGACGACCGACCCTTGCCGCAGAGCTTCCAGGCAAGCACCCCCCTTTTGAACAAGCCGATATCGCCTATTCTTTCTCTCTTATGTTTGCATTAGAAATTGTTGCTGCTACTGCTTATCCTATTTCTGATGCATAGCCTGTTCTTGGAACTGCTGTTGATACCTGCCTATTTATCCTAAACTGCTTAGTATAGACTGGATAGAGACTCACCAGAGACCCCACTTGTCCCAGTTGCCCCCGCTGGATTATCGGAAGACTCGACAACCAGGCCCCGGCACCGCACATCACCCCCCCCCCCTTAGTTGTACGACACTGCAGCGTTACTATCGAGTGCCGAGGGTGATAGCCCGTTTAGCACTTCTGATGTTAACTCTGTAGGGTAGCTATTCGGTCGTGGTCCTCGAGGGTGATTCCTCCTTCACCACTCCCGATAACGATGCTGTCGTGCAACACCTCAAGTGTGAACCTCGAGGGTGATTCCTCCTAAGTTCACCTTGACGACTGCATCAGGTGGAATCCGTCGAGGGTGATTCCTCAGTTTTCCCACTGGTGTTCGGACACACAGTTACTATGACTTTAACCATGAACCATGATAAAGTCGGGTCGGCCCTGAGGGGTACCTGCGCGAGCATGTGATGCGAGTGATGTGGAGACGGGTTGACCTGGAGGGTGCCCGCGAGATAATTACGAGGCGCAACCGGGCATTCTTAGCCCTTGCAGCAAGTCCTCGAGACGGGGGACGGGATCACATCGATCGTGAGTCTCTGCTCGTTACCGCGCGCTCCTAATTCACTAACGGTTTGGATATTTGAGCCGAGTGGGCCTCTGGCCCGATAGCACTAACCATCACGTGGGAACAGTTATGGGCACTCTATGTCGTATGCATCAGCTGAAGCTTAATGGACGTCAGTGACTGAGCGACGCGCGTTGGGTTGGACCGTGTTAAGCACCCTCTGTTGTACTAGAGGCTGCTAGGTCTGCTCACCGGCCGCGTTCGCAACGTGCAGGAGCGTCCGGGGCGATGGCCCAAGACCCCTGGGGGCATAGGTTTAGTCCGGCGTGCTGACCTCTCTATTAAGCCTAGGTCGGATTGCGGCGTATCGTTTGGCCGAGGCCGGGCATGACCTAGAAAAGTGTGTCCGGCCGGAGTTAATCGAGCGTGGTGGGTAAGTTGGTGCACC
Organism: Thinopyrum elongatum; assembly: GCA_011799875.1. Taxonomy (NCBI): domain Eukaryota; kingdom Viridiplantae; phylum Streptophyta; class Magnoliopsida; order Poales; family Poaceae; genus Thinopyrum; species Thinopyrum elongatum. Next base: position 55,751,863 of record CM022302.1, read on the forward strand.
CCTGCAGGGAAAAACTAATCTATGCATATCCGGATCCTCGGTAACGGACGCTCGGAGTTGTATCCCGATCGATATAACTAGAACTAGATAGAAATGGATACTGGGGCTCTGGGATTGCTTTCTCGCAGGGAATCGAGAAAGGATCTCTGGCCGAGGTTGATACTTAATACTGCTACTACTTTATAATGTGCTAATCTACACTCTTCTAATGCTGCAAGACCACTGAAGATGCTAGTCTTCGATAGGACTAGGCATTCCCTCTATTCTGGCATTTCTGCAGCCCAGTCCACATATACAGCCTTTCTTTGATAATGTTGCATGTGTAGTGTAGATCCTTACTTGCTGAGTACTTCGGATGAGTACTCACGGTTGCTTTGCTTCCTCTTTTTCCCCATATCTGTTTGATGCAACCAGATGACAGAGCCCCTGAGACAGCTGCCCCCGTTGACGACTGCTACTACTACCCCGAGGGTGGTTACTACTTCGAGTTGACCGACGATCAGGAGTAGGTTCGGAGGGTCCCAGGCAGGAGGCCTGCGCCATTTCGATCGTAGCTTTTGTTTTGCACCGCCTTCTTAAAGGCTTATCTGTTTCTCTTTTATATCTGTACTCGGATATCTAACGCTTCCGCTGATGCTTGTTGACATCAAGATTATGTATTCGAGCCCTCGAGGCCCTAGTTTGTAATATAATACTTGTATGCCTTTATTTATGTTTTAGAGTTGTGTTGTGTTTCCTTCAAGTGAGTCCTTAGGCTTGATCGTGTGCATTTGCGTGTATGATTAGTGCACGATTAAGCTGGGGACATCACACAGTTGCATCAGATTAAAAAAAAGGGTGACCGGGCCCTCACAGCGGATGCGTGTAGGTGCGTCCGCCCGCAAACATATGAGAGATCATTTTTGTCATCTACGGCTGAGATGCTCTTACCTAGAAAGTCTCGACCTGTGTAACTTTTGGTGTTTGCAATACAAATGAAATGATGTGGTGCTTTGCCTTAAATAAAACATAAATAAATAAATAAATGACACATTTGGTCTTCCAATTCTTATTTTTTTTCAGAAGATTTTTTTTTGTGTTAGATGTGCCTAATCAACACCATCATTGTTAATTCACTTTTGCCATTCCTTGGGTTAAATTCTAGTGGGCTCGGTTGTTAACCCTTCACATTAATCTCCAATGTATAGCTTTCACATTGACTACAAGTATACCATGATTTCGAACTCAACCCATGGAACAACCTAAATACCGCGGATAGTTCAGGTCTTTATTAGCTAATATTGCACGTTTGCTAAATCTCATCAGTATGAAATTTTCTCGTGTTTCAGTTGGTTCCACAGCATCACACCGTAGAGGTCGTGACGTCCCGACCTCATGTGACTGGGGCGACGTACAGATTATAACCGACTAAAACTGCTAAAGATTTTTCAGTTGCCCGAGGAAAAGACACCCCTACAGTAATGAAACTATTATCTTTCAAATAGTTCAGGTATTCAGGATTATTTGATTGAACACTTTTTTCATAGCTATTTGATTGCACACTTTTTTATAACTATTTGATTGAACACTTACCAAGTTGTAATTCCTCCAACTATTTTTTTGAGTTGGAGTAATCCCTCCAACTGCAACCATTAGCAGAGCTCTCCCACCAGCTCCATGAAGTTAAATTTTTTTTTTTTTTTGAAATAAGCTCCATGAAGTTAATTAGTCTCATACGAAAATTTGTGGCCGCCGGATGGGATTTCAAAGGATAGGATGGGAAACGGTGTGATGTTGGGATCCCTCTGTAGGCTCATTTGCAGTAACACCCTGCGCAAAGTTCAAATTGCAGCACCAACTCCCCCCTCCTCGTTCCCCAAAATCCCCTGCTCACATTTCGAAACCAAACTAGGGTTTCTCTTCTCACCACCGGAGGCGGGATGGCGGCGGTGCCGGAGCGGCGGACCTGAGCCAGCAGACCCGCGCGGACCTCACCCGGAACTGGCCATCCTCGGCCACCGTCCTCGTCTTCGGCCGCGACGGCATGGCTTCCAGGAGATGGCCTCGCTGCCGATCCCCGACGAGCTCCTGGCGGAGATCTTCCTCCTCCTCCTCCCTGGCCCAGCCGACCTCGCCCGCGCCTCCGTTTCCTTCCGCCGCGTCGCTGCTGAACACTCCTTCCTCCGACGCTTCTGCAAGCTCCGCCCCTCCTCGGCTTCCACCAAGACGAGCCGCTCACCCCTCCGCGCCGGCAGCCAGCGCCGTTGCCCTCGCTGGCGACTTCTCCTTCTCCTTCTCCTTCCTGCCCGCCCCCTTCAGCTCCTGGGTCGTCCAGGACAGCCGCGACGGGCGCGTACTCCTTATCCTTAATAGAGGTCCCCAGGAGGTTCAGATAGAAACCTGAGCCTTTGCTACCACAAATTGGTCATTGGAGTTGCCATTTAAATATTAAGAATAGCTTGTGCTAAGAAACTCTTTGATTTGAAATGATCTTCTGAAGCTAAATTAGAGGCAGGGCTAGGATTCTTTTTAGATAGTTCGAACAATCAGCTTTTGTAGGTGACCCAATATAGTTTGTTGATTGCCGCTACTGAGTTAGAATTCCACTAAACTAGCTAAGTAAACTACTCCCTCCGTCCCATAATATAAGAGCGATTTTGACACTAGAAGATCATTTACGCGACGGAGGGAGTAGTAGGTAATATATGAAGTCCTGTAACATGATGCTACCATTCCTATGACTCTCAAGTTCTTTTAGATCCATCCTTATGGAGATGTGTACCATTATTCTTTTTCTGGCTATGTATTCCAGGTCTCCAACTTGTATTGCAAAGTACAGTGGTAAACACATAAAACTGAGTCTGAGTTGTTACATATCTCAAATTTTATTGAGCTCAAAATTATACGAATGTGAATATTGGTCATTCTGCTTCTTCCTGTCCATTTCTTGTATAAGCAGTTTACCAAGTCTTCTCCAAAAGTAATGCCTATGTCATGTTCCTATTCGCTCCCAAGTTCCTGAATATCTGTTGTCTGAATATTCATAATTTTGATAAATTGGGCAGGCACTCAGGAAGGTGCCGAGGAGATGCTGGAACAAGGCACGGAGGCGCTGCGAGCTGAAGAGCCCATAGCTGCAGATGCTGGAGGTCGGGCCGGTGAGGCGAGAATTGGAGATAGCGCTGATTGAGGTTGTGCTGCTCCTCACCAGTTAACCACAGGTTGGTCAGTAGTAGGGTGCTTTTGGCTCTTATTGGTCTGTAATATGGTCATCTATTATTAACCTCGATTAATCTAGCCTGCCTTGATTTGACAATGATCTATGCGTCTTATCTATCAGATGTGGTGGAGAGAGCATTAACGATAGAACACAAAGTAAGAACCCAAAGTGGTAGAAGCATGTAGAATGGAACTAGTGAAGTACTATTTGAAAATCTAGTAGAAATGCCAAGGAACTAGTTGTTATTTTGGCTCTGAATCGAATGGATGATGTTGCGTGAGGCAAAACTAGGCACATGGCACAGTTTGATTTCTTCATACTCAAAAATAAACAAAACATGCTGAGTAGTACCTCGTGTAACAAAACAAACAACATCAACAATATAAACTTGATGCAGTTTGGATGGTTTATCATCTGCAGATTGCCAAATACAACCAGGCTATTGCGCCCAGCACAGAGTATGAGAGTACATTACATGCTGCTACCATTTTCAGGCTCCGATGCAGCTCTCCCACCGGCCATACCTCATGCTGAACGTCCCTCCGCCCAGGCCATGTGCAAACTGCACCACGGCTCTCCGCACGCAGGCGTCCCATGCCTGGGTTATCTCCTTGATTGACCTGGGCTCCGGGAGTTGGCTGAGGACGCGTCAGAACTCCACGTCCAGCACGCCAGCTGCAATCCCCTTCCTATGTCCGCCGTTGTCTCCGAGAAGCACCGGAGAGCTTCTTGGGTAGTCCGCGGGGACGAGCAGCTTTGTCGACATCTCAGAAGGGTCGATGACCGCCCTGAGGTCTGGTGTAAGCGACACTGGGATGTAGCAGAGCTCGATCACCACCGCCCCGTCTGCTCCTCCTGTGTCATCGTCGGTGATTCTGATCTCGGTCTCCACTAGCATGGCGTACGCAGCTCTGATCTCCTCTTGTAGAGCGCCGCCGTGAGTTTTTCGCCTCTTGTTGCAGCTTTCCACGCTGGATTCATCAAACCACGCGCAGCTGCGAGACATTGTGTGGCGGAAGGCCCGCTTCAAGTTCACTCCCATATCTTGGGCTAGGCTGCGAAGCGCTGCCGGCGACAAAGGCCTATTGGTTGTCTGCTCAGCCGCTGGAGTTTCAACAACATTAGAGTTCTGCGTCAGCTGTGGAATTGCTTCATATGCTGGATGATGCTCTTGCTGTTTTTCTTGGCTACATGTTCCACTTCCACCGTTGAATGGTGTCGTACTGCCGCCTGTAAGATTGGTGGCCACCGGTGCTTCAGTTTCACGGCGCACCTCGTCATCCACTGTTTCTTCACCTGCGAAGTGGTGGCTATTCTTTTGCTGCTGTACGAGTGGACTTGTAGCCCGAACGTTTTCTGAAGACTGCGAAAACGACGTCTCTGCTGCAGGTTGCTCTTGATGTTTCTGCTGGCTATCTGTTGCACCTATGATATTTACAGCCCGAGGAGGGTTCTGCAACCGATCCTTCATGGCCCTGTGAAAACGCAGAATACGATATAAGACTGTCTGGTGCTTGTCAAACTGATCTTTCATGGTCTCAGGTATGTTGCTTTTCTGGAGTTGTAGGAAGCTCAATGCAGAACCAATCTTTGCCATGGTATCTACCAATTTCCGATATTTGTCTGCTTGCTCTTTAGGTAATGACTCAAGCTGTTCGTTTGTTATCCTCCTCTGAGGGGTGCGTGCTTGTATTGCTCGCTGAAATTCCACGAGCTCCGAGAGGTGAGCGACCTTGAGGGATGTGATCCTCTGGAACATGTCTTCCCTCCAATCCACTTCGACTGGATGGTGCCCAAATTGTTGGTTGTTATGTCCTCTGGAATGCCCGATCTGCAAAGGGGCGACATTGGACTGCTGTCCTCCGTGAGCTTGGTAACTCTGCCGTTGGTTGACCCTCAAATAATCTTGCTGTGGCTGCTGTGCACGCATGCCGCTTGAGTTATGCCTGGCCATGGGTTGGGTCTGAACCTGAGTTACTGCCGTTGGATGACAAGGGTGGGGCTGGACAGTGGGTAACGTTGGGTTGATCCCCATGTTTTGCACTTGATCTGTAGGAAGAAGCCGATTTGTTGATGCTATCCGCGGCACTGCAGTCTGAATCTGAGTTACTGCATTGAGAGGCATGTGTGGCTGATGGTTGAAAGCAGCCTGCGCAACCGGCTGCCGTGTACGCATGCCGCTGGAGTTGTTATGCCTCGACAGGGGCTGAGTCTGAATCTGAGCTGCCGTGGTCGGATGACAAGGGCGGAGCCGGGCAACGGCTGCCATTGGGGGTTGTTGTGCTGGTTTATCATGGATCTGCATGTTTTGAGGCTGAGGTGACCTTACAGGGAGACGGGTCGTTGATGGCGACGCTTGTGGCGGCACTGCGGCTGCGGTCCGAACTGCATTGAGAGGCCGCATTTGGCCTCCCATGTGTGCCTGATGGTCGGAAGCAGCCGGTTGCCATTTGCTCTGAAGAGTCATCATCTTGATGCTGATTGTTCTGAGGTAATCCTGCACGTTGTCGGAGTCGGTGAACACCTTGGCCTCGTATCGGGAAGCGACGGCGTGGAGTTGGTCGAGCTGACTCCCTTGGACTTGGCAGAAATTATTCAGTCTGAAGTGAACCAACAGCACAGAGATGGATTATCAGTGAAGAGATCACAGCAAAAAAAGCAATCGGGAGGGAGATGAAAAGCATGAGCATGAGCAGAGCATACGTACATCTTCTGGACCACTTTGGCGCGGAGGTTTGGAGGTGCCGCCGCTAGCCACCGTCCGCCATCGCCGCCGCCGCCGGGATGGGCTTGTTGGGCACCTTCCGCCATGGAACGGACGCAGGGAAACGAGTTGGATCGTGAGTTGGGAAAGCGGCTGGACGTGGATCGTGAGTTGCAGGGAAGCCAAGTCACGATGGATTTCTGATTTATGGGCATCGCACCGCGAGCCCAAAGCCGAGTGGGAAGCCAAGTCGGAACAATTCACAACCGGCTCCACGCGGGGCGCTGTTTTTTTTTTTTTTTTTTTTGAGAAGGACGCATATGTATTACAAAATTCACTCTGCATAAAACATTTGAAAAATGTTGGTCAAGCATTTGAAAAATGTTAAATGTGTATAGAGAAAATGTTTATCATGTATACGAAAAATGTATAAACAAATAAAATAAAATGTGTGTGAAACAATTTGATCATGTATTTAAAAAATATTAATCGATCATTTGAAAAAATGTCGAACAAGTGTTTGAAAAATGTTAATCAAAAATGTTAAATGTGTATAGAAAGCCAATGTGATGGCGTGCAAAGGTCGATGGCACATCAAGCTCAACAGGAAGACGCCAACGTCACACACAAGACAACGGGAGGTCGTTCCGCCAAACATGACAGTGTCAAACCACTACGGAAGAGAAGAATCCACGGCTGATATGGGACTCTCTATCGTTGATGAATAACAAGCAATCCACAAGATCATGCGTCATCCGCTACGCCCAAAATGCTGACGACCAACATCCAAGGCCACCTCACCACCCACACGACACGAAGCCAATGCCATCAAAGTTGCTAAAATTCTAGGGCAGCCGCCCCGACTTCCCGTCGCTTTGTCGCACCCTGCGCGGCCCACTAACAACAACTTCCGAGGCTGCCACCTCGACGTGCCACCGCTCGACCTCGAGCTGCAGCGTCGCATGACCCGACAGTCCACAGCCAAGCTGCACAAGACAATCGGCACACAAACCACGGCCGCTGTTCAACATATTATGTGCATGTATCTGTTACGATAATCTCGTATCGGCCCCGCCTCTAGTTTCTTTGTATGGATGAGGCTGAGGGCTGCCCTTGTATTTATATACGTGCGCTGTACACCCGAGTAATACATCGAGAGTTGCATTGCCTTCAACATGGTATCAGTTTCCTTCCTGATCAAACCCTAGCTTCCGCTCCTCCCTAGCCGCGCCGCCGCCGCAGCACCCCGCTGCCGCCGCCGCAGCACCCCGCTGCCGCCGCCGCAGCACCCCGCTGCCGCCGCCGCCGCCATTTCCCTGCGCCGCCGCCGCACCCAACCCCGCCGCCGCACGCGCCTCTCCCTCACCCGATACCTCTCTCCCTCCCGATCTCCCTCCCACCCGAGCCGCCTCTCCTTCCCCCGATCGCCACCACCCACCCGAGACCGCCACCGCCGAACCCAACCGCGCCGCCACCGCCTCGGTCGCCGCGCCACACCACCCACTCCTCCCGATGGCCTCTCCCCACTCCTCCGTGTCCATCCCCTCCAACCGCTTCGACGGTCCAGCTCCTCCTCCGGTGGAAATCGTTAGTGATCTTGACATCTTCGCTCGCGTGCCTGTCATCCTCGACTACGCCACCTCCACCTACTACGCTTGGAAAACCTACTTCTCCCTCGTCTTCCGCGAGTATCACCTCAGCGATCACGTTGATGGCGCCGTCGACATCGACCTCCTGTTCGCGGATGACGACTGGATGACCATCGACGCCACCATCACCCGCTGGCTGTACCAAACCATCTCTAAGGACATCTTCCACACCATCGTGTGCGACACTGATGACGCGCAGATGGTGTGGGCGAAGCTGAACGGGATCTTCACCAACAACGCCCACCAGCGCCGCGTGTTCCTTCTGCAGGAATTTTTTGGCTGCCATCAACATGACTCGTCTATCGACGATTATTGTATGCGCCTTAAGAAACTTCCTGACAAGCTTCGCGACCTCGGGGAGAAGGTCCTTGACGAGCTCCTCCTTAGCACGCTCACCGCTGGCCTGAACGAAGAGTTCAGCAACGCGGCCTCCAACCTCACGTTTCTTCCGGACCCGACCTTTCCTAGGGTTGTGGCCTATCTTCGGTTGGAGGAAAGGAGGATGAAGATGGTGAAGTCCCGGGCCACACACACGGCGCTCGCCGCGGGAACCTCCCGCGCCGCCCCTCCCACGGCTCCGCAGCCGCCGCGGCCTCCACCGCCGCCGGCTTCCTACTTCCCGGCGCCCCCGCAGCCGGCCTACCAGCCGCCGCCCCCTGCCACCGATCGTCGCCGCGGGGGGCGCCGCGGCAAGAAGCAGCAGCAGCAGCACGGCGCGCCCCGCCAGCCGCAGCAGCAGCAGCTGCCCCCGGCACCCTGGGCCGCCGCGCCCAACCCTTGGACAGGGGTGGTCCACGCGTACACGATGCCCGTGCCGCGGGCCCCCGTCCCGGCCGGGATCCTCGGCCCCCGCCCCGGCGCCCATCAGGCGATGTACGCCGCCCCGGGCGGCTACCCCGCGGCCGCGCCCCCTGCCGCGGCCGCCGCTCTCCCGCCGGCACCCTGGGATCCGGCCCTCCTCGCAGCGCTCCACTCCGCTCCTACACCCAACACATACACCGGAGGCGGCGACTGGTATATGGACACCGGGGCTACCGCCCACATGACTTCCAACCGTGGTAACCTCAACTCCGCATATCCAGTTTCTACCGCATGTCGTATCACTGTTGGGGACGGTTCATCCCTTCCCATTACTCATGTCGGTCATGGTTCCTTTCCGTCTAACTCCATGCCTATACATATGTCTAATGCCTTAGTTTCACCTGATTTAGTCACCAATCTTGTTTCCGTTCGTTCTCTTACACGTGAAAATCCTATAACTGTTGAATTTGACGAAGTGGGTTTTTCTGTCAAGGACGCCCGTACCCGGATGGTACTCCACCGATGTGACAGCCCGGAAGGCCTCTACCCGGTGCACTCCACCGACACCTCCGCCTCTACTCCGGTCGCTCTCTCCGTCACGGTGGACCTTTGGCATGCTCGGCTGGGACATCCGAACCCGGCCACCCTTCGTCATATTCTTAGGACTTTTTCATTCACGTGTAATAAAACCGATGATCATACTTGTCATGCATGCCATCTCGGCATGCACGTCCGCCTTCCGTTTAGTGCGTCCTCATCGGTGGCGTCATATCCATTTGAGTTGATTCATAGTGACTTATGGACATCTCCTGTTGCCAGTAATACGGGTTTTTTATACTATCTTGTCTTGCTTGATGATTTCTCGCACTATGTGTGGACCTTCCCGTTGCGATGCAAATCCGATGCACTCTCCGTTCTCACTACCTTTTACTCCTATGTCGCTACGCAGTTTGGGCGTCCCATTCATGCCTTGCAGACTGACAACGGGAAGGAGTTCGACAACGTCGGGGTTCACACCCTCCTTGCCATACATGGCACGATTCTTCGTCTCACTTGCCCGTATACCTCGCAACAAAATGGTCGCCCCGAACGGATCCTTCGCACCCTCAATGATTGTGTGCGTACTCTTCTCTTCCACGCTAACGTCCCGCCCCGATTTTGGCCGGACGCACTCTCCACCGCCTCTCTCCTCATCAACATTCATCCGAGTCGTGCTCGTGGGATCTTTGAACCACATCATCTCCTCTTCGGTAGCCCCCCTCCTATGACGACCTTCGTGTCTTTGGATGTCTTTGTTATCCTAGCATCGCCTCCACTACTCCTCATAAACTCGCACCTCGCTCCGTGGCATGCATCTTTCTCGGATACCCACCAAACACCAAAGGCTATCGTTGCTACGATCCGGTCTCCCACCGAGTCTTCACTTCACAGCACGTTTACTTTGACGAGAGGTCTTTTCCTTTTCACCAGGTACCACCGCCGGTCGACTCGCCATCGTCTCTTGCGCCCACCGACGCTACTCGAGGTGGCCGCTCACTTGCGCTCAGGCCCCCTGCAGCGCGTGGGCCTCCCCCCCGGTTTCGGCGGCGCCCCCGCGGCGCCTGGGCCCTCGTCTGGGTCCGCGGCGTCGGACCTGGTGCCTTCACCCGCCGCCCCAGGCTCTCCCGCCGGCCCGGCTGCCTCTTCGCCAGCGGCCATGGCTGTGGCGCCCCCTGCTCGATCGTACACTAATCATGCACGCAAACGTGTACGATCAAGATCAGGGACTCACGGGAAGATATCACAACACAACTCTAAAACATAAATAAGTCATACAAGCATCATAATACAAGCCAGGGGCCACGAGGGCTCGAATACAAATGCTCGATCATAGACGAGTCAGCGGAAGCAACAATATCTGAGTACAGACATAGGTTAAACAAGGTGCCATAAGATGGCTAGCACAAACAGGGATACAACAGATCGAACAGGCGCAGGGCCTCCTGCCTGGGATCCTCCTAACTACTCCTGGTCGCCGGCGTCCTGGACGTAGTAGTAGGCTCCGTCCTGGTGGTAGTAGTCGTCGAAGGTGGCGTCTGGCTCCTGGGCTCCAGCATCTGGTTGCGACAACCAGCAAGAAGGGAAAAGGGGGGAAAAGAGGGGGGAAAGCAACCGTGAGTACTCATCCAAAGTACTCGCAAGCAAGGATCTATACTACATATGCATGGTATATGTGAAAAGAGGCAATATCGGTGGACTGAACTGCAGAATGCCAGAATAAGAGGGGGATAGCTAGTCCTGTCGAAGACTACGCTTCTGGCAGCCTCCATCTTGAAGCAATAGAAGAGATTAGTTGGAAGTTAACCAAACAACAACGTATAGCATAATCCTACCCGTCGATCCTCTCATCGCCACCATGCGAGAGAGCGACCACCGGGTTATATCTGTCACTTGTAAGGGTGTGTTTTATTAAGTATCCATTTCTAGTTGTCATGAGGTCGGAATACAACTCCGGGTCGTCCTTTTACCGAGGGACACGGCTATTCGAATAGATAAACTTCCCTGCAGGGGTGCACCACATATTCCCCAACACGCTCGATCACCTTTGGCCGGACACACTTTCCTGGGTCATGCCCGGCCTCGGAAGATCCACACGTCGCAGCCCCACCTAGGCTCAACAGAGAGGTCAGCACGCCGGACTAATCCTAGGCACTCTGGGTCTGGGCCCATCGCCCAGTGCGCTCCTGCACGTTGCGTACGCGGCCGCGAGCAGACCTAGCAACCCACACGATCACGGCGGTTACGTTAGCGCGGTCCAACACGGCGCGCGCCGCTCAGTCGCTGACGTCAAGAAGGCTTCAGCTGATACCACGACGCCGGGATACCCATAACTACTCCCGCGTAGTTGGTTAGTGCGTATAGGCCAGTGGCCAGACTCAGATCAAATATCCAATCTCGTTAAGCGTGTTATTATGAAGTAAACGCGAACGCCGACCAGGGCCTGGCCCACCTGTCTCCTAGGTGGTCTCAACCTGCCCTGTCGCTCCGCCACAAAGATCCACTCAAAGGGCCGTTGGGACAAAGGTCCTTTCAGCCCCCAATCCGTGAATCACTCGCGGGTACTCTTCGAGCCGACCCGACTTTAGTCACCATTTGTATAGTATGTATATATGTATAGTATAACCCGTGATCACCTCCCGAGTGATCACGGCCCGATAGTATAGCAAGGCAGACTGACAAGAATGCAGGGCCAATGATGATAAACTAGCATCCTACACTAGGCATTTAGGATTGCAGGTAAGGTATCAACAAATGTAGCAACAGTGACAGGCTATGCAGCAGAATAGGATTAACCGAAAGCAGTAACAGGCTACACTACTCTAATGCAAGCAGTATAGAGAAGAATAGGCGATATCTGGTGATCAAGGGGGGGGGCTTGCCTGGTTGCTCTGGCAAGTAGGGGTCGTCAACAACGTAGTCGGTCGAGGCACCAGCAGCTGCGTCGGTCTCGTAGTCTACCGAAGAGAAGAGGGGGAAGAAACAGTAAACACACGGCAATAATGCAACAGGGATGCATGACATGTCTAAATGATATGCCGGGGGTGATATACAGCCTAACTAAGCGATTTAGTTAATTTAGGAATTTATTCGGATTTATTTAATTAAAGTTGGACACTATTCATTTATCGAAATCGGTCTAACTGTTCAACGTTCTCATAGCTGCGGGCGTCTGACGGAGATACCGAGGGCGTATCCCGGTTCGTATCGTCGTTCTGAGCAAGTTTCATGTATAAAATATTTTCATCGGAGTTACGGTTTAAAAGATATGATTTTCTAAAGTTTTTATTAATTTCTGAAATTTTAATTAATTATTTAATTCAACATTATCCGAAACAGTAATTGATGACGTCAGCATGACATCATGCTGACGTCAGCAGTCACCTGACAGGGTGGGTCCCACCTGTCATAGGCTGTTAGGTTAATTAGGTTTAATTAATTTAATTACTGATTACTGTTTAATTAACACTATTAGTTAATTAGATAACCTAATCAGGATTAATTAACTAATTAATTAATTAATTATTAATTATTTTAATTATTTATTTTTATTTCTATTTTCTTAAAACTGTTTCTGGGCCGTGGGCCCCATTCGTCAGCGTCACAGGGGTTCGGGCCCCACTGGGCAGTGGCCCAGGGGCGGACACGTCCGGGGCGTGCCCCTTTTGGGACCGGACATGTCCGTTGCCCAAAGGGGACGCACGGGCGGCGCGGGCGGCAGCGGCCGGTGGCTGGAGGGCGGAGCCGGGCGGAGCGGTCGCGCGAGGAGAAGAGCGGGGGGGTGGGGGGGGGGGAGTAGCGGGGGGTTGGACGGGAGGAGCGACGGGAGACGGCGAGCGGAGTGGGCATGGGACCTGACCAGCATACGTTGCGAAGAAGCGCGGACGAGGCGAACGTGCGCGCGGGCGCGTGCGCGAGCAGAGAGGGGGGGAGAGGCACGAGGCTTCACGTGGATCCAGTAGGGAAGGCAGCGGGGCAAAGCGGGGTCGGGGTTGGTCGACGGACGACGGCGATGGGGGAGGCAGGCCGGCGGGGACAAAGCGGCGACGTAGACGGCGACGCGCGAGGGAAGCTACGGTGGTTGGCGTCGTGCGGTAGAGGGAGAGGCGGCGCGGTTCCGGGCGCGTCGAGGCGAGCGGGTCGAGGGAGCCGGACCGAGCGAGGGAGAGAGGATCCGGGTGGCGGCGTCCAACGGCGATGCGGCGACAGGGCGGACGGGATCGGGGGCGCCCGTCCAGAATCCACGAAGAGGGGGGCGGACGAGACGCAGAGGGCTGGGTCGGGGAAGAGGAGGGAGGAGAGGCGGCGACGTCAGGGTGTGGCCGGCGGCGTGGCGAGCGGCGATCGGCGCGGGGACGGACAGGGATCGCGGCGGCTGCAATCGCGATGGGGACGGGGGGGGGGGGATAGTGAGCGAGGGGGGGGGGAGCGGCTAGGGTTTCGGGTCTCCTGGGGGAGGCCAGCTAGTAGGCGACGGCTGGGCCGGCCTGGCGGGCCCGGTGTGCTTGCTGGGCGCGAGGCCCAGTGGGGGGGGGGGGGGGGGGGGGGTTCCGTTTACCTTTTACTCTGGTTTCTTTTTATTCCGTTTCTCTTTTCTCTTGTCTCAATGTTAAATGTTTAGGCTCAAATGGTTTTGTAAAAAGTGTGACCTATTTCATTAAATACCATTGCATTATTCCTTAACACCAAAATAGTTTGGACAAAACATTAATTCCATATTATTCAGATTTAATAAATTGTTTACTAAAGATTTATCTTAATCCAACTGTTTGAGGTTGTCGAGTCACTTATCCAATCAATGAGTTGGTTTCAATTTTAGAATAGCCTCTGGAATATTTGTTATTTATCGGACATTTGTAGTTTCTATGTTGGACAAATTTATATTTCCACTTTCATTTAAATTTGAATTGTGGCTTAGGAGTTTTGAAAATGGCACTATGATGTAATGATGGATTAATGCACTATTAATCATGATGACATGCCTCATCAAAAGGGGGAATCACTGTAGCTTAATACAGGGGGTGTTAAAAATCTCCCCCACTACAAGAAATCTCGTCCCGAGATTTAGGAGGTAGAAAAAGAACAACAGCGGGTATTCATCGGCGAAGCTATCTGCGTTCCCAAGTGGCTTCTCCTCAAAATGGTTTGACCACTGAACCTTGAGGAACTTGATCAACCTTCTGGCGTGTGCGACGCTCGGCTTTGATCGAATAGCTGACCGGATGCTCGTTATAAGAGAGGTCTTGTGGCAGTTCAAGCAACTTCGTGATCACTCCCGGATAGGGTCTTTGAAGCAGCGGCGGAGATTGAGACGTGGAACAACATCGGAACCTGAGAAAGGTTCGTGGAAGTTTCAACTGATATGCCACTCTCCCACGCTTTCAAGAAACAGTGACGAAAGACCAATTATGAGCGGGAGCTAGCTTGCCTTGATCCCGAATCGGTGTGTTACCTTTCATCGGTGTGACTCGAGAAGAAGATAAGTCCTTTTTCGCACAGTTGATAGACCATATTTTGTGTTTGCGTGTCAATACTGACATCTTGTGACGTGATGAGCAGTCTGCAATGCTCTGCGACAACGGGAACTGATCTCGGCATATTTGGATAATATCCGGACCGAAGAGTGGACGTTACCCCAGTTGTCTGCACCAATTTAGAGGGGTTCGGCACTTTCGTCACGTACAATACTCAAGGCAGGGGCCACTTCAGACCTGGCTGATACTGTTAATTGTAAGAGATATCGGCATCTGGGAGAGATTCTTCCCATTTCCTTTTCCTCCGAAGGTATGCACAAGCTCGAGACATGTTCTTCGAAAACTTGGTTGACTAGTTCAATTGTCCTTGAGGAATGAGGGTGAAAAAGCGGTGCTAAGGACAATGAGTTTCCCACTAGCTTTGGAGCTTGCCCAGAACTTGAAGTAATAAGCTTTGCCCACGGTCCTTGAACTTGATACACCGTGGAATACCGGAAGTGAAACAATTCTGGCATGTAGAGAGTTGCGAGCTGACTAGCAGTGATCGTCCTCTTGACGGCTAATAAATGTGCAATTTGGAAAGAGTCGGTCAATGACGACAAGATAGCATCATTACCTTTTCTGTGATTTGGGACAAATCCAGTGATAAAAGTCCATTTCAACATGTCCCATTTCCATTCAGGAACGCAATGGGTTCAGATTTCCGGCGGGGCCTTTGATGTTCTGCTTTGATGCGACGCAAAACATACATCAGTCAAATAGCGAGCAATGTCTTGCTTCAGTTTGAACACCGAGAATCTTTGACCGGATGTCCTTGTTACATACTTGGTACGTGCCGGATGAATAGACACGGAGTGTCGTGAGCTTCTTGCATGACTCCTGCGTCATACCCAGGTTACCTTTAGAGGACCCACTGACGACTTTTTAAAAACAAGGTGCCGCTATCATCAATAGTGAAGAACGAAGACCTTCCTTTCGCGAGGATAGCAGCTTAAACTTGTGGGCTTGAAGGTCATAACCCTGCAGCTGTCTTGATGCGTCCACGAGATCTGGTTTAGAACCAGGGTTAAGTGAAAACCCTGGAAACACGTGGAGGTTCATTTTGTGAGGAACCTTCAGGAGGGGGAGCGAGTGCTCCAGGAGGAACAATGTGGAGATTCAGCCTTTATAATTCTTCAATAAGCGAAGGTTGAACTCGTGAAACTGGAGGTGACTTGCAATAAGACTTAAGGCTCAAGGTCATGCGGCCATACATTAGCCTTGCAGGGGTATAAGAAATACCCAAGTTAAAATCCGTACGGTCTCATCATCTTTGTTGACGGAGGTTCAGGTCTGGCTGCGTGAACAGATTATCCAGACCTTTGATGATCGGTGTTGAGATCTCGCAACGATTACGAGAGTAATGGTCGCCACTGCTTTGTGCATGGATGACGGCACAGCTCGAACGGGTCTGTACTGGGTAATTCTCTTCGTGCGAAGCAAATGACGCGAAGCATAATCAAATTACTCTGCGGTCTTGCATTAGGACACCGCCAATCCTGACGGGATCGCATCACAATAGAGACAAAAAACCTTCATGGAATCAGAGGGGGAATCACTGGGGCAGGAAAGTCAGCTTGTCTTGTAGCGTCGGAAACTTTCCTGACACCTTTTTTCCGTTCATCGACTTGCGCCTTTATGAAAGCAGGTTAGTCAGGGGCTTGGCGATCTTGGAGAAGTTCTCGACAAATCGACGGCAATAGCTGGCGAGTCCGAAAACTTTCGAACTTGCATTGACGTTCTTGGGAGGAGCCCAATCAAAGAAAGCTGAACTCGCTCGGGTTGACGGGCAATACCTCCTTGGAATGAACATGCCCAAGGATGTTAGCTCGGGAAGCCAGACATTCACCACTTGAAAACTTAGCATTATATGTGATGATTCTCCGAAGTTTCTCCAGAACAAGTCGACAGACGTTCAGCAGTTCCTCTTGTTTCTTGGAGTATACTAGGATATTCATCCAGGTAAACCACGACGAACTTGTCAAGGTATTCCATGAATTATAATTCATCAGGCGGGGAGTGAATGTGGCGGGAGCATTGGTTAAAGCCGAAATGACATGACAGTGTACTGTATGAAGCATCGAGTAACGAAGAGTCGGTCTTGTGGGATACCTCTCACGAACACGGATCTGGTGTAACACCAACCTTAAGTCGTAGTTTAGAGAACACTGATGAACCCGCCGTTGATCATTAACAGAATCGTTTATCCGAGGAAGGGGTATTTGTTCTGGATGGTTGCTTGGTTAATAGGACGGTAATCCTGGACCATCGAGTTTGATCCATCCTCTTCCTGACAAAAAGAGAGAAGGTCTCCCCAAGCAGAGGAACTTGGGCGAAATGCAACCCTCACACGAAGTCGAAGCGTCGATTTCCTCCTTAAGTTCAAGGAGTTTCAATGCGGCGGACCATCTTATGGGTCGCTTGGCGATAGGAGTGGTGCTGGTTTCAAGTCGATGACAAATTCGACAGCTCGAGCAGGGGTATCCCTTGGGAGTTCTCTTCTGGAAAACACCTTGGAATTCGCTGAACAATGGAATGTTCTCGATTGCCTTCAAGTGGTGAGTGCGTTTAACGCGACTTCAAGGCCAATAAAGCCTCGGCCTCGGCCATTTTTGGATGATTTGAGGCCTGTAGCTTTATTATTTCATCAGGAAGGGTGTGTAGAAGAGTGGACGACTTCGTGGCGGCAAAACATAGAAGCAGTATGCGCTTTCAACCATCCATTCCGAGATGAGGTCGATATTTACAAGACTTTAGTATGAAAGGGGAGGCGTGAAACTCCAGCCCTCAATTTCAAACGTTGACGTCGTTGCTACCATGGAGGTTTGGACACTTGACCCGCGGTGGGTGTGTATTACTATTGCAGTGTTCATGACCTCACATTTCAATGTCGTTTTTGTCTGCAAATTCTTCGACATGAAAGTGAAATGCGATGTCCCCGCATCAAATAAAAAACAGAAACTGTACTGAATTAACAAGGAGAGTACCCATCACTTGGCATGCTCGGTCCTGAGCTTCATTGAATATCGTGTGTGGTTGTTGGGCTGAATACGCCCATACGTCTTGGCATGTTGTTGCGAGGATGAGTGTCCTACGGCCCAGTTGCAGGACAGTGCGTTGGTTTGGTTCTGAATGCAGTCTGAAAATGACCTGGCTGCCCACAATTGTAGCACAGGACTATCATTGGATAGCAGAGCTCGGGGTGGTGAGGCGGAAGTCCTGGCTGCACTAGCGGTGTGGTAGTGGCAGACGTGGTGCAGTATAGGACCGTCTTGAGCAGGTTCAGCTGGACGGTAACACGCTGTTTGGAATCCAGATCCGAAGCTCGGTGCAGGGCTGGCTCGACAGGATGAACCGTGCCCAACGGTTGCGCTAAGAGATCCCTGGTGTGCCTTGCAGACCGTCCGACCTGGATAGCCCTTGTTCACCAAGATGGCAAATTCAAATTCATGCACACAAGGAGCGCTACTTGGGTCGCTTGAAGTCCTTGGCGAAACCTTCCTGACGCGTCATCCAGTTGGAATGTCTTCTTCAAGGAATAGCGGGATAATCCCAAAAATCCCACTGATAAGCTCCACTGTCTTGTGGCCACATGGGTGAGGTTGCGGAACTCTTGCCTTTCTTCGGTCCATGATTCCCTGGGGAATGAAACGGGCACGGGAAGCAGCTTGGAATCCGGCCAAGTTGATGACTGTCCAGCGGTTGAGTGCAGCCTTGCTCGCCACCATTGGAGCAGCGGGGCCTCTGAGAAGAAGGAGGCGAAGGGTGACATAGGTTGCAGGGGCAAGCCACCAAGTTCCAACTCATAGGTGATGTCGCGAAAGCCAGTCATCCGCATCCAGGGGCTGAGTTGAGACGCGGGTAGAAGCGGTTTGGGTTGAGGGCGCATAAAGTCCTGCAGGTCCCCCGGGCCCGATACTGGTTCATATTGGGACGAGGAAACGATCCATGAATCACATTTGCATGAACGTGACGTTGCAGTTCAATTGCTGCATCATCAGCCCAATAGTTCGGCGGTGGTGGATGTTTGCTACCCACGTCCACGACCCGGACAGCGGGTCTAACCATCCTGCTATTTTCAACAGGGGGGGTGTTTAGAAAGCAAGCACGAGTGCTTAGTCGACAAGCATGGATGTAACGACAATACGTTTAAGAAGTGCATCAAACCTCATAAAAGTAGTCGACTTAAGACATACAGATCCATACACACGTCGGGTACAAGCGGACAGCTCAAACGGCGCAAATCAAAAGCTAGAATACTAGGCGGCGCGCAGGCACGTCGGTAAGGAAGTACACACCGAGAATAGCAAGGCTACATCAACAGTCTGAGGAGAACCACTGAATCGGGGTAACTGGTCGAGTGCGGACGACGAATGTTCGTCGAGGAAGGTAAAATCTGTGCTTCCATGTCACTTAATGCAGAAAACCCGGTCTCGAGCTGTAAGAAGAGTCCACGTGTCGGTGTGTGCCGACCCCACAATAGGCCAGTCCATACCAGGCATACATCTGAGTCGGCGGATTTATAAAAGATGTGCTCCGGATGTATCCCTGCCGAACAGCGGGCCAGCACTGCGTCATAGCATCGTAGAGAACGTGCTCAGTGGCAACCTCAAACTCGACGAAAGAGCTCCGAACATCGATCCAGCAGCTGAGTGCACTGATCGAACACCGCGGGTCGTAGCGACGAGGCTTCGTACGGGGCACAGATAGCTGTGTGTATCGGCTGTAGCATCTCAGCGCAGGGGCATACGGAATTATCGGAACTCGAGTCATCCAAGATACATTGTGCTCCCCTCGTAGACGTACACAAGCGGAGTAGGCGGCATCATGGATGCCCATCCCTCAATGCTCACGCATAATCCGTGAAAAAAGGTGTAAGCTCGGTGTCTGAGTTGTTCTGGACTTGATATCATAATCCGAACTTCAGCATAGTAGTTCCTGGTTTGAACTCGCGTCTTGTAAACCTCATAAACCAAGTACCAGGGGTACACAACGGTAGCAAGTCTTGTCAGAGAGCGATCAGGACAGCTGGAAACCCAGGGGGTTATTACGACCCAAAGTGCGAAGCACCAAGCTGTGGTGTAGGACGCGGGTGGGAGAAACAAACGGTCCATCGAAAATAGAGGAATCAGGTCAGGTTTGGTCAAACGACAATAGAGGTTTAACAGCAACCGGGAGAGAAGGTTAGAACAAACCAATGGAAAGGAAAATGATTATCAGACTAATCAGATCCACGACAGGGAAATCACCAAAGATATCCAGGCTCTCCGGTAGACAGACATTACGACGATCCTAAGTGTCGGCCTTAGTAAACTTTCATTTAACCGAGATAGAAGAGAGATCAGAGTCCCAAAAGTATAGACGCGAAATAAAAGATCCTACATACCACCCCACCCGTTGGCAATGGTGTGGGCCCGTAAGCCACACAGCCAATTCAGTAAAACGGTTTTCCTTTGTCTAGACTCAACTTCGGCCAGGATTGGAAGGGGGGATTCCTACAGGCAGTCGGCTCTGATACCAACTTGTGGCGCCCCCTGCCGATCGACACTAATCATGCACGCAAACGTTACGATCAAGATCAGGGACTCACGGGAAGATATCACAACACACTCTAAAACATAAATAAGTCATACAAGCATCATAATACAAGCCAGGGGCCACGAGGGCTCGAATACAAATGCTCGACATAGACGAGTCAGCGGAAGCAACATATCTGAGTACAGACATAGGTTAAACAAGGTGCCATAAGATGGCTAGCACAAACAGGGATACAACAGATCGACAGGCCAGGGCCTCCTGCCTGGGATCCTCCTAACTACTCCTGGTCGTCGGCGTCCTGGACGTAGTAGTAGGCTCCGCCCTGGTGGTAGTAGTCGTCGAAGGTGGCGTCTGGCTCCTGGGCTCCAACATCTGTTGTCGACAACCAGCAAAAAGGGAAAGGGAAAAGGAGGGGGGAAAGCAACCGTGAGTACTCATCCAAATACTCGCAAGCAAGGATCTATACTACATATGCATGGTATATGTGTAAGAGGCTATCGGTGGACTGAACTGCAAATGCCAGAATAAAGGGGGATAGCTAGTCCTGTCGAAGACTACCTTCTGGCAGCCTTCGTCTTGAAGCAATAGAAGAGATTAGTTGGAAGTTAAAACAACAACAACGTAAAGCTAATCCTACCCGTCGATCCTCTCGTCGCCACCATGCGAGAGAGCGACCACCGGGTTATATCTGTCACTTGTGAGGGTGTGTTTTATTAAGTATCCATTTCTAGTTGTCATGAGGTCGGAATACAACTCCGGGTCGTCCTTTTACCGAGGGACACGGCTATTCGAAGATAAACTTTCCCTGCAGGGGTGCACCACATATTCCCCAACACGCTCGATCCCCTTTGGCCGGACACACTTTCCTGGGTCATGCCGGCCTCGGAAGATCCACACGTCGCAGCCCCACCTAGGCTCAACAGAGAGGTCAGCAACCCGGACTAATCCTAGGCACTCTGGGGTCTGGGCCCATCGCCCAGTGCGCTCCTGCACGTTGCGTACGCGGCCGCGAGCAACCTAGCAACCCACACGATCACGGCGGTTACGTTAGCGCGGTCCAACACGCGCGCGCCGCTCATTCGCTGACGTCAAGAAGGCTTCAGCTGATACCACGACGCCGGGATAACCCATAACTACTCCCGCGTAGTTGGTATGTTGCGTATAGGCCATGTGCCAGACTCAGATCAAATATCCAATCTCGTTAAGCGTGTTATTAGGAGTAACGCGAACGCCGACCAGGGCCTGCCCACCTGTCTCCTAGGTGGTCTCACTGCCCTGTCGCTCCGCCACAAAGATCCACTCAAAGGGCCTTTGGGACAAAGGTCCTTTCACCCCCCCAATCCGTGAATCACTCGCGGGTACTCTTCGAGCCGACCCGACTTTAGTCACCATTTGTATAGTATGTATATATGTATAGTATAACCCGTGATCACCTCCCGAGTGATCACGCCCGATAGTATAGCAAGGCAGACTGACAAGAATGCAGGGCCAATGATGATAAACTAGCATCCTACACTAGGCATTTAGGATTGCAGGTAAGGTATCAACAAATGTAGCAACGTGACAGCTATGCTAGCAGCAATAGGATTAACCGAAAGCAGTAACAGGCTACACTACTCTAATGCAAGCAGTATAGAGAAGAATAGGCGATATCTGGTGATCAAGGGGGGGGCTTGCCTGGTTGCTCTGGCAAGTAGGGGTCGTCAACAACGTAGTCGGTCGAGGCACCAGCAGCTGCGTCTTCTCGTAGTCTACCGAAGAGAAGAGGGGGAAGAAACAGTAACCCACGGCAATAATGCAACAGGGATGCATGACATGTCTAAATGATATGCCGGGGGTGATATACACCCTAACTAAGCGATTTAGTTAATTTAGGAATTTATTCGGATTTATTTAATTAAGTTGACACTATTCATTTATCGAAATCGGTCTAACTGTTCAGTTCTCATAGCTGCGGGCGTCTGACGGAGATACCGAGGGCGTATCCGGTTCGTTCGTCGTTCTGAGCAAGTTTCATGTATAAAATATTTTCATCATCGGAGTTACGGTTTAAAAGATATGATTTTCTAAAGTTTTTATTAATTTCTGAAATTTTAATTATTTATTTAATCAACAACTTATCCGAAACAGTAATTGATGACGTCAGCATGACATCATGCTGACGTCAGCACACCTGACAGGGTGGGTCCCACCTGTCATAGGCGTTAGGTTATTAGGTTTATTAATTTAATTACTGATTACTGTTTAATTTAACACTAATAGTTAATTAGATTAACCTAATCTGGATTAATTAACTAATTAATTAATTATTAATAATTATTTTAATTTTATTATTTATTTTTATTTCTATTTTCTTAAAACTGTTCTGGGCCGTGGGCCCCATTCGTCAGCGTCACAGGGGTTCGGGCCCCACTGGGCAGTGGCCCAGGGCGGACACGTCCGGGGCTTGCCCCTTTTGGGACCGGACATGTCCGGTGCCCAAAGGGGACGCACGGCGGGCCCGCGGGCGGCAGGCGCGGTGGCTGGAGCGGCACGGGCGGCGGTCGCGCGGAGGCGAAGCGGGGGGGGGGGGGGCGGAGCGGGCGTTGGCGGCGAGGGAGCGACGCGGGCGCGCGAGCGAGGGCATGGCGTCGCGCGCTCGCATGCGGCATGAGCGCGGCGAGCTTGCGGTCGCTCGGGCGCGGTGCGCGAGCAGAGAGGGGGGGAGAGGCCCGAGGCCTCACCGTGATCCGTAGGGACGGGCAGCGGGGGTCGGGGTGGTCGACGGGGACGACGGCGATGGAGGCAGGCCGGCGGGGACAAAGCCGACGTAGACGAGGCTGACCGGCGAGGGAGAGCTCCGGGTGGTGGCGTCGTGCGGGCGAGGGCGAGGCGGCGCGGTCGGCGCGTCGGGCGAGCGGCGTCGAGGGAGCCGGCGGCGAGGGAGAGCGGGATCCGGGCGGCGGCGTCCAACGCGACGGCGACAGGGCGGAGGGGATCGGGGGATCGCCCCGATCCGATCCAGCCGAGGGATGGGGGCGACCGAGCGCCAGGGGCTGGTCGGGGAAGAGGAGAGGCGGGCGACGTCGGTGTGGCGGCGGTCGGGACGGCGTCGGCGACGGGGCGGACGGGATCGGGCCTGCGCCCGATCTGGATCGGGGGGGGGGGGGGGGAGTGAGCGAGGGGGGGGTGGGAGCGGCTAGGGTTCGGGTCTCCTGGGGGAGGCCAGCTAGTAGGCGCCGGCTGGGCCGGCCTGGCGGCCCGGTGGCTTGCTGGCCGAGGCCCAGTCGGGGGGGGGGGGGGGGGGTTCCTTATCCTTTTCTGTTTCTTTTTTCCTTTTCTTTATTCTCTTTTCTCTACTGTTAAATTTTAGGCCTCAAATGGTTTTTTGTAAAAGTGTGACCTATTTCATAATACCATTGCATTATTCCTTAACAACCTAAAATTAGTTTGGACAAAACATAAATTCCATATTTATTTCAGATTTAATAAATGGTTACTAATATTATCTTTATCCACTGTTTGAGGTTGTTTCGAGTCACTTATCCAATTCCAATGATGTTGGTTTCAATTTTAGAATGCCTCGTGGAATTGTTATTATCTGACATTTTAGTTTCTATGTTGGACAACTTTATATTCCACTTTCATTAAATTTGAATTTGGCTTAGGAGTTGAAATGCAATAGGATGCTAATGAGATTATGCACTATTAATCATGATGACATGGCCCTCATGCAAAAGGGGATCATTGTAGCTTAATACAGGGGGTGTTACAAATGGCGCCCCGCACTACCCGTTGGTCCGTAGCCCGTCAGAGCGAGCGCAATCCCATGCGCTTGAACTCTGGCTCCTCTACGGCCCCTAGGTGATCCCGATGGGCTCTTCGTCGACCTCGCCCTCGGGTTTGATCCCTCCTCGCCGGCCTCGCCGGCTCTTCGTCGCCAGCCCCGCCCTCCCTGGCGCCGTCAGCCCCGCCGGTACCCCCGGCCCCTCCGGATCCGCCCCGGACACGCCGCCATGGCAACCGTGCTCGACGCGTATTACCGGTCCCAGCACGCGCTACTACCGCGGACTGAGTACCTTTCTCTCGCGAGATTTGTGCCTCGACTTCGGTCTGTGCACTCTATTCGTCACCCTTCCCTCCCTCGTCGCTCATCGTCCGGCTTCGCGATCCGCATTGGCTCGACTGCGATGCAGGAGCAGTTCGGCGCTGATGCTAAACCGCACCTGGCAGCCGTCCCGCGGCCCCTCTATGCCAACGTCATCACGGGCGAGTGGGTCTTCGCATAAGCCTCGTCCTGAGGTCTCTCGAGCGCTCAAGGCTCGAGTGGGTGGTCCGCGGGTTTCGTAAGCGTGCAGGGAGTGGACTCACGACACCTTCGCCCCTGGTTGTCAAACCAGGCACGATTCCGCGCGGGTCCTTGAAGTCGCGTCTCTCGCGCTGGCCAGTGCATCAGATAGCTGTGTCGAATGGGGGGGGCGTTCTTAGCAGGCCATCTCTTCGGGACAGGACTTCTGCTAGCAGCCCACTGGCTTCGTCGAAGACGGCTCGTCCTGATCATGTGTGCTTGCTCTCGCAGCTCATTATTAACGGGTTGAAGTAGGCCCCCTCGAGACGACGTGGTACCGCGCATCGCCGCCTCCTGCAGACTGCTTGGTGTTCCAAGCTCTCGCTTGCTACTTCGACGATCTCTGTTTTTTCTACCCAGGCTCCGGCGACTGCTTACCTGCTCATCTTCGAGCGGACATCATCTGAATGATTCCTCGCCAAGCTCCTTGCCAGCATACGGAGGAATATGCCTAGAGGCAATAATAAAAAGTTTATTATTTATTTCTTTATATCATGATAAATGTTTATTATTCATGCTCAGAAGTGTATACGGGAAACATGATAGCATGTGTAATCATGACAAACAGAGTAGTGATCACTTAGTAAGCCTTTGATAGACTAAGCTCGTTAATCAACAGGTTATGTTTCCCTACCATAGACATGATTTGTCATTTGATTAACGGGATCACCATTAGGAGAATGATGTGTGGAGTTGACTTGACCGCTCCGTTAGCTTAGCACTTGCTCGTTTAGTACTGTTGCTATTGCTTTCTTCATGACATTATAACATGTTCCATGACTTAGATATGCAACTCCCGTTTACCGGCGGAACACTTTTGTGCTATCAAACATCACAACGTAACGTGATTACGGGGTTGATTATAAAGTGCTCTACAGGTGTCTCCGAAGGTACTTGTTTGAGTTGGCGTATTTTGAGAGATGATTTGTCAATCCGATTGTCGAGAGGATACTCTGGGCCCACTCGTAATGCACATCACATATAAGCTTGCAACTGTAATCAATGATTTAGTTGCGGGATGATGTACTACGGAACGAGTAAAGAGACTTGCCCGGTAACAGAGATTGAACTAGTATGAGATACCGCGAGTCGAATCTCGGGCAATAAATAACCGATGACAAAGGGAACAACGTTGTTGTTATGCGGTTGAAACGATAAAGATTCTTCGTACGAATATGTAGGAGCCAATATGAACATCGGTTCCGCATTGGTTATTGACGGAGTGTGTCTCGGTCATGTCTACATAGTTCTCGAACCCGTAGGGTCGAACCGCTTAATAACGTTGATGACGATTTTTATTATGAGTTTATTTGTGATTTGATTGACCGACAGTTTGTTCGGAGTCCCGGATGAGATCGGGGGACAGACGAGTAGTCTCAAATGGTCGAGTAGGTAAAGAGCGATGTATTGGGAAGGCTTATTCGGACATCGAAAGGTTTGAGTGATTCGGGTATTTTTCGGAGTACCGATATTACGGGAATTCGTATTGGCCCTAATGGGCACATAGACGGTAAAGGAGAGACAGGCCTCAAGGTGGGCTGCGCCCTTCCCCATGGGATGGTCCGAATTGATAGGGAAAGGGGGCGGCCCCTTCCTTCTTCTCCTTCTCCCTTCCCCTTTTCCTATTCCATGTGGGAGGTGGAATCCTATAGGACTAGGGGTCCCTAGTAGGATACTCACACTTTGGTGCGCACCCTATGAGGCGCCTCTACTCCCTCCATCGTTTATATACGTGGACAGGGGGCACCCCATAAGAGACACAACATTGATCCATGTTCTCTTAGCCGTGGTGCGTGCCCCCCTCCACCATAATCAACCCGATCATATCGTAGCGTGCTAGGCGAAGCCCTGACCGGTTAGCATCTCATCACCGGTCACCATGACCGTCGTGCTGACAGAAACTCTCTGTGAAGCTTTCTGGATCGGAAGCTCACGGGAAGTCCATCGACTTGACGTGTGACTGAATACGGAGGTGCCGTGACCGTTCGTACTGGGATCGCTCGGCATCGTGAGACGTACGACTACATCAACCGCTTGTGCTAACGCTCCGCTTTCGGTCCTATGGGGTACGTGGGACACACTCTCCCCCCTCTCGTTGCTAATGCATACCATGATCATGTGGGTGGCGTAGGAAATTTTTTGAAATTACTACGTTCCTCAACAAGTGGCCTCCGAGCTGGTTATGCGTAGATGTTAAGCACGAGGTAGAACACAAGTGAGTTGTGGGGCGAATCAAGTCATACTGCTTACCAGCAGTCACAACATTGGTTCGGCGGATTGGTTGGTATTGAAGCGACCCGGACCGACATTACGCGTAGCTTACGCGAGACTGGTGTTTTACCGCCAGTCTTTGCACACAGGTGACTACCGGGTGTCCAGTTTCTCCAAATTTAGTTGAACCGGGTGGACTTACGCCCGGGGTCCTGTGAAGGTTAAACAGCACTAATTGAACGAACTAATCGTTGTGTGTGTTTTGATGGTAGTGTAAGAACGGTTTTCTTTGCTCAGACCTTGTAGTCAGCCACGTAAAAACTGGGCAACAACCAAGTAGCGGCGTCTACCTGTTTTTGCAGGGCATGGTTTGTATTGAATATGGGTCAAGACATATGCTCATTTTACTTGTAGAGATGATACATGTTTTGTAATCTGAGTTTATCGGCCAAACTGGCAGGAGCATATGGTTGTTCGCTTTAGTGTATGCAATGCATCGCCCTGAATGTGTTTACTTTAATCACTAAGCGGATACGATTAGCATGCCGTAGAAGCAATAGTTGGCGCGAGACAACAAGTATGCTACGATGGAATCAAGGTGTCCGCGCCGATGCATGGTGATCATGACGGTTGGCTTCGTGAGATGGAGATCACAAGAACCACAAGATGATGATGCCATTCATATCACTTATATTGCATTGGCATGTGATGTTTAATCCTTTATGCATCTTATTTTGCTTTTGTTTGACGGGTTTAGCACATTATAAGATGATCTCTCACTAAATTCAAGGTAAAGTTTCTTCCCCTGGTATGAAACCATTTGCCAAGTTCATCGGCCGGAGACACCACATTAGATCGGGTGTGGTGATAAGCTCAATGTTTTCTCTACAATGGGGTCAAGCCAGTTTTGCACACGCAATATACTCGGGTTTAAACTTGCCGAGCCTAGCATATGCAGATAATGGCCTCGGAAACACTGAGACCGAAAGGTCGAGCGTGGAATAATATCAGTACATCTACAACATGTGATGTTCACCATTAAAAACTACTTCCATTTCACGTGATGATCGGTTTATGGTTAGTTGATTTTGATCACGTGGATCACTTATATGATTAGAGGGGATGTCTATCTAAGTGGGAGTTCTAAGTAACTATGATTAATTGACTTTAATTTATCATGAACGTAGTCGTCGGTAGATTTGCAAATTATTTGTGATCAAACAGCTCGTGTTCTAGCTCCCCTGTTTTATTTTTGATATGTTCCTAGAGAAAACTAAGTTGTAAAGATGTAGTAGCATTGATGCGGACTGGTTCCGTTGATCTGAGGATTTCCTCATTGCTGCAAGAAGATTATGTCCTGTGACCGCTAAATGACATCCTATTGCAGGAGCAGATTCAGACGTATACACGTTTGGCAGCCTCGATATGATGGAACTACTGATAGTTAGTGCACCATGCGTTTAACGGCTTAGAATCGGGACTACAACAAAAAGTTTTTGAACGCCACCGGAGTCATATGAGATGTTCCAGAGATTAAATGGTAGTTCAGACTCAGCCCGTGTCGAGGTATAGTGAGACCTCTGCAAGTACGTTTGCCTAAAGATGGAGGAGAATAGACACACATGGAGCATGTGCTCAGAATGTCTAGTACTACAGTTGCTTGAATCAAGTGGATTAATCTTCCGGATAAGATAGTAATTGACAGAATACTCTGTCACTATGCAACCAAGTTCATCTGGACTTTCGTGATGAACTATAATATGCAAGGATGACAGAAGGATTCCCGAGTCTCTTCGTGATGCTGAATCACGAAGGTAGAAATCAAGAAAGAGCATCAAGTGTTGATGGTTAACACTAAGACCAACTAGTTTCAAGAAAGGGAAAGGGAAGAAGGTGAAACTTCAAGAGAAGAAAATAGCAAGCAAAGTGCTACTCTCGGGAGAAGTCCAAGTCTGGACCTAAGCCTGAAACTGAGTGCTCTACTGCAAAGGGACTGTCACTGGACAGGGAACTGCCCCCCGTATTTGGCGGTATCAGAAGGATGGCACTGTGACCAAAAGTATATTGTAGTATACTGTATTGATGTGTATTTTACTAGTGTTCATAGTAGCCCCTGGGTATTTGATACTGGTTCAGTGCTAACATTAGTAGACTCGAATAGGAGTTGCAAAATGAATAGAGACTATTAATGACGAGGTGACGATGTGTGTTGAAGTGAGTCCAAGGTTGATAAGATCACCATCGCACACTCCCTCTACTCGGGATTAGTGTTGGACCTTAAATAAATGTTAGTTGGTATTTGCGTGAGCAATGTATTGATGGATAATGTTTTAAGGCAACTACGTTATTCATTAAGAAGTCCAGAGAATTATTGTTTGTTCTGTTTACATGAAATAAAACCTTCTATGGTCTACACCTCAAATATAAATGGTTTATTAATCTCGATCGTAGAGAAGATTACACTGTTTCATAATTTGAAGCCATAAAGAACAAAAGTTAAAATGATAGTGCAACTTAATTTTTTGGCACGCGTTTAAGGTCAATTGGTGTAAAGCGCAATGAAGAAACTCCATGCTGATGGGGCTTTTGGAATCACTTGATACTTTGCGAACCATGCCATCTGGGCAAGATGATGACTAAGACCTCAGTTCTCCGGAACAAGGAGCGAGCTAACTGACCTATTGGTGGAAAAAATACATATCGGATGTATGGTTCCGATGAGTGTTTGAGGCTCAACGTGGGTATACGTTATTTTTCTGACCTTCACGAGCTGATTTTAGCAGATATGGGTATATCTATTGATGAAACATAAGTCCGAAACATCTAAAGTTCAAAAGAAATTCAGAGTGAGTGAAATCATCGTACAAACAAAATAAAATTTCTACGCTTGCTCGTGGAGGTGAATATTGATACGAGTTTGGCTTCAATTAAAACAAGTTGGATATAAGTTTCACAAACTACATTCCACTGGAACAACCACAAAGCATAATGGCGGGTCCGAACGTCAATAACCGTACTTATTTGGAATATATGCAAATCTATGATGTTCTTAACCGATTTACCACTATCGTTTTGGGGCGTTATCATTAGAGACACGCTGCATTCACACTAATAGGGGCACGCGTCTAAATCCGTAGATGAGACACATGTATGAACTTGGTTAGAGGAGGAAACTTAAGATGTCGTTCTTAAAGTTGGGGCTGCGATGCTTTATGTGAAAAAGTTTCACCTGATAAGCGCTCGAACCCAAATCGGAGAAAAGAAGAAGTGCTTCATAGGATACCCAAAGGAGACTGTTGGGACACCTTTCTATCACTAGATCAAGGCAAGATATTCCGTTGCTAGAATGGATCCTTTTCTAGAGAAGGAGTTTTTTCTCTCGAAAGAAGTGAGTGGGAGAAAGTTAGAACTTGAGATATTATTGGTACCTTCCCGAATTGGAAGTAGTTTTATCACAGAATCAGTTCCACTGATTGCCTACAACATTAGTGAGGAAGTTCATGAAATGGATCAGAAACTTCGGATTAAGTTGCTACGAAAACCTCGTAGTTCAACCAAAGTACGTTCCGCACCAGAGTGGGACAGGTAATTCTGTTCTGGATGTCTTGTACTAGACATGCAACTTACGAAACATATGAGGGAAGCGATGATGAGCCCAGATTCCGCGAATGGTTGAGGCCATGAAATCCTGAGATATCAGCCATTTATGAGAACAAAGTATGGACTTGACTACTTGTACCGATGGTCGGCGAGCCATTGAGAATAAATGGATCTTCAAGAGAAAGATGAAGACGCTGTGATAGTAGTGTTACTATCTACAAAGCTGAATTGTGCGCAAAAAAGTTTTTCGACAAGTTCTCAAGGTTGTTTGACTAACGATGAGATTTTTAACTCGTATGATTCTTAAGTCTGTCCGAATCATGTTAGTAATTGCCACATTTTTGTGAAATCTGGCAAATGGATGTTCAAAAACTACATGCCTTAATGAATTTCTAAAGAAGTGGATATAGATTCAACAGAAGGTTTTGGGTCAATCCTAAGGTGCTGACAAAATGTGCAAAGCTCCAGGATCCATCTATTGGACTGGTGCAACGCATCTCGGAGGTTGGATATACACTTGATGAGTGATCAAAGCTATGGTTTTGATACAGACTTACGGTGAAGCCCTATATTTACAAGAAAGTGAAGTGGGAGCTTTGTAGCATTTCTGCTATTAATATGTGGATGACTATTGTTGATGGAAATGATTTAGAATTTCTGATAGATAAAAGGATACTTGAATAAAATTTTTCATAAAGACCTCGGTGAAGCTGCTTAAGGTTTGAGCATCAAGTCTATAGGGATAAGGATCGGAGGAGGGGTTCGAGACTTAATAGGACTTGTCACAACACATACCTTGACACAAGATTTTGGAGGAGTTCAAAATGGATCATGTAAAGAAGGAGTTCTTGCGTGTGTTACAAAGGTTGTTTTAGAAATTGGGTAAGACTCAAAAACCCGACCACGGCAAGAAGATTAGAAAGAGAATGAAAGTCATTCACTATGCCTCAGTTCATAGGTTCTATAAAGTATGCCATCTATGTACCAGACCAGTTGTTGCCTTGCATGAGTTTTAGCAAGGAGGTAAGATCGTGATCCAGGGAATAGATCACCGGGAAGCGGTCCAAAGTTATCCTTAGGTTACCTAAGAGGGACTAAGGAAAATTGCTCGGTATGGGGTGATAAAAGAGTTCATCGTAAAAGGTTTATGTCGAATGCAAGCTTTTACACCGATCCAGATGACTCAAAGTCTCCTCATTGGATACATATGAAAGTGGGAGCAATTGCTAGAGTAGCTCCCGTGCAGAGCATTGTAGACATAGCAAATTGCAAAATACATACGGATCGATGGTTTGGACAACCGTTGACAAAACTTTCTTCCAGCAAAACTTGATCACAATCCTTAGTACTCTTGTGTTATCACATGGCGATTGGTGAACAGATTAATTGACTCTGATAAACCCTTTGAGTGTTGGTCACATAGTCGATGTGAACATGGGTGTTAACTCACTAAAGATATTGAACGATTGGGTGTTAATTCAATGACGATGTGTGGTGAACTAGATTTTGACTTTAGTGCACGTGGGACGACTGAGGAAATAGCCCTAGAGGCAATTAATAAAGTTATATTATTTCCTTACTTCATGATAATGTTTATTATTCATGATAGAATGATAACCGGAAACATGTCATGTGTGAATAATAGACAAACGGAGTGTCAACTAGAAGCCTCTACCTTAGACTGCTCGTTAACAAAGATGGTTCAGATTCCTAACCATGACATGAGTTGTGTCATTTGATTAATGTGATCAATCATAGGAGAATGATGTGCTTGACTGGACCCATTCCGTTAGCTTAGACTTGATCGTTTGGTATGTTGCTATGCTTTCTTCATGACTATACATGTTCCTATGACTATGAATAATTAGCAACTCCGTTTACCGGAGGGAACACTTTTGTGTGCTACAAACGTCAAAACGTAACGGGGTGATTAATAAGGTGCTTACAGGGTGTCTCCGAAGGTGCTTTGAGTTGGCGTGATTTCGAGATAGGATTTTGTCACTCTGATTCGATGAGGTATCTCTGGGCCACCTCGTTAAGCACATCCTATAAGCCCTTGCAAGCATTGTAACTAATAGTTTAGTTTGCGGGATGATTGTATTACGGACCGAGTGTAAAGAGACTTGGCCGGTTTAACGCGATTTGAACCTAGGTATTGAGATACGACGATCGAATCTCGGGCAGAGTAACACCGATGACAAAGGGAACAACGTATGTTGATGCGGATTGACCAGACAAAAATCTTCTAGAATATGTAGGACCAAATGAGATACCCCCGGTTCCGCAATTGGTATTGACCGGAGATGTGTACGCGTCATTTCTACTAGTTTCGAACCCGTAGGGTCGCAACGTCTACGTTCGATGACTAATTGTTATTATGAGTTTATGTGAGTTGTGACCGAACCGTAAGTTTGTTCGGAGTCCCGGATGAGATCGGGGACTAACGATGAGTCTCGAATGGCGAGAGGGAAAGATGTCGATATATTGGAAGGCTAATTTCGGACATCGGAAAAGGTTCTGAGTGATGCGGTATTTTTCGGGAGTAAACCGGAGAGTTACGGGAATATGTAGGTGGAGCCTTCATGGGAGAAGGAAATAGGAGAGACCCACCAGGCTCTACAAGGGTGGCTGTGCCCACTCCCTGGGTGGACGGCCGAATGGACTAGGAAAAGGGGGCGCCACCCTCCTTCTTCTCTTCTCCTTCCCCTTTTCCCTATTCCATGTTGGAGGTGGGAATCCTACTAGGCTAGGGAGTCCTAGTAGTGACTCACACATTGGGCGCACATATGAGGGCCGCCGCCTCCTCCCTCCACCTATATATACGTGGCAGCGAGGCCCCCATAGAGACAAACAATTGATCATTGATCTCTTAGCCGTGTGCGGTGCCCGCCTCCACCATACTCCACCTCGATGATTGATTCATTTGAGCGGTGCGTTAGGCGAAGCCCTGCGTCGGTTAGCAACATCATCACCGTCACCATGACGTGTCTGGCTGACGAAATCTCTCCTGTGAAGCTTGCTGGATCGGACTACAGGGACGTCATCGAGTGGAACGTGCTGACTCGGAGCGTGCCGTGGTCTCGTATCGGAGCGGTCCGGATCGTGAACGACGTTACGACTACTCAACGACATTGTGCTAACGCTTCCGGCTTTTGGTTATTGAGGGTACGTGGACACACTTCCCCTCTCGTTGCTATGTCATGCACCATGATCTGTTGGTGCGTAGGAATTTTTGAAATTACTTAAACGTTCCCTCCAGACACTAATGTTCGTCGCTCAGTGAACGAGTCGCCATTAAGGACTCGCCCGTTGCACTACCTCCCTCAGGTATGAGGTGGACAACGCGCCGCGGAGTTCTTTCCTCTACAGCAGCAGTGTGCACAGGACCTTCTTAAGCTGGCAGGCTGCTTAAACCTGCAAGCCTGTCCCCACGCCTATCGACATACGAAGGCAGGTCTCTGCGCTCCGATGGCTCACCCGCACCGTATGCGGCGTTCTACGCTCCACCATCGTCGGCGCCCTCCAGTACTTGGACACGGCTCACTCACGGCCGGACCTGCAGTACGCTGTCAGCAGGTGTGTCTCCACTGGCACGCCACTCGCGACACTCACTGGAAAACCTGTTGAAGCGGATTTCCTTCGGCGGTACAATATAATCCGCGGCACTATGGCTCTCGTTCTTACATTGAACGAACCTCGACCTCTGACGACCTTGTGCCCTACAGTGACGCCGATTGGGCTGGCTGCCCGGACACGACGCCGCTCCACTTCAGGCTACTGCTGCGTCTACCTGGGGCCCTCGCTCATATGTGGGTCGTCTAAACGACAACCATGGTAATCAATCCACCGCTCTAGTGCCGAGGTGAGTTATCGCGCTGTGGCCAATGCCGTCGCCGGAGTGCTCTCCTGGGCTCCGGCTCTTCTCCAGGAGTGCTCCTTGATGTCCCGAAGGCCACCACTTGTCTACTGTGACAAATGTCTCTGCAGTCTACCTCTCCGCCAACCCCCGTTCATCAACATCGTCGCACTAAGCATATTGAGCTCACATTCACTTCGTGCGGAGCAGGTGCTCTTGGGCGCATTCCGCGTTCCTCATGTTCCCACCGCTCACATTTTGCCGATGTTATGACAAGGGGTTACCGACGCTACTTTGAGGAGTTCCCGGTCCATTCAATGCGTCACGGTGACGTACGACTGGCGGGGGGGTGTTGACATAGCATGTGCATTATCCTGTTAGGATAATCTCCTACCCCGGCCCCGCTCTAGTTTTCCTTGTATAGATGAGGCTGAGGGCTGGCCCTTCTATTTATATACGTGCGCGTGCATCTGAGTAATACAAAATCCGAGAGTTGCATTGCCTTCAACAGCCCCGCACCAACTCATCTGGGGCTGCGACCCCGATGTAAACCGATGCCCCCTCTAGGAACTCGTCTACTAGGCCCCACTAAACCTTGCGCGCACAGCAGCACAAAATTGCCACGCCCAATCCAGGTTGAGAAGTTCCCTTCCTCGTATATCCGCTACCGCCATGGTTCCCGAGGCCACCGCCTCAGCACGCAATGTCAAATTCGGGGGCCACCACCCCGACGACAAGATGGAACACACAAACATCATATCCTAGCTCTCGAAGTTGACGAATCCAAGAAGGATAGGTTCAAGCCGCCACCGCCGCCCGGTCGAAACCCGTAGTTTGAGATTTCTCCGGATAGCCCACCACCCTGGAGATGGAAAGGATGCTCCATGACAACGCCTCCAGGAGAGAAATGGACACCGGGGCCCGCCGTTGCCGGTACCCCGAGCCAAGATCGGGCCGGGCGTTCGCTCAGAGCTCCTTCCCACCACACGACCTGGGAATCGTCGAGATTTGTGGCACAGAGCGCCCAAATCAGTGGAGCATTAAACCTGTTGTCTGATACCCTCGTCGAAGTCCAACATATGCACTTAGTGACCCTTCCAGCCGCAGCACCTCTCACTACGCATATCAAATCCACGCACAACCCGGCTGTGAATCTGCACCGAAGACGCGGATCCATGGCGCATTGCCTCTCGCCGGCCAAGATCCGGCGACATCAGGCCTGAGGCCGCTGCCTCAGCTTCTCAAACCCTCCAAACCTTAGCCTGCCTCTGCAGCTGCAAGCTGCACTTCGAGCGTTGTAGGCCCAAACTCACACGTCCGCTTGCCAGCGCTGCTCTCCCGCGCGCCGCTGACACCTCTCTTCCTCCCCTCCCCCTTTCCCCCCCCTTTTCTGCGCAATGCCGCCAACGCCTCTCGCGCACCATTTATTCCACTACGCCTCCACGCCGACCCCACCGCATCACCTCCTCCGCGCTGCGGTGCCCATAGTGGCGGGCCAACCCCGCAGTGTCGTCGCCACCTCCACCGCTTCCACGTGGCATGACAGCTCCCCATCGCCAAATCTAGCGCCCTCCCGACCACATTGATGGAAAGAAGCCATGCCACTGCACTCTGCACAGCTTTGCCCAGTAGCGCTCTCCGGCGACGACAGCGGAGGAAGGAAGTGGTGGGACGAAGGCCGATCTGGCGGGGGCTCCCTAGTGCCGCACGAGGACAGCACGGGGCGAATCTCTCTGTTTGTGAAAAGAGTGACCCCATGGTCAAACCTGGTTTTGTTCAAGGCTACTCGTAAGATGGTCATATCCATTAAGAAACATACCGCACTGATTTGTCGACAGGGCCCCGGTGCTTGATAGAGGCACACTCAGTGCTTTGAAACACATTTGGGTCCTCCACTACATGTTTTCTCCTCTCTGCCATAGTTTTTAATCATAATGTTAAAGCTTGATGGATGTACTCTCCTGTCCCTTAAATAACCAAAAGAATTGGCAGGCCGAGGGTTCCATCACCGAAAAAATTGTTGTAACTCTTGTACTTGAAAAATGTTTAATCAATAATTTGAAAAATGTTAAAAGTGTGCATAAAAACTATGTTGACCATGATTAAAAAAAGTTAAGCTTTAATTAAAAAAATGTTAATCAAGCATTTGAAAATGTGTACAAATGTGGAGTAGAAAAACTGTTGACCATGTATTAAAATGTTAGAATTTGTATTTCAGAAAAATTTAAACATGTGTTAGAAAAATATTCTTGACAATCAAAAAATGTAGGTGAAATCCATAAAGAAAACATAAGGAAAAACAAAGGAATGAAATAAAACAAAAACAGAGAAGACATAATAAGAAAAACAAAAAACCCAATGAAAACAGAGAAAAAAAGAAACCACACAAAACCTAAGACAAAAAAATTCCAGTGAAAACCGGAAAGAATTAAAGAAAACCAAAAGACAAACACGAAAAAAGAAAGAAAAGAAACAACAATGGAATCAGAGAAAAACTGGTGAAAAAACAAACGAAAAAGTAACCTAGAAGGGCGCAAATTGGGGATTTTCCCGGGGCTGCAGTACCTGTTCCGGGGAATGGGGTGTGGTCTCGGCTAACTATAAATTTCTAGTTGTCATGAGGTCGGAATACAACTCCGGGTCGTCCTTTTACCGAGGGACACGGCTATTCGAATAGATAAACTTCCCTGCAGGGGTGCACCACATATTCCCCAACACGCTCGATCCCCTTTGGCCGGACACACTTTCCTGGGTCATGCCCGGCCTCGGAAGATCCACACGTCGCAGCCCCACCTAGGCTCAACAGAGAGGTCAGCACGCCGGACTAATCCTAGGCACTCTGGGGTCTGGGCCCATCGCCCAGTGCGCTCCTGCACGTTGCGTACGCGGCCGCGAGCAGACCTAGCAACCCACACGATCACGGCGGTTACGTTAGCGCGGTCCAACACGGCGCGCGCCGCTCAGTCGCTGACGTCAAGAAGGCTTCAGCTGATACCACGACGCCGGGATACCCATAACTACTCCCGCGTACGGGATACCCATAACTACTCCCGCGTAGTTGGTTAGTGCGTATAGGCCAGTGGCCAGACTCAGATCAAATATCCAATCTCGTTAAGCGTGTTATTATGAAGTAAACGCGAACGCCGACCAGGGCCTGGCCCACCTGTCTCCTAGGTGGTCTCAACCTGCCCTGTCGCTCCGCCACAAAGATCCACTCAAAGGGCCGTTGGGACAAAGGTCCTTTCAGCCCCCAATCCGTGAATCACTCGCGGGTACTCTTCGAGCCGACCCGACTTTAGTCACCATTTGTATAGTATGTATATATGTATAGTATAACCCGTGATCACCTCCCGAGTGATCACGGCCCGATAGTATAGCAAGGCAGACTGACAAGAATGCAGGGCCAATGATGATAAACTAGCATCCTACACTAGGCATTTAGGATTGCAGGTAAGGTATCATCAACAGTAGCAACAATGACAGGCTATGCAGCAGAATAGGATTAACCGAAAGCAGTATCATGCTACACTACTCTAATGCAAGCAGTATAGAGGAGAATAGGCGATATCTGGTGATCAAGGGGGGGGCTTGCCTGGTTGCTCTGGCAAGTAGGGGTCGTCAACAACGTAGTCGGTCGAGGCACCAGCAGCTGCGTCGGTCTCGTAGTCTACCGAAGAGAAGAGGGGGAAGAAACAGTAAACACACGGCAATAATGCAACAGGGATGCATGACATGTCTAAACGCAGGGCCGGGGTGATATACAGCCTAACTAAGTGATTTAGTTAATTTAGGAATTTATCCGGATTTATTTAATTAGGGTTGGACACTATTCATTTATCGAAATCGGTCTAATTGTTCAACGTTCTTATAGCTGCGGGCATCTGACGGGAATACAGAGGATGTATTCGGGTTCGTATCGTCGTTCTGAGCAAGTTTCATGTATAAAATATTTTCATCGGAGTTACGGTTTAAAAGATATGATTTTCTAAAGTTTTTATTAATTTCTGGAATTTATTTAATTATTTAAATCAACATTATCCGAAACAGTGCACGCTGACGTCAGCATGACGTCAGCAGTCAACAGAGGCGTTGACTGGTCAACTGACGTGTGGGTCCCGTTTGTCATTGACTGAGATTAACTAAAACAGATTAATTACTTTAATCAGTAATTAGGTTAATCTAATCAGGATTAGTTAAGTTAATTAATTTAGTTAACTAATTAAATAAATAATTAATTAATATTTTTATAATTTTCTTTTTATCCTTTTTTTTTTCTTTTTTTCTTTTTTTTTTAAAATGTTCCAGGGGCTAGGCCCCACATGTCATTGGGTCAGGGGGGGCCATAGCGGGTTCGGGCGTTGTGGGCGCCCGACCCGGGCGATGACCCGCGGGAGCGGAGGGGCGCCGACGCGGCGCGGGCGCCGGCGCGGCGCCGGCGCCGGGCGCCGGAGATGGCCGCGGTGAGGCCACGGCGAGACTGGCGGCGCGCGCAGCAGGGGGCGACGGGCGCGGTCGAGTGGTGGACCGGAGCGGGGCGAGACCAGCGCGCGGCAGCAGCAGGAGCCGGCCATGGCGGGCGACCCAGGCAGTGGCGGGGGCGCGAGCACAGCCGCGGGACGCGGTGAGTGTGCCAAGGGGGAAGAAGGGAGCGGCCACGCAGCGGGGCAGCGGCGATGCGGCGAGTGCGCACGCGACGAAGGGCACCAGTGGGGAGGGCGAGTGACGGCAGGGCTCGCCGGCAGGGGCACGCGGGGGGGCGCGGTGGCGCGGGGCACGCGACGCACGAGGCCACCGCAGGCGGGCGACGCAAGCAGCGGCGCGGGGAGGGAGAGAGGAGGAGAGGGAGGGGCGCGGCTCACGGAGGGCGTAGGGATCGTGGCAGTAGCGCGCGAGGTGGATGACGGGGACGACGGCGGAGAGGAGAAGCAGGCCGGCGGGGGAGCGCTCCGGCGACGGCGTCCAACGGCAATGGCAACGGGGCGGCGTCGGGCGGCAGGGTCGGGGCGTCGCGGCGACCTCCACCTCTCGATCCCGATCCAATCGGGGGAGAGGGGGGGGATATTTCGGGAGAGGGGGGAAGTGGGGTGGTGGCTGGTTAGGGTTTCCCCCCCCATGGGGATAAGGCAGGGGATGGGGCTGGGCCGGCCAGTTGGGCCAGGTGGGTCGGCCAGCTGGGCCGCCTGGCCCAGTTGGCCAGGGGGGCCTTTTCTTTTCTGTTTCTTTTTCCTTTTCTTTATTCTCTTTTCTCTACTGTTAAATGTTTAGGCCCCAAATGGTTTTTGTGAATAGTGTGACCTATTTCATAAATACCATTGCATTATTCCTTAACACCTAAAATTAGTTTGGACAAAACATAATTCCATATTTATTTCAGATTTAATAAATGGTTATTAAATATTATCTTCATCCACTGTTTGAGGTTGTTCGAGTCACTTATCCAATTCCAATGATGTTGGTTTCAATTTTAGAATAGCCTCTGGAATATTTGTTATTTATCTGACATTTTAGTTTCTATGTTGGACAACTTTTATATCCCACTTTCATTTAAATTTGAATTTGACTTAGGAGTTGAAATGCAATATGATGCTAATGATGATTGTGCACTATTAATCATGATGACATGGCCTCATCAAAAGGGTGATCTCTGTAGCTTAATACAGGGGGTGTTACAAATCTCCTCCACTACAAGAAATCTCGTCCCGAGATTTAGGAGGTAGAAAGAAACAAAGCGGGGTATTCATCACGAAGACGATCCTCGCGTTCCCAAGTGGCTTCATCCTCAGAATGGTTTGACCACTGAACCTTGAGGAACTTGATAACCTTCTGGCGTGTGCGACGCTCGGCTTGATCGAGAATGCGGACCGGATGCTCTTTATAAGAGAGGTTTTGTTGCAGTTCAAGCAATTCGTGATCTACTCCGCGGATAGGGTCTTTGAAGCAGCGGCGGAGTTGCGATACGTGGAACACATCGTGAACCTGAGAAAGGTTCGGTGGAAGTTCCAACTGATATGCCACTCTACCACGCCTTTCAAGAACAGTGAAAGGACCAATATAGCGAGGAGCTAGCTTGCCCTTGATCCCGAATCGGTGTGTACCTTTCATCGGTGTGACTCGAAGATAAGCCTTTTCGCCAGGTTGATAGACCATATCTTTGTGTTTGCGGTCATACTGACTCTTTTGACGTGACTGAGCAGTCTTCAAATGCTCGCGGACAACGCGAACTTGATCTTCGGCAAGTTGGATAATATCCGGACCGAAGAGTGGACGTTCCCCAGTTTCTGACCAATTTAGAGGGGTTCGGCACTTTCGTCCGTACAATACTTCAAAGGGGGCCATCTTCAGACTGGCTT
Organism: Thinopyrum elongatum; assembly: GCA_011799875.1. Classification (NCBI taxonomy): domain Eukaryota; kingdom Viridiplantae; phylum Streptophyta; class Magnoliopsida; order Poales; family Poaceae; genus Thinopyrum; species Thinopyrum elongatum. The sequence continues at coordinate 55,792,148 of CM022302.1, forward strand.
GATAGCTGTTATTGTAAGAGAATTCGGCATATGGGAGAGATTCTTCCCATTTCCTTCCGAAGGATATGACACAAGCTCGAAGCATGTCTTCGAGAACTTGGTTGACTAGTTCAACTTGTCCTTGAGACTGAGGGTGAAAAGCGGTGCTGAAGGACAGATGAGTTCCCATAGCTTCTTGGAAGCTTGCCCAGAATCTTGAAGTGAATAAGCTGCCACGGTCTGAACTGATAACCAGTGGAATACCGTGAAGTGAAACAATTCTGGACATGTAGAGAGTTGCGAGCTGACTAGCAGTGATCGTCTCTTTGACGGCTAGAAAATGTGCAACTTTGGAAAGTCGGTCAATGACGACAAGAATAGCATCATTACCTTTCTGTGATTTGGGAAATCCAGTGATAAAGTCCATTTCAACATGGTCCCATTTCCATTCAGGAACAGCAATTGGTTGCAGAGTTCCGGCGGGCCTTTGATGTTCTGCTTTGATGCGACGGCAAACATCACATTCAGCAACATAGCGAGCAATGTCTTGCTTCATGTTTGACCACCAGAATCTTTGACGGATGTCTTGGTACATCTTGGTACTGCCGGGATGAATAGACAACGGAGTGTCGTGAGCTTCTTGCATGACCTCCTGAGTCATACCCAGGTTACCTTTAGAGGGGACCACTAGACGACTTTTAAAGAACAAGGTGCCAGTATCATCAATAGTGAAGAACGAAGGCCTTCCTTCAGCGAGATAGCGCTTAATCTTGTGGGCTTGAGAGTCATAACCCTGCAGCGTCTTGATGCTGTCCACGAGATCTGGTTTAGCAACCAGGGTATTAAGTGAACCCTGGGAAACAACGTGGAGGTTCATTTTGTAGGAACCTTCAGGAGGGGGAGCGAGTGCTCCAGGAGGAACAATGTGGAGATTCAGCTTTCTGAATTCTTCAATAAGCGAAGGTTGAACTTCGTGAAACTGGAGGTGACTGCAATAAGACTTACGGCTCAAGGCATCGGCCATTACATTAGCCTTGCCAGGGGTATAAGAAATACCCAAGTTAAAATCCGCTACGGTCTCCATCCATCTCTGTTGACGGAGGTTCAGGTCTGGCTGAGTGAACAGATACTTCAGACTTTGATGATCGGTGTAGATCTCGCAACGATTACCGAGAAGGTAATGTCGCCACTGCTTTAGTGCATGGATGACGGCAGCAAGCTCGAGGTCATGTACTGGGTAATTCTCTTCGTGCGGACGCAATTGACGCGAAGCATAAGCAATTACTCTGCGGTCTTGCATTAGGACACCGCCTAATCCTTGACGGGATGCATCACAATAGATGACAAAATCCTTCTGGGAATCAGGAGGGGCAAGCACTGGGGCAGAAGTCAGCTTGTCTTTGAGCGTCTGGAAACTTTCCTGACACTTTTCCGTTCAATCGAACTTGACGCCTTTATGAAGCAGGTTAGTCAGGGGCTTGGCGATCTTGGAGAAGTTCTCGACAAATCGACGGCAATAGCTGGCGAGTCCGAGAAAACTTCGAACTTGCTTGACGTTCTTTGGAGGAGCCCAATCAAGAATAGCCTGAACTCGCTCGGGGTTGACGGCAATACCATCCTTGGAGATGACATGCCCAAGGTATGTTACTTCGGGAAGCCAGAATTCACACTTGGAAAACTTAGCATATAGTTGATGCTCTCGAAGTTTCTCCAGAACAAGTCGAAGACGTTCAGCATGTTCCTCTTTGTTCTTGGAGTATACTAGGATATCATCCAGGTAAACCACGACGAACTTGTCAAGGTATTCCATGAATATATAATTCATCAGGCGGGAGAATGTGGCGGGAGCATTGGTTAAGCCGAATGACATGACAGTGTACTCGTATGAGCCATATCGAGTAACGAAGGCGGTCTTTGGGATATCCTCTTCACGAACACGGATCTGGTGGTAACCCAACCTTAAGTCGAGTTTAGAGAACACTGATGAACCCGCCAGTTGATCATACAGATCGTTTATCCGAGGAAGGGGATATTTGTTCTGGATGGTTGCTTGGTTAATAGGACGGTAATCTTGGACCAATCGGTTTGATCCATCCTTCTTCCTGACAAAGAGAGAAGGTGCTCCCCAAGCAGAGGAACTTGGGCGAATGAAACCCTTACGAAGTGAAGCGTCGATTTCCTCCTTAAGTTCAAGGAGTTCATGCGGCGGCATCTTGTAGGGTCGCTTGGCGATAGGAGTGGTGCCTGGTTTCAAGTCGATGACAAATTCGACAGCTCGAGCAGGTGGTATCCCTGGGAGTTCTTCTGGGAAAACACCTTGGAATTCGCGAACAACTGGAATGTTCTCGATGCCTTCAAGTGGTGATGCGTTTAACGCATTCAAGGCATAAAGTCTCGCCTCGGCATTTTGGATGATTTGAGCCTGGTAGCTTATTATTTCATCAGAAGGGTGTAGAAGATGGACGATCTTCGTGGCGCAAACTATAGAAGCAGTATGCGCTTTCAACCAATCCATTCCGAGAATGAGGTCGATACTACAAGACTTTAGTATGAAAGGGGAGGCGTGAAACTCCAGCCCTTCAATTTCAACGGTGACGTCGTTGCTACCCATGGAGGTTTGACATTGACCCGCGGGGGTGTGTATTACTATTGCAGTGTTCATGACCTCACATTTAATGTCGTGTTTGTATGCAAATTCTTCGGACATGAATGAATGCGATGCTCCCGAATCAAATAAAACAGAAACTGGTACTGAATTAACAAGGAGAGTACCCATCACGGTGGCAGGCTGGTCCTGAGCTTCATTGAAATCGGTGTGGTTGGCCTGAATACGCCCATAAGTCTTGGCATTGTTGTTGCGAGGCTGATTGTTCCTACGGCCAGTTGCAGGAAGTGCCAGTTGGTTCTGGTTCTGAATGCAGTTCCTGGAAAAATGACCTGGCTGCCCACACTTGTAGCACAGACTATCATTGGGATTAGGAGCAGGAGCTCGGGGTGGTGGAGCTGGAAGTCCTGGCTGCCTAGGTGGTGGTGGCAGACGTGGTGCAGTATAGGACCGTCTTGGAGCAGGTGCAGCTGGACGGTACACGCTGTTTGGAATCCAGATCCGACGCTTCGGTGCAGGCTGGCTCGAAGATGAACCAGTGTCACGGTTGCGCCTAAGAGATCCCTGGTGTGCCTGCAGACCAGTCTCGACCTGGATAGCCTTGTTCACCAAGATGGAGAAATTATCAAATTCATGCACAAGGAGCGCTAGCTTGATGTCAGCTTGAAGTCCTTGGCGAAACCTTTCCTGACGGCGAGCATCAGTGGGAATGTCTTCTTCAGCATAGCGGGATAATCCCAGAAACTCCCACTGATAAGCTTCCACTGTCTTGTTGCCCTGGGTGAGGTTGCGGAACTCTTGCTTCTTCCGGTCCATGATTCCCTGGGGAATGAAACGGGCACGGAAGGCAGCTTGGAAATCCGGCCAAGTGATGACTGTGCCAGCTGGTTGAGTGCGCCTGTGGCTGTCCCACCATTGAGCAGCGGGGCCCTTGAGAAAGAAGGAGGCGAAGGGGAATAGTTTGCAGGGGGCAACGCCACCAGGATTCCAACTCATAGGTGATCATGTCGCGAACGCAGTCATCCGCATCCAGGGGCTGAGTGTAGCCGCGGTAGACGGTTGGGTTGAGGCGCATAAAGTCTGCAAGGTCCTGGCCACCGGATACTGGTTCATATGGGACGAGGAGGAAATACTGATCCTATCCCTTGCATGAACTGACGTTGCAGTTCAAATTGCTGGCATATTTCCAGCCATATAGTTCGGCGGTGGTGGATCGTGGCACCAGTCCACGACCACGACAGCGGGTCTAACCATCCTGCTAATTGTCAACAGGGGGGGGTAGTTAGTTTAGTAAAAGCAAGCCGAGTGCTTAGCGGACAAGCATGATGAACTCGACAATATTTAAGCCGTGCATCAAATACCTAAAAGAGTCGATTAAGACCGACAGATCCATGACACAACGTGGGTACAAGCGGACAGCATAAAACGGCGCCAAGTCAAAAGCTAGACATAATAGTAGGGGCGCTGCAGCGCACGCGGGGTGAAGAAGATTACACAACGAGGAGGATAGCAAAGATACATCAACGTCGGGAGCGAGAACCCCTGTATCAGGGGTTGGTCGTAGCTGCGATCGTGCCCCGTGCGACGACGACAGTCGTCGCAGGAAAGATCCTTCGTGCTCCAGTGCCACTTGAGGCAAGAACCACTCACCAAACTGGCATATGATCGAGCTGTTTACGAAGACGGTCCCACGTGTCGGTGTCGTGCCCCCAACAATAGGCCAGTCCAATACAGCATACATTGAGTCCGTGTCCGGATAAAGGAGTGTCACGGATGTATCCACTGCTCCCACGAACCACGCGGGCAGCAAAAAATGTCGTCATAGCATCGTATGAGAAGTGCTTCGGCACGGGCAACCAACTCATGTATTCCCGACGGAAAGAGGCTTGAGGTCTAAAGAGGCCCCACCGAGACCCGAACAGTTCGATCCAGGAGCCTGAGTGCACTGAATCAGAACGCGCGGGGTCGTAGCGACGAGCTCGTAAGGAGGCACAGATAGCTGTGTAGGATCCGTAGCATCTCCCGCCGGGGATACGGATGTATCGGACCTCGGAAGTCATCCAAGTAGCATTGTGCTCCCCTCGTAGACGTTACGACAGCGGAGTAGGCGGCATCATGGACTGCCATCTCAATCGTCACGACGAATCGTGAAAAAGGTGTAGCTCGTGTCTGAGTTGTTCTGCGGATCATATCCGAACTTCAGCAAGTTTTTAACTGTTCCTGGTGAAACTCGCGGTAAACCTCATAACCAAGTACTCAGCACGTCCAACGGTCAGCCAAGTCTGGTATGAGAGCGATTCCAGACGCTGGAAACCCAGGGGGGTATACGAGCCCAAGTGCGAAAGCACCAAGCTGCAAGGCCTTGTGTCGTAGGAGACGCGGTGGAAACAAAAAGGTCCATCTGAAAATATAGGAAATTTCGGTTTGTGAACGACACATAAGAGGTTTAACACAACTCGGAGAGAAAATAGGGTTAAACAAAACAATGGAAAGGGAAAATGATTATCCGAATAATCAGATAAAAGGACAGGGAAATCACACAGATTATCCAGCTCTCGGGTAGACAGAATTTACGAGATCCTAAGTGCGGCGTTAGTAAACTTCATTTAACCCGAGGAAGAAGAGATCAGAAAGACCCAAAGTTATATAACGAGGAAATGAAAAGATCCTAATAACCACCCAGTTCAAGTGAATTGTGGGGTGCACCGTACAGCCCACACAGCCAGATTTAGATAAAACGGTCTTCTTTGTCTAGAGACTCAACTTCGGCCAAGGATATGGAAAGGGGGATTCCTCAGGCGCGGCTTCTGATTAACTGACAAACTTGTGGGCCCGCCCCCTGCCTCGATCGTACACTAATCATGCACGACAAACATGTACGATCAAGATCAGGACTCACGGGAGAAGATATCATAACACAACTCTCATAAAACATAAATAAGTCATACAAGCATCATAATACAAGCCATGGGCCACGGATGGGAGTCGAATACAAATGCTAGATCATAGACGAGTCAGCGGAAGCAAACATACTGAGTACAGACATAGGTTTAAAAAAGGTGCCATGTAGAGATTGGCTAGCACAAACAGGGATACAAACAGATCGAACAGGCGCCAGGGCCTCCTTGCCTGGGATACCTAACTACTCTGGTCGTCGGCCGTCCTGGACCGTAGTAGTAGGCTCCGCACCTGGTGTGGTATAGTCGTCGAACGGTGGCGTGCTGGCTCCTTGGCTCCAACATGGTTGCGACAACACGCAAGAAGGAAAGGGGGAAAGGAAGGGGGGAAAGCAACCGTTGAGTACTCATCAAAGTACTCGCAAGCAAGGATCTATACTACATATGCGATGGTATATGTGTAAAGAAGGCAAGACGGGGCTGAACTGCCAGATGCCAGATAAAAGGGGTTAGCTAGTGCCCGCACTTCTCACCAGCGAGAGTTGAGCCGGAATACCCCAGCCGAAATTACGTTTTGCTTGCCCTTGCTCCGCACCGGAACCCCCCTTCACCCTAACGATCCACATTGGGTCTAGAGAGCGCCCTCTCTCCCGCGCCACCCCCTTTCAGATTCATTGCGTCCACAGCCGAACGTTCGAGGCGGGTCAGTAATGCTCCGTGAAACAGAAGATAATCCGAGGGAGTTACTAGTTTTGAGCATGATTAAGGGCCTGCTTTGATTACCTTCCGGTCGAAGACTACGTTCTGCAGCCTTCGTCTTGAAGCAATAGAAGAGATTAGTTGAGGAAGTTAACCAAACAACATACGTAAAGCATAATCCTACCCGTCGATCCTCTCGTCGCCAATGCGAGCGAGCTAGTAGCTCACGGAGAAGCGACGCGATCCACGGGATATATCTGTGGCCCTTGTGGATGGGTGTGTTTTAGTAAGTATCCAATTCTATTGTACATGAGGTGGACATACCAAAACTGTCAGGGTCGTGTATCTTTTATACCGAAGGACACGGATATTCGAAAGATGAATAACTTCCCTGCAGGGGCCGTGCACCACATATTCCCCAACAACGTCGATCCCCTTTGGCCGCGACACACTTTCCTGGGTCATGCCCGGGCCTCGGAAGATCCACCACGTAGCAGCCCCACTAGGCCTCAACAGAGAGGGTCAGCAACGCCTGTGACTTATCCTAGGGCACTCTGAGGGGCTTGGGGCCCTCGCCAGTGCGCTCCTAGCACGTTGCGTAGCTGGCCTGCGAGCCAGACCCACTAGCACCACACGATCACTGGCGGTAGTTAGCGCGGTCCACACGGCGGCGCGCCGCTCAGTCGCTGAAGTCAAGAAGGCTTCAGCTGATACCCCACGCCTGGATACCATAACTATCCCGGAGTTGGTTAAGTGGCGTATAGGCCAGTGGCCAGACTCAGGAATCAAATATCCAATCTCGTTGATAGCGTAGTATTATGAAGTAAACGAGACTGAACGCCGACAAGGGCCTGGCCCACCTGTCTTCCTACGGTGGTCTCAGATGTCTTGCACGCCCGTCGCTCCGCCACAAAGATCCACTCAAAGCGGCGTGGGAAAAGGTCCTTTCAGCCCCCCATCCGGAATCACTCGCGGGTACTCTTCGAGCCGACCCGACTTTAGTCACCATTTGTATAGTATGTATATATGTATCGTATAACCCGTGTTCACCTCCGAGTGATCACGGCCGTAAGTATAGCAAGGCAGATGACAAGAATGCAGGGCCAATGATGATAAAACTAGCATCTACACTAGGCATTTGGATTGCAGGTAAGGTTCAACAAATGAGCCACAGTGCAGGGATATGCAGCAGAACCCCACGCGCCACCCCTACACCGAAAGCCAGCCCCCAGGAACGTAAAGAGACAGCAGAGCATTTGAACACGTCGTAAAGGCGTCAATAATAGACACGCAAGTGACGGCGAGCTAGGATAGGGAGGAGAGGGGAAGGATAGGAGAAGGGACAGAAGATGAGGCGATGATCTTCGAGATGTGCAAGAGGAGGAGGCTCTGCAGCTGAGTCCTAGACATTGGGATAGAAGCGCGAAGCACGAGGAAAGAGAAATAAACAGAGGTGGAGAATACAGTCCAGACAAAACGTAGTAAAAGGGCGTTCGAGACGGGTATAGGCACCAGCAGCTCACATGCGTCGTCTGGTGCAGGTATACCGAAGCAGAAGAAGAACAGGGGGAAGAAAATGGTCAAACAACACGGACATATAATAACAGGATTTAGAGGGATGGCATGAAAGGTCTCTAAATGAGGTATATGACCGGAAGGTGATATACAGCCTAAACTAACGAGATTTAGTTAAAAAAAAATTTAGGAAATTATTCAGGATGTTATTTAATAATAAAGTGCGTACAACGTATTCAATAATCGGCAAACTGGGACACGAGTTAACTGTAATCAATGTGTTAGTATGGTGTACTCATGTAGCGTCCGAGCGGCTGTTCAGACGGCGGAAGAACACTGCACCAGACGGAGCCAAGAAACAGATAGCCCGAGGGCGTATGTGAGATGGTTGTAGGCAGGTGTCGTTCGGAGACACCAATCGAACGAGAATAGAAAAAATAGGAAGACCTCAAGAGCCCAGACGTATGTAAACCAAACAGTAAATCGACTGAAAAAGGAAATAAGAAGGCTCCAACGTGAGCAAGATTCATGTAGTCAAAATAACTTTCATCGGATGGAGTGCGGTTTAAAAAGAGTATGATTGATCTAAAAGTTTTTTAATGTTTCACTAATTTTCCTGAAAATGTTTTGACTTAATTCTTTTAAATTCAACAAATTTGGAACCCAATGTTATCTACGAAACGCAGTCATTTGAATATTGACCGATCATGAACATTGACATCGAATCGCTGACGTCAGCAGGTGCACCTGACAGGGTGGGTCCCACTCGGAGCATATGAGTATGTTACTGGGTGAATTATGTGTTTAATTAATTGTAGATTAATCTGATTACTGGTTTAATTGAACACTCATCTAGTTTAATTAGCATTACCTAATGCAAGACCATTAATTTAAACTAACTTGTAATTAAATTGACTTAATAAATTGATTAAATGAACTTTTAATTATTTATTTTATTCTGTCTTTTCTTAAATGTTTCTGTGGCCACGTGTGGGGCCCCATTCTGGTCGCAGCGTCATCAGGGGAGTTCGGGCCCCAGATGGGCAGAGGCCACGCTCTTTCACCAGGGCGGCATGTGGAAGTATGTGTGTGGAGGGACGTGGCCCATTGTGGAGCGCACTACCGGACACTGTCGGTTGCCCCAAAGGGAAAGAAGAGCAGTCAAATTACGGCGGGCGGGGTGAACCGCGGGCTAGCACGTGACCGGTGACCAACTACATTCTGAGACGGCGGCCATAGAGACTTTTGGTGTGCCCCTCCAGGTGCTGGATATTTACCGTGCTGAGCCCTATTGCAGCCGAGTATCATGCTACTTTCTACAATAAAGGTGACCATAATAACATTTAGGCCCCTCGCCACCCCGAGAGAGGACAGCGGGGGCTAAGGTCGGCAGGAGGCGAAGCAGGGGGGGCCGGAGGAGGGGCCTGATGGATACTCCATAGACGGAGTAAAGGCTGGACGGAGAGGCAGATGAATAAGAAACAGAACGAACGTTAGAGTATAACAAAGGGGAGGGGAAGGGAGGAGGATCAGTGATACAGACTAAAAAGAGAGAGAAGAGGAGCAAGAGAACCGAGCAGGTGGATCGGGAGTGGGAGGACGAAACGATAATTGAGGCGCGAAATGCGGAAAGAGCGCCAGAGACGCAGGAAATGATAAAGGGGATAGGAGAAAAAGGTTGGGGGCTGCGGTGGCTGCCGCTTCCGGCGGGCGCCCCGTGACACTGCGAGCAGAGAGGGGGGGTGGGGGGTGGGAAGAGCCCAAGGCCCTCACCTATCCGTAGGTGACAGGAACAGTCATATGCAGACGGCGCTAATAGATGCAGCGGGTCAGGACACGAACGGGAGCGAAGGGAGGCTCAGCCAAGAGCGGGGCAGCAGGGCATGTTCGGTCGGTAACGCAAAAATTCCAGTAAGCCGACGGTGGTAGAGCGAGGTGGGGGCAAGAGGACGGAGCTGAAGAGGGGGAGATAGTGAGAAGGTCAGCAAAGGCCCGGTCGCAACACCACGCACCCTACAGAATAAAGACCCACCGCGAAAGCCGGCGGGGGACCCACAAACAGCACTGGCGACGTCAGACGAGCGAGCTGACGGCAGACGGGAAGAGGCAGAGCTCCGGGGCTAGAGGTGCGTCGTTGCGGCCTGAACACGCACTGCAGGGGGGTAGAAAAGGAGGGAGAGGAGTGAAAGAGGTTCTGGGGGAGCAGGCGGACGGCGAGAGAAGGGGCGTCGATCGGAGAGACGGAACGGAGGAGGAGAGCGGATACCGGGAAGGCGGCACCAAGGACATCGGCGGAGCGAGCTGAACAAGGCGACGAGCGACCAGGGAGGATCGCGGATAGGGGGCAATCGCCCCGAGATCCAGATCCAGCACGAGGCCGACGGGACAAAGCCGGGGGTAAGGCGACGGGCAGCGCCAGGCAGGCGGTCGGGGAAAACAAAAAAAAGAGGAGAGTGGAAGATGATGAGCGACGGGGCGAGTCGGTGAGTGGATGTGGCAGGCGGCTGTGGCGCAGCTAAGGCCGGGAGGAGACGGGGCGAGCTTCAGCAGGAACGGGAGGCGGGAACTCGAGATACAGAGATGGATCGGGGGGAGGAGGAGGGTGGGGGCCCTGGGAGTGGAGTGAGCGATGGGGGGGGGGGAGCGGCTAGGGTTCGGTTTCGGTCTCCTGGGGGAGGCCAGCTAAGTAGGACGCTGGGCCGGCTGGCGGCCGGTGGCTTGCTGGGCGAGGCCCAGTGGGGGCGGGGGGGGGTCTGGGGGTTGGGGTGTTTTCCTGTCCTTTTTCCTTGTTTTCTTTTTTCCTTTTCTTTATTCTCTTGTCTCTACTGTTAAATGTTTAGGCGCTCAAATGGTTTTGTAAAAAGTGTGACCTATTTCAATAATACCAATTGCATTATTCCTTACACCTAAAATTAGTTTGACAAAAACTAATTCCATATTTATTTCAGATTTAATAAATGGTTACTAAATATTATCTTTTATCCACTGTTTGAGAGTGTTCGAGTCACTTACTCAATTCCAATGATGTTGGTTTCAATTTAGAATAGCCTCTGGAATATTTGTGTATTTATTGACATTTTAGTTTCTAATGTTGGACACCATTATATTCCACCTTTCATTTAAATTTGAATTTGGCTTAGGAGTTGAAATGCAATATGATGCTAATGATGATTATGGCACTATAATCATGATGACATGGCCTCCATCAAAAGGGGGATCACTCGTAGCTTAATACAGGGGTTGTTACAATTGGCGCCCCCGACTCACGTTGAGTCCGTAGCCGGTCAGCGAGCGCATTCCCATGCGACTGACCCCTGGCTCCTCGACGGCCCCTAGGATGATCCCGGGCGCTCTTCGTCGACCTCGCCCTCGGTTGATCCCTCTCGCCGGCCCTCGCCGGCTTCGTCGCCAGCCCCGCCCTCAGCTGGCGCCGTCAGCCCCGCCGGTACCACGGCCCCTCGGCCGCCCGGAAACCCGCATGGCAAACCGTGCTCGCGCCGGTATTCACCGCCCCAGCACGCGCTACTCGCGGAAGAGACCCTTTCCCGCCTCGACAGTCAGGCAACCGCTCCTATCTCCGTCGTCACTCGAGCCGCGCTTCGCGATCCGCATTGGCTCGCATGCGATGCAGGAGCAGTTCGAGCGCTGATGGTAACCGCACCTGGCAGCTCGTCCCGCGGCCCTCTCATGCCAACGTCATCACGGGCGGGAGTGGGTCTTCCGGCAAAGATCGTCCTGACGGGTCTCTCGAGCGCTACAAGGCTCGAGGTGGTCCGCGGGTTTCGTAAGGTGCCGGAGTGGACTTCACCGACACCTTCGCCCCGGTTGTCAACCAAAGGCACGATTCGCGCGTCTTCAGCTCGCGGTCTCTCGCGCTGGCCAGTGCATCAGATGGATGTGTCGAATGCGTTCTTGCAGGCCATCTCTCGGAGCAGGCTCTTGTCAGCAGCCCACTGGCTTCGTCGACGCGGCTCGTCTGATCATGTGTGCTTGCTCTCCAGCTCATTATACGGGTTGAAGTAGGCCCCTCGAGCCTGTGGTACCAGCGCATCGCCGCCTTCCTGCAGCGCTTGGGTTCCAAGCTACTCGTCCGACGCCTCGCTGTTTTTTTCTACACCAGGCTCCGGCGACTGCTTACTGCTCCTCTACGTCGACGACATCATCCTGACGCTTCCTCGCCAGAGCTCTTGCCAACATACTGAAGGAAATATGCCCTAGAGGCATATAAAGTTATTATTTATTTCTTTATATCATGATAAATGTTTATTATTCATGCTAGAATTGTATATAACCGGAAACATGATACATGTGTGAATATAATCGACAAACAGTAGTGTCACTAGTAAGCCTCTGCTAGACTAGCTCGTTAATCAAACATGGTTATGTTTCCTAACCATAGACATGAGTTGTCATTTGATTAACGGGATCACATCATAGAGGAGAATGATTGTGATTGACTTGACCCATTCCGTTAGCTTAGCACTTGATCGTTAGTGTTAGTATGTTGCTATTGCTTCTTCATGACTTAACATGTTCCTATGACTATGAGATTATGCAAACCCGTTTACCGGAGGAACACTTTGTGTGCTATCAAACATCACAACGTAACTGGGTGATTATAAAGGTGCTCTACAGGTGTTCGAAGGTACTTGTGTGTTGGCGTATTTTGAGAGTAGGATTTGTCAATCCGATTGTCGGAGAGGTACTCTGGGCCCACTCGGTAATGCACATCACTATAAGCCTTGCAAGACATTGTAACTAATGAGTTTAGTTGCGGATGATGTATTACGGAACGGAAAGAGACTTGAAAGAGACGTTAAGGCAGGTAACGAGATTAATAGGTATTGAGATACCGACGATGAATTCGGGCAAATAACATACCGATGACAACAGGGAAAACGTATGTTGTTATTGCGGTTTGACGATAAAGATCTCGAGAATATGTAGGAGCCAATATGAACATCCAGGTTCCGCTATTGTTATTGACGGAGGATGTGTCTCGGTCATGTTCACATAGTTCTCGAAACGTAGGGTCCGCAGCTTAACGTTCGATGACGATTTGTATTATGAGTTTATGTGATTTGATGACCGAAGTTTGTTCGGAGTCCCGGATGAGATCGGGGACATGACGAGGAGTCTCGAATGGTCGGCGAGAGGTAAAGATCGATGTATTGGAAGGCTATATTCGGACATCGGAAAGGTTCTGAGTGACGGGTATTTTTCGGAGTACCGGGAGTTACGGGAATTCGTATTGGGCCTTAATGGGCCATTCGGGGAAGGAGAGAAAGGCTCAAGGTGGCTGCGCCCCCTCCCCATGGACTGGTCCGAATTGGACTAGGGAAAGGGGCGCCCCCTTCTCTTCTCCTTCTCCCTTCCCCTTTTCCTATTATGTGGGAGGTGGAATCCTACTAGGACTAGGGAGTCCTAGTAGGACTCCACACTTTGGGGCACCCTATGAGGGCGGCCTCTCCTCCCTCCATCCTTTATATACAGTGGCCAGGGGGCAACCCATAGAAGACACAACAATTGATCATTGATCTCTTAGCCGTGTGCGGTGCCCCCTCCACCATAATCAACCCGATCATATCGTAGGGGTGCTTAGGCGAAGCCCGCGCGTGCGGTTAGCATCATCATCACGTCACCATGCCGTCGTGCTGACGAAACTCTCCTGTGAAGCTTTGCTGGATCGGAGCTCACGGGACGTCATCGACTTGAACGTGTGCTGAACTACGGAGGTGCCGTGCGTTCGGTACTTGGATCGCTCGGATCGTGAAGAAGTACGACTACATCAACCGCGTTGTGCTAAACGCTTCCGCTTTCGGTCTATGAGGGGTACGTGGACACACTCTCCCCTCTCGTTGCTATGCATCACCATGATCCTGGGTGTGCGTAGGAAATTTTTGAAATTACTTACGTTCCTCAAACAGTGGCCTCCGAGCCTGGTTTTATGCGTAGATGTTATATGCACGAGTAGAACACAAGTGAGTTGGGGGCGATACAAGTCATACTGCTTACCAGCATGTCACAACATGGTTCGGCGGTATTGTTGGATGAAGGACCCGGACCGACATTACGCGTACGCTTACGCGAGACTGGGTTTAACCGCCGTGCTTTGCACACAGGTGACTACCGGGTGTCAGTTTCTCCAACTTAGTTGAACCGAGTGTGGCTACGCCCGGTCCTGTGAAGGTAAAACAGCAATAACTTGACGAACTATCGTGTGGTTTTGATGCGTAGGTAAGAACGGTTCTTGCTCAGCCTGTTAGCAGCCACGTAAAACTTGCAACAACAAAGTAGAGGACGTCTAACTTGTTTTTGCAGGGCATGTTGTATGTGATATGGGTCAAGACATGATGCTATATTTTATTGTAGAGATGATCATGTTTTGTAACTGAGTATCGGCAACTGGCAGGAGCCATATGGTTGTCGCCTTTTGTATGCATGCAATCGCCCTGTAATTGCTTTACTTTATCAATAAGCGTAGCGATAGTCGTAGAAGCAATAGTTGGCGAGACAACAACGATGCTACGATGGAGATCAAGGTGTCGCGCCAAGTGACGATGTGATGATCATGACGGTGCTTCGGAGATGGAGATCACAAGAAACAAGATGAGATGGCCCATATCATATCACTTTTGATTGCATGTGATTGTATCCCTTATGCCATCTTATTTTGCTTTTGTTGACGGTTAGCATTATAAGATGATCTCTCACTAAATTTCAAGGTAAAAGTGTTCTCCCTGAGTATGCACCATTGCCAAAGTTCATCGTGCCGAGACACCACATGATGATCGGGTGTGGTGTGATAAGATCAATGTTCATCTACAATGGGTGCAAGCCAGTTTTGCACCGCGATATACTCGGGTTAAACTCTGACGAGCCTAGCATTGCAGATTATGGCCTCGGAACACTGAGACCGAAGGTCGAGCGTGAATCATATAGTAGATATGATCAACATAGTGATGTTCACCATTTAAAAACTACTCCATTTCACGTGATGATCGGTTATGGTTAGTGATTTGGATCACGTGATCACTTAGATGATTAGAGGGATGTCTATCTAAGTGGAGTTCTTAAGTAATATGATTAATTGAACTTAATTTATCATGACTTAGTCCTGGTAGTATTTGCAAATTGTTGTAGATCAACAGCTTGTGTTTAGCCCCCTGTTTTATTTTTGATATGTTCCTAGAGAAAACTAAGTTGAAAGATGATAGTAGCATTGATTGCGGACTGGTTTCGTGATTGAGGATTATTCATTGCTGCACAGAAGAATTATGTCCTGATGCACGCTAAATGACATACCTATTGCAGGAGCAGATTCAGACGTTATGAACGTTTGGCAAGCTCGATATGATGTGAATACTGATAGTTTAGTGCACCATGCGTTTACGGCTTAGAATCGGGATACAAAAAGTTTTTGAACGCCACGGAGCATATAGAGATGTTCCAAGAGATGAAAATTGGTATTTCAACTCATGCCCGTGTCGAGGAGTATGAGACCTCTGCAAGTACTTTGCCTACAAGATGGAGGAGAATAGCTCACACAGTGAGCATGTGCTGAATGTCTGAAGTACTACAGTTTGTTGAATCAAGTGGGAATTAATCTTCCGGATAAGATAGTAATTGACAGATTCTCTAGTCACTATCACCAAGTTACTGGAACTTCTGTGATGAACTATAATATGCAAGAGGATGACAGAAATGAATTCCCGGCTCTTCGTGATGCTGAAATCAACGAGGTAGAAATCAAGAAAGAGCATCAAGTGTTGAGGTTAAACAAGACCACTAGTTTCAAGAAAAGGGAAAGGAAAGAAGGTGAAACTTCAAAGAAGAATGAAGCAAGCAAGTTGCTACTTTCGGGAAGGAGCCAAGTCTGGACACTAAGCCTGAAACTGAGTGCTCTACGCAAAGGGACTGTCACTGGAAGCGAACTGCCCCAGTATTTGGCGGATAAGAAGGATGGCAAAGTGAACCAAAAGTATATTTGATATACATGTATTGATGTGTATTTTACTAGTGTTCATAGTAGCCCCTGGGTATTTGATACTGGTTCAGTTGCTAACATTAGTAGACTCGAAATAGGAGTTGCAAAAGAATAGAGACTAGTTAATGACGAGGGTGACGTGGTGTGTTGAAGTGATTCCAAGGTTGATAAGTCACCATGCACACTCCCTCTACTTCGGGTTAGTGTGTGGACCTAAATAAATGTTATTTGGTATTTGCGTTGAGCATGATATGATGGATCATGTTATGGCAATACGTTATTCATTTAAGTCAGGAGAATAATTGTTGTTCTGTTTACATGAATAAAAACTCTCTATGGCCATACACTCAATATAAATGGTTTATTAATCTCGATCGTTAGAGATACAATGTTCAAATATTTGAAGCCAAAGATACAAAGTTAATAATGATAGTGCAACTTATTTTGGCACTGGTTTAGGTAATATTGGTTGTAAAGCGCATGAAGAAAAGCTATGTGATGGGCTTTTGGAATCACTGATACTTTGCGAACCATGCCTCATGGGCAAGCAAGATGACTAAGACTCAGTTCTCCGGAACAATGGAGCGAGCTAATGACTTATTGGAAAAATACATATCGATGTATGCGGCCGCATGAGTTGTTGAGGCTCACGGCGGTGGGGTATCGTTATTTTTGACCTTCACAGATGATTTTAGCAGATTAGGGTATATCTACTTGATGAAACATAAGTCTGAAACATCTGAAAAGTTCAAAAGAAATTCAGAGTGAAGTGGAAAATCATCGTAACAAGAAAATAAAATTTCTACGATCTGATCGTGGAGGTGAATATTTGAGTTACGAGTTTGGCCTTCAATTAAAACAATGTGGAATAGTTTCACAAACTCATTCACACCTGGAACCCACAGCTAATGGTGGTTCCGAACGTTCATAACCGTACTTTATGGATATTAGGCAATCTATGATGTCTCTTACCGATTTACACTATCGTTTTGGGTTATGCATTAGAGACAGCTGCATCACACTAAATAGGGCACCGTCTAAAATCCGTTGAGACGACATGTGTAGAACTGTGGTTTAGCAGGAAACTTAAGATGTGTTCTTAAAGTTTGGGGCTGGCTTATGTGAAAAAGTTCAACTGATAAGCTCGAACCCAAATCGGGAGAAAAGGGTCTTCATAGGATACCCAAAGGAGACTGTTGGGCTACACCTTCTATCACAGATTCAAAGGCAAGATATTCGTTGCTAGAATGGATCCTTTCTAGAGAAGGAGTTTCTTCGAAAGAAGTGAGTGGGAGGAAAGTAGAACTTGATGAATAATTGTACCTTCTCCCGAATTGGAAAGTAGGTTATCACAACATCAGTTCCACTGATGCCTACAAACAATAGTGAGGAAGTTAATGATAATGAATAATGAAACTTCGGATTAAGTTGCTACCGAAACCTCGTTAGGTCAAACAAAGTACGTTCCGCACCAGAGTGGACGGTAATTATGTTTGGATGTCATGTTACGACATGCGAACTTACGAACTATGAGGAAGCGATGATGAGCCCAGATTCCGCGAATGGCTTGAGGCCATGAAATCTGAGATATCATCCATTGTATGAGAACAAAGTATGGACTTGACTTACTTGTCCGATGGTCGGCGAGCCATTGAGATAAATGGTCTTCAAGAGAAAGATAGACGCTGATAGTAGTGTTACTATCTACAAAGCTCGAATTGTCGCAAAAGTTTTTCGACAAGTTCTAAGGTGTTGACTACGATGAGATTTTCTCACTCGTATCGATGCTTATCAGTCTGTCCGAATCATGTTAGTAATTGCCACATTTTGGAAATCTGGCAAATGGATGTCAAAAAACTACATTCCTTAATGGAAATTTTAAAGAAGTTGTATATGATTCAACCAGAAGGTTTTGTCAATCCTAAAGGTGCTGACAAAATGTGCAAAGCTCCAGCGATCCATCTATGGACTGGTGCAAAGCATCTCGGGAGTTGGATATACACTTTGATGAAGTGATTAAAGTATATGGTTTTATACAGACTACGGGATGAAGCCTATATTTACAAGAAAGTGAGTGGGAGCTTGTAGCATTTCTGATATTATATGTGGATGACATATTGTTGATTGGAAATGATTTAGAATTTCGTGATGCATAAAAGGATACTTGAATAAGAATTTTTAAATAAAAGACCTCGGTGAAGCTGCTTTAAGTATTGAGCAATCACGATCTATAGACGTGAGATAGGTCGAGACGCTTAATAGGACTTTCACAAGCACATACCTTGACAAGATTTTGGAGGAGTTCAAAATGGATCAGTAAAGAAGGAGTTTTGCGTGTGTTACAGGTTGTAAAATTGGTAAGACTCAAAACCCGACCACGGCAGAAGATAGAAAGAGAATGAAAGTCATTCCCTATGCCTCAGTCATAGGTTCTATAAAGTTATGCCATGCTATGTACCAGACCAGTTGTGTGCCTTGCTATGAGTTTAGCAAGGAGGTAGATTAGTGATCCAGGGATAGATCACCGGATAGCGGTCAAAGTTATCCTTAGTTACCTAAAGGGAAAAGGAAATTTCTCGGTTATGGGTGATAAAGAGTTCATCGTAAAAGTTATGTCGATGCAAGCTTTTACACCGATCCAGATTGACTCAAAGTCTCAATTGGATACATATGAAAGTGGGAGCAATTAGCTAGAGTAGCTCCGTGCATGCAGCATTGTTAGACATAGAAATTTGCAAAATACATACGGATCTGAATTGTGCGACCCGTTGACTAAACTTCTCTCACAAGCAAAAATTGATCACACCTTAGACTCTTGGGGTGTAATCACATGGCGATTGTGAACAGATTATTGACTCTAGTAAACCCTTTGAGTGTTTGGTCACATAGTCGATGTGAAACTATGGGTGTTAATCACATAAGATAGTGAACATTGGTGTGAAATCACATGACGATTGTGAACTAGATTATTGACTTTAGTGCAACGTGGGAGACTGAAGGAAATATGCCCTAGAGGCAAATAAAGTTATTATTATTCCTTATATCATGTAATGTTTATTTTCATGCTAGAATTGTATAACCGGAAACATGATACATGTGTGAATAATAGACAAACGAGTGTCACTAGAAGCCCCTCTACTAGACTAGCTCGTTAATCAAAGATGGTTATATTTCCTAACCATAGACATGAGTGTCATTTGATTAATGGGATCACATCAGGAGAATGATGTGATTGACCTTGACCCATTTCGTTAGCTTAGCACTGATCGTTTGGTATGTTGCTAAGCTTTCTTCAGACTTAACATGTTCATATGATGATGAGATTATGCAACTCCCGTTTACCGGAGGAAACACTTTGTGTGCTACCAAACGTCACAACGTAATGGGTGATTATAAGGTGCTCTACAGGTGTCCCGAAAGAAGGGTACTTGTTGAGTTGGCGTATTTCGAGATTAGGCATTGTCACTCTGATTGTCGAATAGGTATCTCTGGGCCCACTCGGTAATGACATCACTTATAAGCCTTGCCAGGCATTGAACTACAAGAGTTAGTTGCGGGATGATTGTATTACGGAACGGAGTAAAGAGACTTGCCGGTACAAGACGATGAACTAGGTATTGAGATACCGACGATCGAATCTCGGCAGCAGAGATACAAACGATGACAAAGGAGACGAACACGTATGTTGTTATGCGGAGGCGGTTTGACGATAAAAATCTCTCGTAGAATATGTAGGAGCCAATATGGAGCATCCGGTTCCGCAATTGAGTTAGACCGAGATGTGTCGGTCATGTCTACATAGTTCTCGAACCCGTAGGGTCCACACGTTAACGTTCGATGACGATTGTGTATTATGAGTTATGTGATTTGAGACCGAAGTTTGTTCGGAGTGCCCGGATGAGATCGGGGACATGACGAGGAGGTCTCGAAATTGTCGAGAGGTAAAAGATCGATATTATTGGAAGGCTATATTCGGACATCGGAAAGGTTTCTGAGTGATTCGGGTATTTTTCGGAGTCCGGAGAAGTTACGGGAATTCGTATTGGCCTTGATGGGCATACGGGAAAGAGGAGAAAGGCTCAAGGGGGCTGTGCCCTTTCCCATGGCTGGTCCGGAATGGACTAGGGAACAGGGGCGCCCCTTCCTTTCTCCCTTCCCTTCCCCTTTTCTTCTATTCCATGTGGAGGTGGAATCTACTAGGACTAGGGAGTCCTAGTAAGTAGGACTCCACACTTGTGAGGCGCCACCTATGAGGGCCGGCCTCCTCCTCCCTCCATCCTTTATATACGTGGCCAGGAGGCCCCCATAGAGCCACAACACTTGATCATTGATCTCTAGCGTGTGACGTGCCTAGCTCCACCATAATCCACCTCGATGAGTATGTAGCGGTGCTTAGGCGAAGCCACATCCCTCAGCGTCGGTTGAACATCATCACCGTCACCACTCGTGTCCGATGCGATGCTGACGAAACTCTCCTGTGAAGCTTTTGTGGACGAGAGCTCACGGGACGTCATCGAGTGAACGTGTGCGAACTCGGAGGTGCCGTGGTTTGCGTACTGGATCGGTCGGATCGTGAAGACGTACGACTACATCAACCGCATTGTGCTAACGCTTCCGCTTTTGGTCTATGAGGGTACGTGGACACACTCTCCCCTCTCGTTGCTATGCATCAACCTGATCCTGTGTGTGCGGTAGGAAATTTTGAAATTACTACGTTCCCCAACACATAGTTCGCCTCAGTGCCGAGTCGCCATTAAGGACCTCGGCCCGTTGCACTACTTCTCGGTAATGAGGTGGTACAACGCGCCGCGGGTTCTTTCTACTAAGCAGCAGTGTGCAAGGACCTTCATTAATGGCAGGATGCTTAACTGCAAGCCTGTCCCCACGCCTATCGACACGAAGGCAAGGTCTCTGCGCTCGAGGCTCACCCGCCACGGAATGCGGCGTTCTACCGCTCCATCGTCGGCGCCCTCCAGTACTTGACGCTCACTCGGCGGACCTGCCGTCCGCTGTCCAGCGGTGTGTCTCCCCATGCACGCCCTCGCGACAATCACTGGAAACCTGTTGAAGCGGATTCTTCGGTTACATCCGCGGCACTATGGCTCTCGGTCTACATGACGAACCTCGACCTCGAACGACCTTGTTGCCTACAGTGACGCCGATTGGGCTGGCTGCCGGAGACCACGAGCTCTCCACTTCAGGCTACGCAGCGTCTACCTGGGTCCCTGCGCTCATAGTGTGGTCGTTAAACGACAAACCATGGTAATTCATCCACCGCTCCTAGGGCCGAGCGTGAGTTATATCGCGCTGTGGCACAGATCCGATCGCGAGAGTGCTCCTGGCTCCGGCACTTCTCCAGGAGTGCTCCTTGATTGTCCCGAAGGCCCACCACTTGTCTACTGTGACAAATGTCTGTGCAGTCTTCACCTCTCCGCCCAACCCCGTTCACACAGTCGCACGTAAGACATATTGAGCTGAAACGACATTCATTCGTTGCGAGGAGCAGGTGCGTCTTGGGACGCATTCGCGTTCTTCATGTTCCCACCGCTCACATTTTGCCGATGTTATGACAAGGGGTTACCGACGCCTACATTTGAGGAGTAAGTCGGTCCATTCAATGCGTCACGGTGATACGACGGCGGGGGGGGTGTTGACATAGCTGTGCATTATCCTGTTAGGATAATCTCCTACCGGTCCCCGCCTCTAGTTTTCCTTGTATAGATGAAGCTGGCTGAGGGCTGGCCCTTGTAGTTTATATACGTAGCCGTGCACATATGAGTAATACAATCCGAGAGTTGCAGTGCCTTCAACAGCCCCGCACCAACTCATCATGGGGCTGCGGACGCCCGATTGTTAAACAGATGCCCCCTCTAGGAACTCGTCTAGACTAGGCCCACTAAACCTTGCCGACACAGACAGCACAAAATTGCCACCCCAATCCAGGTGGAAGAAGTCTCCCTTCCTCGTAATATCCGGCTACCGCCATGGTTCCCGAGGCCACCGCCTCAAGCACGCCAAATGTACAAATTCGGGGGCCACCACCCCGACGACAAGAGTGGAACACACAAACATCTATATCCTAGCTTCTCGAAGGTTGCGCATCCAAGAAGGATAGGTGCAGCCGCCAACCGCACGCCCGGTCGAAACCCGAGTTTGGATTTCTCCCGTGAAGCCCACCACCCTGGAGATGGAAAGGATGCTCCATGACAACGCTCCAGGAGGAGAAATGGACACCGGAAGGCACCGCCGTTGCCCAGGTACCAGCCAGATCGGGCGGGCTTCGCTCAGAGCTCCTTCCCAACCACAGAACCTGGGAATCGTCGGATTTGTGGCACAGAGCGTCCCAGAACGTGGAGCATTGAAACCTGTGTCTGATACCCTAGGTCATGAAGTCACAACATATGCACTTTAGTGACCTGTCCGAGCGCCAGCACACTTTCTCACTACGCAGATCAAATCCACGCACAACCCGGCTGTGATCTGACCGAAGACGCAGGATCCATGGCGCATTGCCTCTCGCCGGCCAAGATCCGGCGACATCAGGCCTGAGGCCGCTGCTCCTCAGCTTCTCAAACCCTCACAAACACTAGGCGCGTGCCTCTGGACAGCTGAGCGCACTTCGAGCGTTGTTAGGCCCAAACTACACGCCGCTTGCCAGCGCTTGCTTCTCCCGCGCGCCGTGACACCCTCTTCTCCCCTGCCAGCCTCCCCCTTCTGCGCACAGGCAGGCCTCTCGCGCACATTAACGTCGCCTACCACGCCGACCGCCACCGCCATCACTCGCTCGCCTGCGGTGCCCCATAGTGGCGGGCCACACCCCCATGAGCTAGTCGCCGTCGTGCCCGTTCCCACCTCCACCGCTTCCACGTGGCAGACAGCTCCCCATCGCACAAACATCTAGGCGCATCCTCCCGACCACCAATTGATGGAAAGAAAGCCATGCCACTGAACTCTGCACAGGTTTGCCCAGATAGCGCTCTCCGGCGACGACAGCGGAGGAAGGGAAGCTGGTGTGGACGAAGGCCGACTGGCGGGGGGCGTCCCTAGTGCCGACGAGGACAGCACGGCGCGAATTCTCTGTTGGTGAAAAAAGAGTGACCCCATGTCAAACCTGTTTATTGTTCACGGCTTACTCTAAGATGGTCTACAGTCCAATAAGAAACATTACCGCAACTGATTTGTCGGGAAGGGCCCAGCGACGTGCCAAGACCACGGAATCAGTGCTTTGATAAAACCTATTTGGGTCCTCCAGCTACATGCTTCTCCTCTCTGCCATTAGTGTTTGTAATCAGACATGTGAAAGCTTGATGGAATGGTGGTACTACGTCCCAGATCCCTTAAATAACCAAAAGCAATTACGAGCGCCGAGTCGGTCCATCACCGAAAAATTGTTACTCTTGTACTTGAAAAATGTTAATCCAATAATTGAAAAATGTTAAAAGTGTGCATAAAAAAATGTTGACCATGATAAAAAAGTTAATGCTTTAATTAAAAAAATGTAATCAAGCATTTGAAAATGTTACAATGTGAAGTAGAAAAACTGTTGACCATGTATTTAAAATGTTAAATTTGTATTGTCAGAAAATTTAAAAATGTGTTAGAAAAATATTCTTGACATCAAACAATGTAGGTGAAATCCGATAGAGAAAACATAAGGAAAAACAAAGGAATGAAAATAAAACAAAAACACAAGAGAAGACATAATAAGAAAAACAAAAAACCCAATGAAAACGAGGAGGAAGAGAAAAGAAAACAACAAAACCGAAGACAAAAAAATTCAGTGAAAACCGGAAAGAATTAAAGAAAACCAAAAAAAACACGAAAAAAGAAAGAAAAGAAACAACAATGGAATAGAGAAAAACTGTGTGAGGAAAAAACAAAACGAAAAAGTACTAGAAGGGGCCAAATTGGGGATTTTCCCGGGGCTGCCAGTACCGTGTTCCGGGGGAATGGGGTGTGGTCTCGGCTAATATTAAAGCTTATATGGGCTGCCAACTGGGTTAGGGTTGGGACCGTCCAGTGCAGTTGTAAATGCACCAAATGTATCAGCACAGTACAAACAAATCGTTATTTTTGCGGATACGCGATTCGGTACCCTGGCGGCCGACATAGTCGCCCCTACCGTGGCGCCGCACACTTGACAGGAATCGGTCTACAATTCGCATGGTTTTTCGTCGTTCTCTAGAAAAAATCGTTTGTTCAGGAAGAAAAAAAAAACATACCTTTGTTTGTATTACAAAATTTGTACAAAAAATGTTAGCGGGTTTTGTAAAAAGCTCACGAATTAATTAGATAGTAGAAAAAAAAACTCACCGAATTTTTTCATACAGAAGTACACCACTTGAGAAATTCACAATTTTGAAAAAAAAAGTTCATCAATTTTACACAAAAACTTTCCCGATTTTGAAAAAGTTTCATTAGATTGAAAAAATCTCATTTTCAAAAAAAAAATTCACGATTAGTAAAAGAAAAGATTCATTGACACTGTTGTTATCACACATAGCCTTCATTGATTTTGAAAAAAATATCAGCAAACTTTTAAAAACCGTCCCCTCATTTTGAAAAAAGTCATCACTTTGCCAGAGTGTTACATCGCTACCTTAAAAAAGCGTGTCATCACACGATTTCTTAGATATAAAAAAGTGTCAATGATGTCTTGAAAATAAGCACAATCATTTGTATAATTTGGGAAAAAGAGTTACATTGAAAATGAACAAAAGTTCTCGCATTTAGCGAGGAAAAAGGAAAAGAAAAAAAAAAGAACCAAAAACCGTTCCAAAAAAGGAAAAAGGCCACAGACAAGAAAAAGAAAAACAGAAGAAAACAAACACCGTCGCAAAGAGCTTGAAAGAAAAGAAAAGACACTCATACAAGAAAAAGGAAAAAAGATTTGAAAGAGAACGAAACAAAGGGCGCGCCGCAAGATGAAAATAACCAATCAAAGGTGTTAGATGGTTGGTTTACACGTGGCGGGTACAATGAGACAAAAGAGTGTGCGTTCCATTTCCGCGTCTGGAGAGAAGCAGAAAAAAAAAAAAAAATACATGGGTCGGCTCAAGCGGCGGAAGGGAGAAATGTAGCGCCGTTTGCAAAGTGTACTATAATGGGTGCGATAAGGCGGCCGACCATAGTTTGTTTTTTTGCGAATAGCCCACCAAAGCAGCATGATCCTGTACCGGACGGGACATCTGTACCAATTCCGCACCAACGGGGCCAGCAACCGAGAAGGGCCGAGGAGGAGACAGGCGGGCCCGATCCGTGGAGGTTACGCGAGCGCCAAGGGCATATGGATCGAGCGCAAGAAAAGGTGGCGGATACCGGAACAAATGGGTCCAACGAACTGTGTTGTAAACGGCCACATCGTATAATTCTGTTCGTGCTTGTCCATGAACTTGGCTAGGAGTTGAGGGACCTGCTGTGTGGGTGGATGTGGATAATCCAGCTAATAATTCCTTTCCTAGTTCCAGTTCTTCTCCCATTTTAATTTCGTGAGCAATCCGAGAGCTAGATCGAAGTAGCTTGCAGTTTGGTATTTGGGCACCGAGTCTGGAGATCCAGGACAAACAATGACACCAGTTTCATGACCGCGGTAAGTTGCGGCATGCGACACGACTTGTCCGGCTGAGGGGCAGCGTCACCGAGATCTACGAGGACGGAGTTACCAAACGATGGGGCCAGAAGCTTAAGGTCAAGGTGAGATACTGCTCAAACCCAAGGATCTTAGCTAACCGTCAACGTACCCGCCTATATGGTTCAAGTCGTTCATAACCAATGTGGAATGGCGCACGCTCAAGTGACATGGGTTCCCTGAGGCGCTACACTAAGAGAAATCTAACTACTTGAATATTTTTATGTGAGGGTCACCCTAATAAATTTGACACCGTGCAATCAAAAAGGTGCCAAAAAAAAGGCTAAACTTCACCAAGTAGTTCATAAAAGCGTGATAAGACATAACCCTTCCATCGGAGGTACGATTACACTGTCTTCGCACAATTTCACCAACAACGCCGGCCATGGGAAGCCAAAAAAATGCCGAACGTGTGTGTGTAAGTTTCAGCTGAAACAGTTCTGCCAAAAGTGCTTGTCGTGGTGGCCTGAATCAATGTGGTACGTGGCAACACAAAACTTTATATTGGCATACTAGTGTTTTTGCTGTAGTGTCGAATTTCTGGCATAGCACATTTCTTCCCCGTCTCGCTAGGCTTGTACGTTGGCGTCCACCTCCCCAAAACTTGTCTGATCCCACAAGATGCATGCCACTAAATATCACCGCTGACATCTATAGATAAAAAAGTATTTAATAAAAAGTTGACAACGTCGGTAATTTAAAAGTGGCAATCATATGGCTCGGTTGTCATGTCGTACCATGACATTCATGTCATGTACTTACAATATCGACTCTGAGAACCACTAATCTGCATTAAAAACGATAGAGACTTTACACACACATGCACCATTTACAAAACAAAGTTAGATGCCTTTATCAGTTTACGCAATTTAGTGATCGTGGCTTGCTAGGGTTCCAAAATAAAACCGTCGCTACAAGGTTCATCATCAATTATGATTAGAAGTGATAATTAACGTGCGGGGTGTATGAATGAAGGGACTTAATAAAAAAATATCTCTAAACGCCATCTTAACTTCGTTTAGTGACCCTGTGTAAAATCCCGTGACTACAAGCCCTTAGTTTGCGAAAATACATATGTCTTAACTAAGGTGAACACAAAGAACTTAAGGACATCTTTCCATTTGGATAACCAGCATGTAGAAGAAGAACATCGAAGGATCACAGACAAACAAAAAGATTTGTAGCAAAATCCACTATGCCGCAAAGATACAAAAAAACGCAAATTCAAGTGATAAGCAGACAGAAATGTCAATTAATAGACTTGACCGCCATAATAATAGATCTGAATAAAATACTTGAATATATAAGCAATAGGGTCTATCTACATAGAAACTTTTGTGCGAATACTCATACAGCGTATAATCTTCATGTCAATTCTATAATCGCAGACACAGAATATGTGAACTCGACAAACACTAATGCCACTTGTTGGGAAACCGGCAAACGTAAGTAAAAGCCACAAAAAAAAATTGTCCTACGAATGAAACACATATATGAAGGATGGCAAGATGCGATTAGATTGGATCTTATAACCAACTAGAGTTGAAGCGAAATACAGAGGTAGGTGCAGATTTCCAGAGTTAGGATGTAAACCTCCCAACTGCAACGACAAGAAATTCCCTCGAACAAAAACCAGACGAAGACACAATCTCTCCGTCGCGATTGGCACGCGGGTACGAAGTTCACGTAATACGAATCCCTTAGGCGGCAGCCGCTCACCGTTCAGAAAAAATAGCATCGCTGGTGGAGAACAGACGGGGTGTTGGTGGAGCAGAACCTCGAGCAAACATGCGTTGAAACTACCCATGGAGAACGACAAAGGAAAGAAGGGGTTAGCCTACGCAGAGAATGTGACTTTGGCATAGAGGAGCAGATTACCCCTCCGATAGACATTGAGCCGCATGGAGGGAGGGGCTTCCTCCCTAGGGGCGGCGCACCAAAGCTGGGGCCTACCCCAAAACCTAAACATGCAAGGCTTACGGGGCACTATGGCCCTAAGGCCCATCTGGACAATGCCCCTCCCATAGGACACTAAGCCTATGGATGCTGGCCCCACGGGCGCCTAACCTTTTGTTGTGTAACAGCCAAAAGTACCCTAAAATATTATTTTTTAATATTATTGGTTGAATCCTCATGACATCATAGCATTGCATCAATAAACAAGTTGCCTTTGTGACCCAGGGTGATTCTGGGTGTTTATAAACTTATATCTCATAGTTTATTTTTGACCTTTTTTGTGCTGGCCGAAATACAGTACCCCTTTCCGCTTTTTTCGGGTATCCAGCACAAGAACCAATCGGACACTTGCACGTGGGCCCTACGAGACCACATTCAAATTTTTTTCCGTAACTGGGAAGACTCAATGTTCTCAAAAATGAGTCGGAAGTTTGTCGGTGGTTTCTTTTGTTATATTGTTTTGAGGCCGCACATCAATTCGTTTTCGATTCAACGTCCGGTTGCTACGCCGAACGTGTGGAATAAGTTGGCAATATTAACCAGTCAAAATAATAATAATTTACAAAATGAAAACTATAGGGTGCTAATGTCCATATTCCCTCTCTTCCTGCAGATCCAAAGCGCATTAAATCTCCCAAAACTCACCCAAAAAAACCCCGCAATCTAGGCCCCCCTACTATAATAATGGGAGGTCATGTCCTTCACTTTGGGGGGCAAACCCTAGTTAGGGAAGGAGGGAGACAAACCTCCCCAATTTACTCCTGGAAGCCCCATCCTCGGTTACCAACCTGACCAATCACGCCAGTCGCCAGCCCGCGCACGGCTCGATGTCTTTCCGATCCGGCTTAGGATTCCAACGATCGAGAGGCACCTCCTCGAGTACCCACGCGTCGACTGTGATGGTTGTCAGCTCAGCCGCACATGAGCAGCACAGTCGACGCCCGGCACCCTCCGATCCCTTCATCATCCCGTCTCTCCATATCCTTCCAGACCTCTCAACCTTTGGCCACAGCATCTTCATCGTGAGAGGAGTTGGACCGAAGGACCACAACTCCGCCACCGGAACCACCCTCCGAGTTCGCACCCTCCGGACACTCGATCTGCGGATGGATGAGTTCGAGGAACCTGTATGCTCCTCCGCCGTCCCTGTGTTAGGATCAATGCCTTCCCCAACCCACATGACGCCACGACCATTAGTCTCCGGCGAGATCAGCATCGCGCCTCCACAAAAAAATCATTGTGGTCGTTGTTGTACAACGACGTGGTTAGTGGGCTATTTGGTAGGGCTGATCTTGGTTCGGAGGATGCTGGCCACACGTTGGTTGTTCACCTGTAGTATGGTAGTGTAAGATGAATGATGATACCATCAATGAGTGTTGATGCATGTATTGGACAATTTCAATCTGTATATGATCGCTGTTTGAATAAAGCCAATGCATATGCAAACTATCAATAGTAATTTTAGAATGTGCAAAAAATGAGGTCGTGACAGCAATAAATGATGGCACAATAGCTTTTTTTATGGGCCTCGGAAGGTACCAGTGGCGGGCCATCAAAAAGGGCACGCCACTGTTGTAGGGGTTACCGACAGGCAGAAAACAAAATTTTACGACTACGCACCAGCCCAACGCAGGACCACTATGGAGACTGCATAGAAGGTTTGATCATTTTCGTTTACCGACTCGTAGCGCAGCGGGGCAGTATAGTCGTGCGATCGGCGGTTGCAGATACCCGCAGATATGATTACAACCTCCCAACGCGCGAGGAGTATACCTCATCCGCACTGGACTAGCCGTCGGGCAGGACCTGAAACTCGAACGGTTCGGCTCGGGTAGCCCTGGGAGGCTCACAGAACTCGGACGTCACATGGACAGCGCCTTCTGGAGGCACTCTCTAACAGCCCTCGGGGGCACTAAGATCGAAACTACGAGCCTCTCTACAGGAGTGGCACACATACGGTGTCAATATATCCGGCAAGGGCCTTCACCGTCCAGGAACTAGTTCCTACGGAAACCCAGATGCCCTTACGGCTCTCCAAAAGTCCCATGTCACGGGGGGAGAGAGAAGCCAGATCATTGCAATTGACACTTGTATGTGAAAAAGGATGTGAGCGTGGAGGGCGTGCCCCTCCACCCCCTCATATATTTAGGAAATCCCAGAGAAGGCTAGGAGGTGGTTTTACACTAAAAACCCGCAAAGGCAACGTGAATGAAGTCCTTCCACCAGAAGGGCATATGGGTGAAGCCAAGGAACAAGAGGGGCTACAAGGAGGAGCCACATAATTGGCCGGCCACACCCTGGGGGGGCCCCATGAGGGGGCTGCCATCCATCCATGTCATACCCTAGACTCTTTTGAAGTAAGCCCCAAAAGGTTGGATTTCATAAAATAATCCAAAAAGCAATTTCGACTATTGCGACGAACATTTTTTAGCGTCCGTTCGAACTGAAAATCATTTATGTGTGCTTAGAACATTATAGTACCACTAAAATAATTTTCCACACGTTCCAGAAAAATTCCGGGATTGGTGATTCATCTGCGAAAAGCATCTGAAGCGGTATTCCGCCCGGTGCATGCCCGGAACCCATTTCCGGTTTTCATTCCTGATAAATCAAGAAAGTTTCCAGAATGATTCTAGCCACCTCCAAGAATTTCAGGCCTGTGCTGAAAAACCAATTGAAACTTATGGTATCCCTAAAACAACTTTTCAGTTTTACGGAAAAATCCGTGTGACCTCTTCTCGGATTAGGAACTTTCCGCGTCTCACAGAACAAACTTTTTTCCCGCGAAACTTTCCTCAGAATCCTTGACTAGTATTCAGCCGAATTAGATGACCCTTAAGCGTGCATGACCATATAGGTTCGGTGAAGTGTATAGACGTGACCTGGAACACCCTTCCGACAATGAGTCAACATCGGAGCCGTGGAATCCATATTGACCCCATTTACACCACACGAATGAGTATTCGAGTGAACTCAGCTGCCGTTGGCGTATTCCTGTTGATTAGCGATATAGTTATAATAACCGGGTGAGACATGCTGGCAATCCCTATGGATCAACTCCTTGGCCACTATGCCAGAGTTACCTACGTTACCGGGTATGTTCTCTTTCGAGTTTCCAGTGTGTCCGGGCTCCCCGTGATCAAATCACAAAGTGTCTTGCCAGACCGATTTGATGGATACTATAACACCGAGGAGGGGCACAGGAGGATATCTCATCCGTCGCCGGACGGAGCAAATCCAAATCTCGAGCTATAGAAGTTACTTGGAACACACTTTTTCCATGAACCCGTACAGCCGCGCGTAATAGCCAACCATTAAACGGATGAAGTTTTTCAACAAACCGCAAAGTTAATGAAGGCAAGCATGAAGAAATCGACTACTCTGTCACCACGATCCACAAGGAAATCAATGCAAACGTTAACATCTCTGTGTATTAACCATTTAACTTGTGACGAAGGATCTCATAGCATAATCAATTCGGGTCGATTCAACACCAAATGTTTGCTAACAATTGTGCCATCAACAAATTGGCAAGCATGAGTCATGTGGTCAATGATCAGGGAACAAACAGGATCATAATGGCAATAACTTGAGCCAGTCATAGAGGCTTGATAGGAATACACTTTTACCGTTTATTATCCCAACAGGGGACATGAGTTCCTCCAAGCACGTTTTATTTGTAGACTAGAGAATCATTGCCAGTTATAGATATCGGAATATAAACCTAATTATGAACAGGGAGATATCAGAACATTTATATTGCCTCTAGGGATACTCCTATAGACTCCCACTTGCACTAGACTCAATAATCTCGTTAAGGTAATGGCACTTACACCTGTGGCACACGGTGTAAATATGCTTCGCTTGTGGGTATAGCCTGATGTCCACGGCTATTCACAAATGGCTCCGTGTTATCTTGCATTAAGCCTCGCGTTTTCAACGCATTTCACAATATAATTACGTATTTTGTGTGGACTTGGCTTTGTATGTATGTGAATCACAGGTCGAACCTGGAATTCCTTAGACGAGCTTATGAGCAACTACCTGCAATAGCTGTCCCAGACCAAAGCCTTCTTGGAACATAATAAGGTTTATGAAAGAAAGAAAACTATATGATTCAGCATCTTGTTTGTCCTCAAAAGCCGGCACATACGTCGCGCCTCTGTTGATAGAATTCGCCACAGTAACTTGTTGGAATTTGAAACTAACCTGTGCCACCACATTGTTGTGTTACACAAAACCCTCAATTTAAATCCAAAATCGCATGGAGCATGATGAAGACTGTATCGATGTAAAATTTAACAACGAAGCCTCTTCATGTTTCCGACTGCGAGGACGAAACCAGCACCGAAAACATGCCATCAGTGCTACTCTCTATAGCATGCAATTGACGCTGTTCGCTGTGATTTCCACTAGATCAGAACTTTGATAACTTGGTAACTCCTATATCGGCACACAACTTGGCAGTGATCAGAAATATATGGTTGTTTTACATTGCCTGGATCATATTAATCCAAACACAAGAGTGTGTGGAATTTTCCATCATGAATGTATTGTACCACTCAGTGCCCGTTTTCGGACACCGAGTCTTGTAAAAACCTTTCCATGACTTCGGCAAGAATCAATCCTGGCGTTTATAAATGATAAAAAGTTTTAGCATCTTGTCAATATGTAATCATGCTCAGCCCCATTTAGGTAAGCTATCTCCAAGATCATCATGCCTAATATTAAGGATATTTAGCTCAAGGCACTTCATGCGAAAAAACTATTTCAAATGAAGTACTAATTCGTTCAAGAAATTTATTTCCTCCATCAACAAATGTGTTCAAGCACACAACATTTTTGAAATATTATTATGATCCACTTTCTTTCTTGAATCACAAGACCCAATCTTAGTCCATTGCCATGAAGCAAACCCCTTTGACCATTTCATCAAAAACATGAGATTCACCAACTCCCACTTTGCTATCTTCTTGCCATCGCTAGAACCCCCCAGTAATCACAAACCCTAGACTATTGAAAGCAGTGATGACAGACGCTATAAGCATCGATGGATTCGTACAGATTACCAGACTGTATCCACATACAAGTCCTGGGTTTTGTATTTCATGTTAGCTAGCCCAACTCTTTCGCCATCCATGTCCCTTCATATTAATGTGTGAAAATATGTTTAATCGGCTGTGTTCAAAACCCGACCGACCGACACCGACTTTACGCATCGCCTACGGTGAGCACAATCTCGAGCGTAGTCAACTCCTGAACTTGTTTGCAACAAGTCGAGCTTATGGCACTCGAAACATTTATCGCGTATCAGTTTTAATTTTACAGGTTTCATAATATTCGTTAGACTCTGAAGGTGTCTCCGACATAGTGTAACATGATTTTACTCTTGAATCACTGATATGGAAACTATCTCGGATTGTATTGGCATTTAGCCAATTCCGGAGGTCTAGGGGGGGGGCCCACAACCGCACTCCTTGTGTATACGCTCAGGTTCTCCTGCTTGTCTCACAACCACACAGACTCGTTCCTGGCGCCCCTGCGCGGTTTTGCCCTCGCGCCTTGCTGTATACCTGGTTCAGCTGCAAGTTCGCCTGCCCATCCCACCGCCTTTTCTGTCGGGACGGGGCAGCGGGGGTCGGGGTGGTCGACGGGGACGACGGCGATGGGGAGGCAGGCCGGCGGGGACAAAGCGGCGACGTAGACGAGGCTGACCGGCGAGGGAGAGCTCCGGGCGGTGGCGTCGTGCGGCGAGGGCGAGGCGGCGCGGTCGGGCGCGTCGGGGCGAGCGGCGTCGAGGGAGCCGGCCGGCGAGGGAGAGCGGGATCCGGGCGGCGGCGTCCAACGGCGACGGCGACAGGGCGGATGGGATCGGGGGATCGCCCCGATCCAGATCCAGCCGAGGGAGGGGGCGACCGAGCGCCAGGCGGCTGGTCGGGGAAGAGGAGAGGACGGGGCGACGTCGGTGTGGATCAACACGTAGTCCGGCGAGGCCCAGACAGCTGCGTCGGTCTCGTAGTATCTACCAGGAAAGAGAAGAGGGGGAAGAAACAGTAAAACACGGCAATAATGCAACAGGGATGATGACATGTCTAAATGATATGCCGGGGGTGATATACAGCCTAACTAAGCGATTTAGTTAATTTAGGAATTTATTCGGTATTTATTTAATTAAAGTTGGACACTATTCATTTATCGAAATCGGTCTAACTGTTCAATGTTCTCATAGCTGCGGGGTCGACGGATGATACAGGGGCGTATCCGGGTTGTATCGTCGTTCTGAGCAAGTTTCGTATAAAAATATTTTACATCGGAGTTACGGTTTATTTAAAGATATGATTTCTAAAGTTTTTATAATTCTGAAATTTTATTAATTATTAATTCAACATTATCCGAAAAGTAATTGATGACGTCAGCATGACATCATGCTGACGTCAGCAGTCACCTGACAGGTGGGTCCACCTGTCATAGGCTGTTAGGTAATTAGGTTTAATTATTTTATTACTGATTACTGTTTAATTAACACTAATTAGTTAATTAGATTAACCTAATCAGGATTAATAAACTAATTAATTAATTAATAATAATTTTTAATATTTTAATTATTTTTTTTATTTATATTTCTTAAAACTGTTTCTGGGCCGTGGGCCCCATTCGTCAGCGTCACAGGGGTTCGGGCCCACTGGGCAGTGGCCCAGGGCGGGACACTCCGGGGCGTGCCCCTTTTGGGAAGCGAAGACATAGTCCGGGGAACCAAAGGACGCAGGGCGGAGAGGTCCTTGCGCGGCAGCGGAATGCTGGAGTCGGAGGAAATCTGGCTCTCTGAGAGAGGAGGCTTAGGGTGAGGGTGCAATGAGGAAGAGGGAGGACCTCTTCTAAATGGGTCAAGGCCTACGACCGAGGAGGAGAAGAGGGGTTCTCGGGGGGGGGGCCGCTTCCGGGGCGGGGTAAGGACCCGAGGACTTGTCTCCGGGGGAAGGAAGACGGGAGAGGGGGGGACGGAGAGGAGAGAATGGACTGGATCTATCATCTCTACAATAACCCCGCGAGGAGAGAACTGACGTTCGCGAGACGGCACCGGGCGGAGGAGAGAGCCCTGAGAGAATGAGGAAGAGAGAGGAGGACGATAGGATGGATGCAGGGGCAGAGGGGCGAGAGCGAGAGCAGCAGAGGGGGGGAGAGGAACAACGGAAACCGTGATCCGTAGGGAAGGTGTGACTGGCCGCAAGCGGGCAAGGGCATACGGAATGTATCGGAACTCGGAGTCATCCAAGATAGCATTGTGCTCCCCTCGTAGACGTACGACAGCGGAGTAGGCGGCATCATGGACTGCCATCTCAATCGTCACGCCTAATCCGTGAAAAAGGTGTAGCTCGGTGTCTGAGTTGTTCTGCTGATCATAAATCCGAACTTCAGCATAGTACTGTTCCTGGTTGAACTCGCGGTAAACCTCATAAACCAAGTACTCAGGGTACCAACGGTAGCCAAGTCTGGTCATGAGAGCGATCAGGACAGCTGGAAACCCAGGGGTATTACGAGCCCAAGTGCGAAGCACAAGCTGTGTCGTAGGACGCGGTGGAAACAAACGGTCCATCTGAAAATAGAGGAAATTCAGGTTTGTCAAACGACAATAAGAGGTTTAACACAACTCGGAGAGAAAGGTTAAACAAAACAATGGAAAGGAAAATGATTATCAGACTAATCAGATCAACGACAGGGAAATCACACAGATATCCAGCTCTCCGGGTAGACAGAATTTACGAGATCCTAAGTGTCGGCGTTAGTAAACTTCATTTAACCCGAGTAGAAGAGAGATCAGAGTCCCAAAGTATAGACGAGAAATAAAAGATCCTAATACCACCCAGTTGGCAATGTGGGCCCGTAAGCCACACAGCCAAGTTAGTAAAACGGTTTCCTTTGTCTAGACTCAACTTCGGCCAAGGAATTGGAAAGGGGGATTCCTACAGGCAGTCGGCTCTGATACCAACTTGTGGCGCCCCCTGCTCGATCGTACACTAATCATGCACGCAAACATGTACGATCAAGATCAGGGACTCACGGGAAGATATCACAACACAACTCTAAAACATAAATAAGTCATACAAGCATCATAATACAAGCCAGGGGCCACGAGGGCTCGAATACAAATGCTCGATCATAGACGAGTCAGCGGAAGCAACAATATCTGAGTACAGACATAGGTTAAACAAGGTGCCATAAGATGGCTAGCACAAACAGGGATACAACAGATCGAACAGGCGCAGGGCCTCCTGCCTGGGATCCTCCTAACTACTCCTGGTCGTCGGCGTCCTGGACGTAGTAGTAGGCTCCGCCCTGGTGGTAGTAGTCGTCGAAGGTGGCGTCTGGCTCCTGGGCTCCAACATCTGGTTGCGACAACCAGCAAGAAGGGAAAGGGGGAAAAGGAGGGGGGAAAGCAACCGTGAGTACTCATCCAAAGTACTCGCAAGCAAGGATCTATACTACATATGCATGGTATATGTGTAAAGAGGCAATATCGGTGGACTGAACTGCAAAATGCCAGAATAAAAGGGGGATAGCTAGTCCTGTCGAAGACTACGCTTCTGGCAGCCTTCGTCTTGAAGCAATAGAAGAGATTAGTTGGAAGTTAACCAAACAACAACGTAAAGCATAATCCTACCCGTCGATCCTCTCGTCGCCACCATGCGAGAGAGCGACCACCGGGTTATATCTGTCACTTGTGAGGGTGTGTTTTATTAAGTATCCATTTCTAGTTGTCATGAGGTCGGAATACAACTCCGGGTCGTCCTTTTACCGAGGGACACGGCTATTCGAATAGATAAACTTCCCTGCAGGGGTGCACCACATATTCCCCAACACGCTCGATCCCCTTTGGCCGGACACACTTTCCTGGGTCATGCCCGGCCTCGGAAGATCCACACGTCGCAGCCCCACCTAGGCTCAACAGAGAGGTCAGCACGCCGGACTAATCCTAGGCACTCTGGGGTCTGGGCCCATCGCCCAGTGCGCTCCTGCACGTTGCGTACGCGGCCGCGAGCAGACCTAGCAACCCACACGATCACGGCGGTTACGTTAGCGCGGTCCAACACGGTGCGCGCCGCTCAGTCGCTGACGTCAAGAAGGCTTCAGCTGATACCACGACGCCGGGATACCCATAACTACTCCCGCGTAGTTGGTTAGTGCGTATAGGCCAGTGGCCAGACTCAGATCAAATATCCAATCTCGTTAAGCGTGTTATTATGAAGTAAACGCGAACGCCGACCAGGGCCTGGCCCACCTGTCTCCTAGGTGGTCTCAACCTGCCCTGTCGCTCCGCCACAAAGATCCACTCAAAGGGCCGTTGGGACAAAGGTCCTTTCAGCCCCCAATCCGTGAATCACTCGCGGGTACTCTTCGAGCCGACCCGACTTTAGTCACCATTTGTATAGTATGTATATATGTATAGTATAACCCGTGATCACCTCCCGAGTGATCACGGCCCGATAGTATAGCAAGGCAGACTGACAAGAATGCAGGGCCAATGATGATAAACTAGCATCCTACACTAGGCATTTAGGATTGCAGGTAAGGTATCAACAAATGTAGCAACAGTGACAGGCTATGCAGCAGAATAGGATTAACCGAAAGCAGTAACAGGCTACACTACTCTAATGCAAGCAGTATAGAGAAGAATAGGCGATATCTGGAGATCAAGGGGGGGGCTTGCCTGGTTGCTTTGGCAAGTAGGGGTCGTCAACAACGTAGTCGGTCGAGGCACCAGCAGCTGCGTCGGTCTCGTAGTCTACCGAAGAGAAGAGGGGGAAGAAACAGTAAACACACGGCAATAATGCAACAGGGATGCATGACATGTCTAAATGATATGCCGGGGGTGATATACAGCCTAACTAAGCGATTTAGTTAATTTAGGAATTTATTCGGATTTATTTAATTAAAGTTGGACACTATTCATTTATCGAAATCGGTCTAACTGTTCAATGTTCTCATAGCTGCGGGCGTCTGACGGAGATACCGAGGGCGTATCCGGGTTCGTATCGTCGTTCTGAGCAAGTTTCATGTATAAAATATTTTCATCGGAGTTACGGTTTAAAAGATATGATTTTCTAAAGTTTTTATTAATTTCTGAAATTTTAATTAATTATTTAATTCAACATTATCCGAAACAGTAATTGATGACGTCAGCATGACATCATGCTGACGTCAGCAGTCACCTGACAGGGTGGGTCCCACCTGTCATAGGCTGTTAGGTTAATTAGGTTTAATTAATTTAATTACTGATTACTGTTTAATTAACACTAATTAGTTAATTAGATTAACCTAATCAGGATTAATTAACTAATTAATTAATTAATTAATTAATTATTTTAATTATTTTAATTATTTATTTTTATTTCTATTTTCTTAAAACTGTTTCTGGGCCGTGGGCCCCATTCGTCAGCGTCACAGGGGTTCGGGCCCCACTGGGCAGTGGCCCAGGGGCGGACACGTCCGGGGCGTGCCCCTTTCGGGACCGGAATGGTCCTTTGCTCAAAAGGGGACGCACGGCGGTCGGCCGGGGCGGCTTGCGCCGGCCGAGGCCAACGCAGGGCCGGAGGCGGGCGGCGGCGCGTGGCTGGAGCGGCCGCGGCCGCGCGCGGTGGCTGAGCGGCATGCGGGCGGCGGTCGCGCTTATGCTAGCGGGGGTTCCGGACGTGCGGTTGGCGCGAGAGCGCGCGGGCTCGCGAGCGAAGGCAGTGTGGGCGGCGCGCGCCTGCGCTTGCGACAGAGCGAGGCCGCCGGGCGCGGCGCGGCGAGGCCAGGGCGCGGGCGCGTGCGCGAGCCTAGAGGGGGGGAGATGCCCGAGGCCTCACCGGGATCCTTGGTGACTGGGCAACAGCGGGGGTCGGGGTGGTCGCGAGGAACGACGGCGACGGGGATGGCAGGCCGGCGGGGACAAGGCGGCGACGTGACGAGCAGCCGCTAGTGGAAGCTCCTCCGCCTGTGGCGTCGTGCGGCGAGGGCTGAGGCATAGCAGCGTCGGGCGTCTGTCGGTTCACGGCGTTTCCGAGGGAGCCCGGCCGTCGAGGAGATCGGATCGCGTGAACGACCTCCCGTCCCCCCTCGCGGCGGCTCTTCGTCCATGCCTCCCTCGCCGTGAACGTCCGTCCGCCCCTTTCGTCGCCGCATCCCTCGCTCTCACCATCCTCGCCGCCCTCCCTCCTGCTCTCCTGCTACCCCTCCCCTCGGCGCTGCCCTGCCGCGCCCTTCCACCGGCCGGCAAGCCTTCCGGCTCCCTCGCCTGTCTGGCCTCGATCACGCGCCGCCTGTCCCCCGGCCTGCTCCCCGTCGCCGTCTCCTCGTCGACACCCCGCCCCTATCCGCCCGTCCCTACGAGTCCGCGTGGAGGCTCGGTGCCTCTCCCCCCTCTCTGCCGCGCACGTCGCCCCCGCGCTCCCTGGCCTCGCCGCGCCTCTCATCCGGCCTTGGCCTCGCCTCTGTCGCACTCGCCGCTCTCCATTGCCTTCCGCGCCGCACTCTGCTCCTCCACTCCTTCGCTTCAGGCTCCCGTCCGCTCTCTCTCCTCCTCTCTCCCGCTCCACCCTCTCCCCGCTTCGCCCGCGCGATCCGCTCTCCTCGTCTGCTCTCCTCCCCCCCTTCCTTCGCGCCCACCTCCTTCCGTCGCTCCCTCCCGCCCTCCGGTCCCCGCCTCTTCTTCCCCTTGTTTCCCTTCCTTCTGTTTCCTCCTTGCGCCTCCGCCCATCCGACCGGACCGGTCTCCCCATTCCCGATGCGGCCCAGGCACGCCGGACGTGCCGCCGCACGCCATTGGTGGCCCGAACTCCCGTGGACGCTGACCGAATGGTGCCCACGCCGAAACAGTTTTAGAAAATAGAAAGTAAAAATAAATAATTAAAATAATTAATTAATTATCTTAATTCAATTAATTGTTAATTAATCCTGATTAGGTATCTAATTAACTAATTAGTGTTATTAAAAAACCAGTAATCAATAATTAAATTAATTAAACTAATTAACCTAACAGCCCTATGACAGGTGGGCACCCACCTGTCAGGTTGACTGCTGACGTCAGCTGATGTCATGGCTGACATCATCATTCTGTTTCTGGATATGTTGAATTAAATAATTAATTAAAATTTCAGAATTAATAAAACTTAGAAAATCATATCTTTTAAAACCGTAACTCCGATGAAATATTTTATCATGAACTTGCTCGAACGACGATACGTAACCACGGATACGCCCTCGGTATCTCCGTCGACGCCCGCGCTATGAGAACGTTGAACAATTAGACCGATTTCGTAATGAATAGTGTCCACTTTATTAAATAATCCGAATAAATTTCTCAAATTAACAATCGCTTAGTTTAGGCTGTCATATCACCCCGGCATATCATTAGACATGCATGCATCCCTGATTGCTTATTCCGGTTTTACTGTTTCTCCCCCCTCTTCTCTCGTAGATTTCTCGAGACCGACGCGCTGCTGGTGCCCCTGGGTCGACCGACTACGTGTTGACTACCCCTACTTCCCCAGAAAACGGCAACCAGGCAAGCCCCCCCCTTAATCACCAGATCGCCTATTCCTCCTCTATACTGGCTTGCATTAAGTAGTGTAGCATGATACTGCTTTCGGTTATCCTATTCTGCTGCAAGCCTGTCATTGTTGGCTACTGTTGTTGATACCTTACCTGCAATCCTATACCTAGTGTAGGAGTGCTGTATATCATCATTGGCCCTGCATTCTTGTCGTCTGCCTTGCTACCTACTCGGGCCGTGAGCACTCGGGAGGTGATCACGGGTGTATACATAACTATATGCACTATACAGATGGTACTAAAGTCCGGTCGGCTCGAAGATTATCCCAGCGAGTGATTCACGCTTGGGGGCTGAAGGACTTTGTCCACGGCCCCTTTGAGGGTCTTGTGGCGGAGCGACAGGCGGTTGTGACCACCGGAGACAGGTGGGCCAGGCCCTGGTCGGCGTTCGCGTTTACTTCATAAAACCCCTTAACGATTTGGATATTTGACTGAGTCTGGCCACGGGCCTATACGCACTAACCAACCTACGCGGGCAGTTATGGTTGGATCCGCGGCGTCGTGTTATCTAGCTGAAGCCTTCTTGCGTCAGCAACTGATCGGCGCGCGCCGTTGTTGGACCGCGCTAACGTACCGCCGTGGGATCGTGTGGGTTGCTAGTGTCTGCTCGGGCCGCGGTACCAACTGGCAGGAGCGAACCTGGGCGATGGGCCCAGACCCCAAGTGCCTAGATTAGTCCGGCGGCTGACCCCTCTGTTGAGCCTAGGTTGTGGCTTGCGACGTTTGGGTCTCCGATGCCGGGCATGACCCAGGAAAGTGTGTCCGGCCAAGGGATCGAGCGTTTGGGATATGTCTGTGTTCAACACCTCAGGGAAGTTTTATCTATTCGAATAGCCTTGTCCCTCGGTAAAGGACTACCCGAGTTGTAGCCGACCTCATGACAAACCTAACAAAATGGATACTTAAAACACATCCCTTACAAGTGGACAGAATATAACCGGTGTCGCTCTCCTCGCATGGTGGGCGATGGAGGATCGACGGGTATGTTATGCTATACGTTGTTTGTTTGGGGTTAACTTCCAACTTATCTTCTATTGCTTCAAGACAAGGCTGCCAGAAGCGTAGTCTTCGACAGGACTAGCTATCCCCCTCTATTCTGCATTCGCAGTTCGTCCACCGATATTGCCTCTTTACACTATACCATGCCATATGTGTATAGACCTTGCTTGCGAGTACTTTTGGAGTGAGGATCTCACGTTTGCTTTCCCCCCTCCTTCCCCTTTCCCTTCTGTGCTTGTTGTCGTGCAACCCAGATGTTGGAGCCCAGGAGCCAGACGCCACCTTCGACACTACCACCCCAGGGCGGAGCCTACTACTACTTCCTGACT
>CM022302.1:58450002-58496275 GCA_011799875.1 Thinopyrum elongatum
GCCCATTTTAACGTCATTATACGTGCCTATGCACGAAATACAATACATCGTGCAATCATACAGGATGGTTTCGAGCGAGTGTGTGCGTGTGTTTGCTTACTTGCTTGTAATGTGTTTGTTTCGAAAGAAAAACCTGGACATCTAAAAAAAGACACGTGCACGCATCTGCATCTAAAAAAATGCTGCACGGTGTGGGGGAGCGGATAGGGTGTGGAGGGCCCAGTGTGGAAACTCTAGATGAGACAAAGGAAAAAACAAACTTATCTTTATCTATTTAGAAAACAAACTTTATCTTATCTCTCCAGAAGGCTGTCAGCCACTCGTTTTGTCCCCGTCTCTCTCGAAGTAAAATGACGCATGCCCTTTATTCTTGTTTTTTATGTCCACAAGGGCCCCGTAAAGTAGGAACTACTTCAAAAACAGTACTGATACTTGAAAATATGACGAGTATACGGTCCTGAATTTTTTTAACATCAGTATAGACACAAGCGCTTACACTCACCCATATGAACGCACACATGCACAACCATCCCATGAGCATCTTCGAAAGATTGAGCCGCCATATCATCTTGAAATTTACGAAGTCACCGTATGCACCTCGTCGTCGACGCGAACGTTCCTTCCACTGAATACGCATCGTCGGAAAGGAAATCCTGAAATATCAGTAATAAATGCGAGCAACAAGATTTGAACTCTGGTGGGCTGGGAATACCACAGTCCCTCTAACCATCCAACCACATGTTGGTTCGCTA
Organism: Thinopyrum elongatum; assembly: GCA_011799875.1. NCBI lineage: Eukaryota > Viridiplantae > Streptophyta > Magnoliopsida > Poales > Poaceae > Thinopyrum > Thinopyrum elongatum. The sequence goes on from CM022302.1 coordinate 58,450,755, forward strand.
CGGTCCTGAAATTTGGAGGAGCGGGCCTGAGCCCCGTCGCCGCGTACGTATGTAGGGCGTTTACCGCAGCGTGGCATTCCGTCCTCCCTCTGTAGGACCCACCTGTCAGTGGACGAGAGAAAGAAATAGGAATTTTCAGATAAAAAGCCGAAGTACAAGGAAAATTGATTTCCTTGACTGCTTGCCACGCAGTCCACCGAAAATGCTACACTTACAAAACCGCCCATACTTACCCTAAGAAAGTTTCCATGCCACTAATCAAACCTCCCATGATTTTCAGGGTAGGCCCGTTGCCCCCCGCCCCCCCCCCCCCCCCCCCCCCCCCCCCCCCAACTAATCACCAATTAAAAGCTGCCAAGTCCTTACGTAAGCCTCAATAACCCGTAAGAGAACAAGACGTAGCTTTGCCCGCAGTCACACGGTGTCCTCCTCCTTTTTATCCTTATCTCTTGAGGAGGCTGTCAGCCACTCGTTTTTCTCCCCCCTTTTTTGGAGTAAAATGCACGTATGCGGACACGGCTGTTCTGATCCCGAGCTCACATGAGCTCGGGTGAACAGTAAAATCAAAAGAAATAAAAAAAGTTTAATTTTTTTTGTGTGAAACATTGACAAATGTTTTAATAGCGTGCAAAATTTCAACACCAGATGATATTTGTGGGAAAATGTAGCAAAAAAAATCGATACAGTATTGGATTAGAACAGCATTTTCGGCACGTATGCCCCTTATTCTTGCTTTTGATGTCCACAAGGGTCTTCGTAGAGTAGGAACTGCTCCAAAACAGTCCTGGTATTTAAAAAATAGGGCGAGTATACGGTCTTAAAACATGGAGGAGCGGTCCCGAGCCCCGTCGCCACGAATGTAGGGCGTATACCGCAGCATGGCCTTCCTCTTCCCCTCTATGGAAACCCACCTGTCAGTGAGCATATCTCTGAGGAGGCTGTCAGCCACTCGTTTTTCTCCTTCTCTCTCGGAGTAAAATGCACGATACCCCTTATTCTTGCTTTCGACGTCCATAAGGATCTTGTACTTATGAAACTGCTCCAGTACACGGTACTCGCATGGTACTGTTCATTTTATGGCGACGTCAACATCAGTGAACAGCAACAATGAACAGTAACCAGCCATGAACAGTTAGGATTTAGAATTTCTATACATCATTTCTCAATACCGGCGTTATGAGCACAACCGTCTTAATCGTCTCCTGATCCTTTCCTAGAGAGTGCTGCCAGAGCACAAAAACAGTAGGTTGGAAATGTATATTCCCATGAACAGTAATCCGTTGGAAAAATAAGTTCTCGACCGATTACTGCCCATTTTTACAACACAATAACTGTTAAAAGTGCAATAACAAATATTGAACAAAAAACCCGAACATTATCCAAATAAACTCAGGACTACTAACCGAAACAATAGACCAAATAAAATGAAACAACAACCCCCAAAATCGGAGCAATAAAACTAATGAAACGGAACAACACATGAATAAAACGAAAGCATTAACCCACATGAACCATAAAACTGAAACAGTAACCGAATTTTAAACCAAAACAAACACACCCGAATAAAAATGGAACAACTAAAAAAAGTAAAACAGCACTACGCATTCACGTGAACAGTAATCCAGAAGAAATATATTAAAAAACCAAAAAAATGGGACTCCTCCTCCCTCGACCCGGAACAGTAAAATCAGTGAAACGGAACACACCGGAAAATCGAAAACATTAACCCACCCGAACCATAAAGCAAAACAATATCTACTAACAAATAACCAACAAAAACCGAACATTATCCAATAAACTCAGAACTACTAACCGAAACAATGGGCCAAATAAACTGAAACAACAACCCCGATTAATCCGGAGCAATAAAACCAGTAAACCAGAAAACACAAATAAGCCGAAAATATTAACCCACACGAACCATAAAACCGAAACAGTAACCGAATTTTAAACCAAAACAATACCCCTAATAAACCGGAACAAAAAAAACAACACCATGCATTTACGTGAACAGAATCAAGAAGAAATAAAAAAATTTCCAAAAAAAGTGGGACCTCCTCTCTCGACCTGGAACAGTAAAACCAGTGAAACGGACAAATACCGGAATAAACCGAAAACATTAACCCACCCAAATCATAAAACGAAACAATACCTGAATTTTAACCCAGAACAATACACCCGAATAAACCGGAACAATATAAACAGTAAACCAGCACTATGCATTCACGTGGAAAATAATCCAAAAGAAAATAAAAAAAATAAAAAAATATGTTGTTTTCTTGCATTCGATAAAATACAGACGGATTCGGTCACAGGCGCGGTCGGCGCCGCGCTTCTCAGCGCTGGTATTGATTGTAATGAGGGCATCCTTTGCATTTTATTGTTAACATTTATGCGTCATAGCTTGTGTATACTCCCTCCGTCCGGAAATCCGGACGGAGGGAGTATAAGCATAGAGTTACAACCCCATATAATGCAGCTTTGGAGGCACGATGATGGCGGCGACGTCTTGGGACCTGCTTGTGATGCCTTTCTCTCGGGTAAACCCCCTCGTTCTCTCGCTCTACCCTTCTCTCTTGATGAATGATGGCCGCTTGTCCATCAGTGATGTTGCTTTAATATTTTTTTTTGCTGCTCCTAGGGGATACAAGTAGTGATCTGTAAGAACTACTATGGCCTGAAGACTAGCCAGGAATGAGGTTGATACACGCTGGGAACAAAGTAATAGTTACTATACCTTCCACGGTGTATTCCCTATGTATTTACTTCATAATTCTTTTAGAGTTTCATACACTCTAGCCCTTTTCATAAGTTATCTTGCAAGAATGTGTTCATAAGAGAACTTTTTATGTTTGATGTTATGAATAACATAAGGGCCATACTTTCATTGAGAATGAGATGTATGTTATGAATAATGATAATAATATATTACCTCTGGATTTACTTTCATAATTCATTTCAGAGTTTTACACACTCTAGACCATTGCACAAATATGTTACAAAAGGGTTGTTCATTAAAGAACAATTGTTTGAACTCCAGACTTTTTGTTCATAAAAGGGATTTCATTTTTTTAAACTTATTGAACTCCAGACTTTTTGTGTGTTCAAAATGAACATTCAAAGCCACATCATCAATTTTCAACCCTTTCTGACTTCATCTGTCATTTTCATGATTACTGATTTTTTTGAGCTAATGACCCTGAAATTGAAAAGCACTTCACATGAACTTGAAGAGGTTGAAAATTGGCATGATATCATCATTTCACCCACATAGCATGTGCTAAAAAGTTGAGAGGTTACGGCAAAAAACTGGATGCACTTCGTGTACAAAATGGACAATCTCTTTCGAAGTATCAGGGTTTCGGACAAAAACTCATCTGTTACAAAGGGATTTCATTTTTTTGAACTTATTTGAACTCCAGACTTTTGTGTGCTCAAAATGAACCATTCAAAGCCATATATCAATTTTCAACCCTTTCTGACTTCATCTGTCTTCACTGTTGATGCAATGGCACAGAGAGGATCGTCAGAAAGACGGGAAGTTGAGAGCACCCGCTGACGGGTCGCAGTGGAGAAAAATCGAGAGAAAGTACCGGGCTGAGTTTGTAGGTGACCCAAGGAACGTATGGTTTGGTTTAAGCGCGGATGGCATTAATCCTTTTGGGGAGCAGAACAGCAATCACAACACCTGGGCCGTGACTCTATGTATCTATAACCTTCCTCCTTGGTTGTGCATGACGCGGAAGTTCATTATGATGCCAGTACTCATCCAAGGCCCTAAGCAACCCGGCAACGACATTGATGTGTACCTAAGGCCATTAGTTGAAGAACTTTTACAGCTGTGGAATGGAAACGGTGTACGTGTGTGGGATGAGCACAGACAGGAGGAATTTGACCTGCATGCGTTGCTGTTTGTAACCATCAATGATTGGCCTGCTCTCAGTAACCTTTCAGGACAAACAAACAAGGGATACCACGCATGCACGCATTGTTTAGCTGACACCGAAAGTATATACCTGGACAAATGCAGGAAGAATGTGTACCTGGGGCATCGTCGATTTCTTCCGACCAACCATCAATGTCGAAAGAAAGGCAAGCATTTCAAAGGCGAGGCAGATCACCGGAAGAAGCCCGCCATGCGTACCGGTGATCACGTACTTGCTATGGTCAATGATTTACATGTAATCTTTGGAAAGGGTCCCGGCGGACTATCTGTTCCGAATGATGCTGAGGGACGCGCTCCCATGTGGAAGAAGAAATCTATATTTTGGGACCTACCCTACTGGAAAGACCTAGAGGTCCGCTCTTCAATCGACGTGATGCACGTGACAAAGAACCTTTGCGTGAACCTGCTAGGCTTCTTGGGCGTGTATGGAAAGACAAAAGATACACCGGAGGCACGGGAGGACCTGCAACGTTGGCACGAAAAAGACGGCATGCCTCCAAAGCAGTATGAAGGTCCTGCCAGTTACGCTCTTACCAAAGAAGAGAAGGATATCTTCTTTGAATGCCTGCTCAGTATGAAGGTCCCATCTGGCTTCTCGTCGAATATAAAGGGAATAATAAATATGGCAGAGAAAAAGTTCCAGAACCTAAAGTCTCATGACTTCCACGTGATTATGACGCAACTGCTTTCGGTTGCATTGAGGGGGCTTCTATCGGAAAACGTTCGATTAGCCATTGTGAAGCTATGTGCATTCCTCAATGCAATCTCTCAGAAGGTGATCGATCCAGAAATCATACCAAGGCTAAGGAGTGATGTGGCGCAATGTCTTGTCAGTTTCGAGCTGGTGTTCCCACCATCCTTCTTCAATATCATGACGCACGTCCTAGTTCATCTAGTCGACGAGATTGTCGTTCTGGGCCCCGTATTTCTACACAATATGTTCTCCTTTGAGAGGTTCATGGGAGTCCTAAAGAAATATGTCCGTAACCGCGCTAGGCCTGAAGGAAGCATCTCCATGGGCCATCAAACAGAGGATGTCATTGGGTTTTGTGTTGACTTCATTCCTGACCTTAAGAAGATTGGTCTCCCTCAATCGCGGTATGAGGGGAGACTGACTAGAAAAGGCACGCTAGGAGGGGACTCAATAATATGCAGGGATGGGCATTCTTGGTCTCAAGCACACTACACAGTTCTACAGAAATCTACCTTGGTGACCCCGTATGTCGATGAACACAAGAACATTCTGCGCTCCAAACACCCGGAGCAGTGTGACGACTGGATTACATGTGAACACATCAGGACTTTCGGCAGATGGTTGGAAACACGTCTCAGAGGTGACAACACTGTTTCTGATGAGCTGTACTCGTTGTCCAGGGGACCATCTTCGACTGTATTGACTTACAAAGGATACGAGAGAAATGGGAATACATTTTACACGATCGCCCAAGATCAAAAGAACACCAACCAAAATAGCGGTGTCCGCTTTGATGCAGCAACCAAGAGGGGAAAGGACACATATTATGGTTACATAGTGGACATATGGGAACTTGACTACGGACATGATTTTAAGGTCCCTTTGTTTAAGTGCAAATGCGTCAATCTGTCAGGAGGCGGGGTACAGGTAGAGCCACATTACGGAATGACAACAGTGGATCTGAACAATCTTGGGTACACAGACGAACCATTCGTCCTAGCCAATGATGTGGCGCAGGTTTTCTATGTGAAGGACATGTCTACCAAACCGAGAAAAAGAAAAGATAAGGAAGCGAATACATCATACGATGAGCCAAAGCGCCACATAGTTCTTTCAGGAAAAAGAGACATCGTGGGAGTGAAGGGTAAGACAGACATGTCTGAAGATTATGAAAAGTTTCATGAAATTCCTCCCTTCAAAGTCAAGGCTGACCCAAGCACCCTGTTAAACGATGAAGAATATCCATGGTTACGGCGCAATAAGCAAAGGACACAAGCGGAGAAAAAGTGAAGACAGATGAAGTCAGAAAGGGTTGAAAATTGATGATATGGCTTTGAATGGTTCATTTTGAGCACACAAAAAGTCTGGAGTTCAAATAAGTTCAAAAAACCTTGTAACAGATGAGTTTTTGTCCGAAACCCTGATACTTCGAAAGAGATTGTCCATTTTGTACACGAAGTGCATCCAGTTTTTGCCGTAAACTCTCAACTTTTTAGCACATGCTATGTGGGTGAAATGATGATATCATGCCATTTTCAACCTCTTCAGAGTTCATGTGAAGTGCTTTCAATTTCAGGCATTTAGCTCAAAAAAATCAGTAAATGCATGAAAAATGACAGATGAAGTCAGAAAGGGTTGAAAATTGATGATGTGGCTTTGAATGGTTCATTTTGAACACACAAAAAGTCTGGAGTTCAAATAAGTTTAAAAAAATGAAATCCCTTTTATGAACAAAAAGTCTGGAGTTCAAACAATTGTTCTTTTATGAACAACCCTTTTGTAACAATATTGTGCAATGGTCTAGAGTGTGTAAAACTCTGAAATGAATTATGAAAGTAAATCCAGAGGTAATATATTATTATCATTATTCATAACATACATCTCATTCTCAATGAAAGTATGGCCCTTATGTTATTCATAACATCAAACATAAAAAGTTCTCTTATGAACAACATTCTTGCAAGATAACTTATGAAAAGGGCTAGAGTGTATGAAACTCTAAAATGAATTATGAAAGTAAATACATAGGGAATACACCGATGGAAGGTATAGTAACTATTACTTTGTTCCCAGCGTGTATCAAACCTCATTCCTGGCTAGTCTTTCAGGCCATAGTAGTTCTTACAGATACTACTACTTGTATCCCCTAAGGAGGCAGCAAAAAAAAATATTAAAGCAACATCACTGATGGACAAGCGGCCATCATTCATCAAGAGAGAAGGGTAGAGGCGAGAGAACAGGAGGGGGTTTACCCGAGAGAAAGGCATCACAGAGCAGGTCGCCAAGACGTCGCCGCCATCATCGTGCCTCCAAAGCTGCATTATATGGGGTTGTAACTCTATGCTTATACTCCCTCCGTCCGGATTTCCGGACGGAGGGAGTATACACAAGCTATGACGCATGAATGTTAACAATAAAATGCAAAGGATGCCCTCATTACAATCAATACCAGCGCTGAAGAAGCGCGGCGCACGCCGCGCCTGTGACCGAATTCGTCTGTATTTTATCGAAATAAGCAAGAAAACAACATATATTTTTATTTTTTTGATTATTTCTTTTGGATTATTGTCCACGTGAATGCATAGTGCTGGTTTACTGTTTATATTGTTCCGGTTTATTCGGGTGTATTGTTCTGGGTTAAAATTCAGGTATTGTTTCGGTTTATGATTTGGGTGGGTTAATGTTTTCGGTTTATTCCGGTATTTGTCCGTTTCACTGGTTTTACTGTTCCAGGTCGAGAGAGGAGGAGTCCCACTTTTTTTGGAAATTTTTTTATTTCTTCTTGATTCTGTTCACGTAAATGCATGGTGTTGTTTTTTTTGTTCCGGTTTATTAGGGGTATTGTTTTGGTTTAAAATTCGGTTACTGTTTCGGTTTTATGGTTCGTGTGGGTTAATATTTTCGGCTTATTTATGTGTTGTTCTGGTTTACTGGTTTTATTGCTCCGGATTAATCGGGGTTGTTGTTTCAGTTTATTTGGCCCATTGTTTCGGTTAGTAGTTCTGAGTTTATTTGGATAATGTTCGGTTTTTGTTTGGTTATTTGTTAGTAGATATTGTTTTGCTTTATGGTTCGGGTGGGTTAATGTTTTCGATTTATTCCGGTGTTGTTCCGTTTCACTGATTTTACTGTTCCGGGTCGAGGGAGGAGGAGTCCCATTTTTTTGGTTTTTTAATATATTTCTTCTGGATTACTGTTCACGTGAATGCGTAGTGCTGTTTTACTTTTTTTTAGTTGTTCCAGTTTATTCGGGTGTGTTGTTTTGGTTTAAAATTCGGTTACTGTTTCAGTTTTATGGTTCATGTGGGTTAATGCTTTCGTTTTATTCATGTGTTGTTCCGTTTCATTAGTTTTATTGCTCCGGATTATTGGGGGTTGTTGTTTCATTTTATTTGGTCTATTGTTTCGGTTAGTAGTCCTGAGTTTATTTGGATAATGTTCGGGTTTTTGTTCAGATATTTGTTAGTGCACTTTTAACAGTTATTGTGTTGTAAAAATGGGCAGTAATCGGTCGAGAACTTATTTTTCCCACGGATTACTGTTCATGGGAATATACAGTTCCAACCTACTGTTTTTGTGCTCTGGCAGCACTCTCATAGGAAAGGATCAGGAGACGATTAAGACGGTTGTGCATCAGTACGCCGGTATTGAGAAATGATGTATAGAAAATTCTAAATCCTAACTGTTCATGGCTGGTTACTGTTCATTGTTGCTGTTCACTGATGTTGACGTCGCCATAAAATGAACAGTACCATGCGAGTACCGTGTACTGGAGCAGTTTCATAAGTACAAGGATCCTTATGGACGTCGAAAGCAAGAATAAGGGGTATACGTGCATTTTACTCCGAGAGAGAAGGGGAGAAAAACGAGTGGCTGACAGCCTCCTCAAGAGATATGCTCACTGACAGGTGGGTTTCCATAGAGGGGAAGAGGAAGGCCATGCTGCGGTATACGCCCTACATTCGCGGCGACGGGGCTCGGGACCGCTCCTCCATGTTTTAAGACCGTATACTCGCCCTATTTTTTAAATACCAGGACTGTTTTGGAGCAGTTCCTACTCTACGAAGACCCTTGTGGACATCAAAAGCAAGAATAAGGGGCATACGTGCCGAAAATGCTGTTCTAATCCAATACTGTATCGATTTATTTTGCTACATTTCCCACAAATATCATCTGGTGTTGAAATTTTGCACGCTATTAAAACATTTGTCAATGTTTCACACAAAAAAAATTAAACTTTTTTATTTTCTTTTGATTTTACTGTTCACCCGAGCTCATGTGAGCTCGGGATCAGAACAGCCGTGTCCGCATACGTGCATTTTACTCCAAGAAAAAAGGGGGAGAAAAACGAGTGGCTGACAGCCTCCTCAAGAGATAAGGATAAAAAAGGAGGAGAGGACACCGTGTGGACTGCGCGGCAAAGCTACGTCTATGTTCTCTTACGGGTTATTGAGGCTTACGTAAGGACTTGGCAGCTTTTAATTGGTGATTAGTTGGGGGGGGGGGGGGGGGCGGGGGCACGGGCCTACCCTGAAAATCATGGGGAGGTTTGATTAGTGGCATGGAAACTTTCTTAGGGTAAGTATGGGCTTTTTGTAAGTGCAGGCATTTTCGGTGGACTGCGTGGCAAGCAGTCAAGGAAATCAATTTTCCTTGTACTTCGGCTTTTTTATCTGAAAATTCCTATTTCTTTCTCTCGTCCACTGACAGGTGGGTCCTACAGAGGGGAGGACGGAATGCCACGCTGCGGTAAACGCCCTACATACGTACGCGGCGACGGGGCTCAGGACCGCTCCTCCAAATTTCAGGACCGTAGCGAACCAACATGTGGTTGGATGGTTAGAGGGACTGTGGTATTCCCAGCCCACCAGAGTTCAAATCTTGGTGCTCGCATTTATTACTGAATTTATTTCAGGATTTCCGACGATGCGTATTCAGTGGAAGGAGACGTTCGCGTCGACGACGAGGTGCATACGGTGACTTCGTAAATTTCAAGATGATATGCCGGCTCAATCTTTCGAAGATGCTCATGGGATAGGGTGTGCATGTGTGCGTTCATATGGGTGAGTGTATGCGCTTGTGTCTATACTGATGTTAAAAAAAATTCAGGACCGTATACTCGTCATATTTTCAAGTATCAGTACTGTTTTGAAGTAGTTCCTACTTTACGGGGCCCTTGTGGACATAAAAAACAAGAATAAAGGGCATGCGTACATTTTACTTCGAGAGAGACGGGGACAAAAACGAGTGGCTGACAGCCTTCTGCAGAGATAAGAGATAAAGTTTGTTTTCTAAAATAGATAAGAGATAAGTTTGTTTTTTCCTTTGTCTCATCTAGAGTTTCCACACGTGGGGCCCTCCACACCCTATCCGCTCCCCCACACCGTGCAGCATTTTTTTAGATGCAGATGCAGTGCACGTGTCTTTTTTTAGATGTTCCAGGTTTTTCTTTCGAAACAAACACATTACAAGCAAGTAAGCAACACACACGCACACACTCGCTCGAACCATCCTGTATGATTGCACGATGTATTGCATTTCGTGCATAGGCACGTATATATGACGTATAAATATGGGTCACGGACCTCAACTATACAAGGAACTAGGAGGCGGGCCCAATACACATTATGCATATAACATATATACTCAACAGTCCCCCGCAGTCGAAGCGGCACCGCGGCTTACGCAAAGACTGGACCGAAACTCCTCAAATAACGCCATAGGCAAGCCCTTGGTCATGATATCGGCAAATTGTTGGGAAGTAGGGACGTGTAAAACACGAATATGGCCAAAGGCCACCTGTTCCCGAACAAAATGAATATCCAACTCAATATGCTTGGTCCGTCGATGATGCACCGGGTTAGCGGAGAGGTAAACCGCCGAGACGTTGTCGCAGTAGACCACCGTGGCACGGTCAACAGGGCAAGAGAGCTCCTGAAGCAGCTGGCGAAGCCACGAACACTCGGCGACGGCGTTGGCCACCGCACGATACTCAGCCTCAGCACTGGAACGAGAGACCGTAGGCTGTCGCTTGGACGACCACGAGATAAGTGAGGGTCCAAGGTAGACACAATAGCCCGAAGTGGAGCGACGAGTGTCAGGGCAGCCCGCCCAGTCTGCATCGGAGTAGGCGGTGCGGGCGGTGTCGGCGGAGGCGTGAAGCGTGACGCCAAGATCCATAGTGCCACAGATATAGTGGAGAATCCGCTTGACGGCAGCCAGTGAACGTCTCGAGGAGCATGCATATGAAGACACACCTGCTGCACGGCATACTGGATCTCCGGTCGAGTCAGAGTGAGGTACTGGAGAGCACCAATGATAAACCGATAGAAAGCAGCATCCGAAGCAGGAGAACCATCCGTGGCAGAAAGTTTGGCCTTCGTATCAACAGGCGTAGCGGCGGGCTTGCAGTTAAGCATGCCGGCGCGCTCCAGGAGCTCGTGAGCGTACTTTCGCTGATGAAAGAAGAAGCCATCCGGACGGCGCACCACCTCGACACCAAGGAAGTAGTGCAAATGACCCAAGTCCTTGATGGCGAACTCAGCGCGAAGACGAGCCGTGAGCTGACTAAGGAGACCAGCCATACATGCCGTCAGGATGATGTCGTCGACATAGAGTAGCACGTAGGCCGTGTCAGAGCCCTGATGATAGACGAAGAGCGAGGCGTCCGAGCGGGTAGAGCGGAACACAAGCTGGTGGAGAAACGCCGCGATGCGCTGGTACCAAGCGCGCGGAGCCTGCTTGAGTCCGTAAAAGGACCGCGAAAGCGGGCACACGCGGTCGGGAAGCGCCGGGTCAACAAACCCGGTGGGCTGCTGGCAGAAGACTTGCTCCTCGAGGTGACCATGGAGTAAGGCATTGGAGACGTCCATCTGGTGCACCGGCCAAGCACGGGAGACCGCAAGGTGGAGAACCGTGCGTATCGTGCCGGGCTTGACGACCGGAGCGAAGGTGTCGGTGAAGTCGATGCCAGCACGCTGTCGGAAGCCACGAACGACCCAGCGCGCTTTATAGCGATCAAGGGTACCATCATGACGGAGCTTGTGTTTAAAGACCCACTTCCCTGTAATCACTTGGCGTGCCGGGGACGGGGAACAAGCTGCCACGTCCGGTTGCGCAACAGGGCATCAAACTCCTCTTGCATCGCAGCCATCCAGAGCGGGTCACGAAGAGCGGCTCGAACGGAGGACGGCAACGGCGACGGCTCAGAGGTGGACGCCGCATGGACGTAGTCATCCGAGGCGTAGCACGAGCTCGGGCGAAAAACGCCCGTACGGGCGCGGGTGACCGGACCGGCCACAGGCGCCGGGGGGGCCGGGGGCGCCGTGGGCACCGAGGAGGCCAGGGGCGCCAGGGGCGCTGAGGGGGCCGCGGGCACCGGGGGCGCCGGGGGCTCCGGGGGGGCCGCGAGGGCCGCGGGCGCCGAGGGGGCCGCGGGCGCCAACGTCGGGGGCGCCGGGGGTGCCAGCGCCGCGGCTGTAGGAGGTGCCGCATGCGGGGGGCGCGCCTCAAAGCCAGGGGGCGGGCCAAGAGAGGCGCGCGAGCGCCCTGGGAGAGGCGTCGAGGAGTCCGCGTCACCGGTGGCGGGAGGAACAGCCGGGGGTACCTGCTGAAACGGAAACACATGCTCATCAAAGTAAACGTGCCGGGAAGTTAACACACGGTGGGATATGGGATCGTAGCACCGATATCCCTTGGAGTTAGAGGGGTAGCCGATGAAGATGCAAGCGACAGAACGAGGCGCGAGTTTGTGAGGTGCGGAGTCGGCAGTGCTAGGATAGCAAAGGCACCCGAAAATATGCAAGCCATCATAAGATGGGGGCGTACCGAAGAGAAGATGGTGAGGTGCATAGTTCCACCGTGGGCGGCAGGGGCAGAAGTGAAGCAGTAGCAAGTGCGTCCGGCCAGAAACGAGGCGGCACATTAGCATGGAACAGGAGCGTGCGAACGCAGTCGTTCAGAGTGCGAAGGATGCGTTCGGCTCGACCGTTCTGCTGTGAAGTATACGGGCATGTGAGACAAAAAACTGTGCCGTGGTGCGATAGAAAAGTGCGGAAAGTAAGGTTGTCGAACTCTTTTCCATTGTCAGTCTGAAGAGGAAGGATGTGATGCCCAAACTGCGTGCTGACATAGGAGTAAAAAGCCGTCAAAGTGAAGAGTGCATCCGACTTTCGTCGTAAAGGAAACGTCCACACATAGTGAGAATAATCATCAAGGATAACCAGATAATATAAATAGCCCGAATTACTAGGAACCGGATAGGTCCACACATCGCTATGAATCAACTAAAAAGGAAAAGAAGCTATGGTGGTAGAGTTATTAAACGGGAGGCGAACATGTTTGCCGACACGACATGCATGACAGGTGTGATCCTCTATTTTATTACAACTGAAACTGAAACTCCTAAGAATATGACGAAGTGTGACGGGGTTGGGATGACCCAAACGAGCGTGCCAGAGATCGACGCCGGCGGAGAAAGCAACCGGTGCGATGGTGGAGGTGGACGGCGGATGCACCGGATAGAGCTCGTCGAGGCTGTCACATCGGTGAAGTACCATCCTGGTTCGAGCGTCCTTGACACAAAAACCAAACTCGTCAAATTCAACAGTAACAGGATTTTCACGAGTTAAACAACGAACGGAAATAAGTTTCTTAATAAGATGAGGTGACACAAGTATGGTAGACAAAATAATAGGCATGGAATTAGAAGGAAAAGAAGTGTGCCCGACATGTGTGATAGGTAGTGTGGAACCGTCGCTGACAATGATGCGGCAGTCGGTGGTGACGGGAGTGAAGGAGGCAAGATTAACAGGATGAGCAAACATGTGAGCCGTAGCCCCGGTGTCTATGTACCAATCACCGCCTCCAGTGTAGTTGTTCGGCGTAGGCGCGGTGTGCAGCGCGGCGAGGAGCGCCGGATCCCAAGGCGTCGGCGGCAGGGCCGGCGAGGGCGGCGACGGGGCCGCAGGGAGACCATAGGCGCCGCTCAGCTGCGGTGGTGGGTATCCTCCGTACGGCTGTGGAGCCGCGTAGTACGCCTGATGCGCCTGCGGGCGCGGCACGGGAAGGGTCGGTGCAGGAGCCCGTGGAACCGGCATGGTGTAGGCATGAACAACACCGGTCCACGGGTTGTAGCCGGAGGCCCACGAAGGGGGCACCTGGAACTGCTGCTGCTGCTGCTGCTGCGGCTGCTGACGGGGCTGGCCGGCGCCCTACGGCTGCTGCTGCTGACCGCCGCGGCGGCCCCAACCGCGCCGACCCTCGCGTCGCCGTTCGGCGGGAGGGGCGGGCGGCCCATAGGGCAGCGGGAGCAACCCCGGCTGCTGGGTGGCCGGGTACGGCGGTGCCGCCGGGAAGGACGCCGGGTGGCGCGGAGGCGGGGGCGCGGCCGGGGCGGCTGGAGGCGCCGAGGGCCCGCCGCGGGTGGTGCCGGCGGCGAGAGCGGTGTGGATGGCCCGCGCCTTCACCTGCTTCATCCGCCGCTCCTCCAAGCGGAGGTACGCAACGAACTTGGCGAAGGACAGGTTGAGGATGAGGCTGAGGTTCGCCGCGGCGTTGCCGAAGTCCTCGTTGAGCCCGGCGGTGAGCGTGCTGACGAGAAGGTCATCATCGATCTTCGCGCCAATATCGCGGAGCTCCTCAGCGAGAGTCTTCAGGCGGCGACAATAGTCGTCGACGGAGGTGTTGTCCTGGTGACACCCAAAAAACTATTGCTGCAAAAAAACACGACGCTGGAGCTGGTTGTCGGTGAAGAGCCCGTTCAGCTTGGTCCACATGGCGCAGGCATCGTCACCGTCCTGCATGACCGTCTGGAAGAGGTCCGGCGAGATGGTAAGGAAGAACCAGCGGATGATCGTGGTGTCGATGGTGGATCAGTCATGGAACTCGGGGACGAGGCTGGAGTCGACTGTGCCGTCCACGTGGTCAATGAGATGATACTCCCCGAACACGAGGAAGAAATACGTCTTCCACGTGTAGTAGGAGGAGTCCGCCTGGGAGAGACGAACCAGCACCCGCTCGAAGATGTTCAGGTTGCGGATGTCGTTCACGTCGGGAGGGTTGGCGTCGGCGAACGGGTTGGAGTTGGTGGATGCGGAGGAGGTGACGGACGACATGGCGACAGGCGGCTTCGGCGACGCGGTGCGAGCGAGCGAAGCGGGCTGGCTGGCTAGCGGGCGAAGCGAGCGATGCGAGCTGGCGATGCGGCGAAGTGCGATGCGGCGGGCGAGCGAGCTGGCGAGGCAAGCGGCTACCGAGGCGAGCTAGCGAGGCGAGCGGCTGGCAAGGCGATGCGATCGGGCGGGGCCGGCGACGCGAGGCTAGCGGGCTCGGGCGATGCGATCGGGCGGGGCTGGCGACGCGAGGCTAGCGGGCAGCTGCGGAAGCGCACGTGCAGGGAGAGGAGGGAGCGGCGGCCGGCGCAGGAGGCGCGCAGGCGGCGGCGGCGGCGACGGTGGCGCGAAGGAGACGCGCGGCGGCGGCGGCAGCGGAAGACTAGAATGAAAATCTAAAAACTGATACCATGTATAATTGCACGATGTATTGCACTTCGTGCATAGGTACGTATATATACATACAAAGATGAACCACGGACCTCAACTATACAAGGAACTAGGAGACGGGCCCAATACACAATATGCACGTAACAACATATACTCAACGTATCCACCACACACGCACACACTCGCTGGAACCATCCAGAGTACAGCTGTCCAGCAACATTTGCACAAACAACACAGAGAAAAAAATTGCAAAAATGTCCTTCTGAGACCTTTGTGCAGAGAACCCATCTGTCACAGAGTGGTCACCGCAGCCGGTAAGCCCATGGGCGGTCACGCCATCTCCAGCCTCGCAGTTATTTAAGACTGGCCGGAGCTCAGTGGGAGTTGCAAGCAGAGCAGATGAGAGCAGCGAAAGTGCGCTCTTAGCTAAGCTTCTTCACTGACGAAAAAGAGAGAGGATGGATCCCCGCAACTGCAAGGTAGACATCATCAGATTACTGCTACTACTTCACACGATAGTTACTCGCTCGGTCCCATAATATAATAGTGTTTTTACACTACATTAATGTAAAAAAGTTCTTATATTATGAGACGGAGGGAGTAATTGATTCCTCATCGTTTTTATCATTTCTAAGTGTTCTGTCTATCGGAGTACTTCCTTCCTAGTAGATGAACTTGGCACGTCCGGTCCTGTTTAAAAAATAAAATAGTAATTTTGAAAAAACTTGGTACATGGTGTTCTTAATTCATAAAGATACTATCAATTACAATTGTCTGCTGTAGTTAATTGCCGCGTAGCTAGCTCAAGGTTTTACTTCTACTAATTAACACGCGCTATGTGGGATGTGCATGTGCTTGGCGTGCAGTTCCGTCCGTCGAGCAGCTTTGACATGAAGAAGGGCTTGTTCGAGTGCACCCACGACGTCACCGGCCTCTTTGCTGTTTCTCCTCCAGCTTTTTTTCAGGACACAAGCACGCTAACTGCATGCAGAACGGAAAATAAATATATTGATACAAAATATTAAAATTAGTTCTAACAATCAACCCCAAATCTTCATACCAATTATTCACATAGCTTCAAAGAAGGGCTGGTTCGTTGCTCATGTAGTTGGAACCAGCTTTTCTTTGAATCTACGTGAAGAATTGGTTGGTCCCTACTTTGAATATACATGAAGAATTGGTTGGCTAAGGCTACATGAGCGACAGCCAGCTCTTCTTTGAAGCTACGCAAAGAATAGATATAAAGACTAGGCGGTTGGTTGTTAGTACTAAAATTGATATTTTGTATCTGCTTATTTATTTTCCGTTCTGCGTGTAACTAGTGTGCTTGTGTACACTACAATAAAAGCATTATGTAGAGATGGTACAGAAAAGACGGACAACTAAACATGGTCTATCAAATCGTATGTGTGATCTACTTGCTGTTGGCATTTCATTGCTAGATTTATTTGTTTAGCCTTTTTCATGTATTCTAAGTCAGTTACTTTCACTTCCAGACATTTCTTGCTAACTATACGTCACTATCTAGCACGTTGGCGAAAAGTCATATTGGTGGATGAGCACCTGATAGCTCGGTATCGCATCCGCACAGATGCACCAGGATCACTTCCCTTGTTGTATTGGTGCGCGGTATAGATAGAGGAGTTCGATGTATATTCGCTGTATTTCATTCGCGAATGGTGATGCAAGTAGTTATGCATGCAACGCAACGCGTTTCTGTTCCGGGTCATGTGGGCTATCCATGTGCGGAGGAGTACCAAAATCTTAGGCACTACAGCACGAACTAGTTGGTACAGTTTAGTTTTCTCAAAATTAATAATTTGATCTGGGTAATCGAGATCACCGATTCAAGTAACGTTTTAAGAATGCACTTGTAAAACACAATATCTGTTGAGCAAACTAGGCACCATTAGACGACCTTAAGCAATATTAGAGTTTTTGTGAGATACTCCAAACGACCGCCGTATAAAATTGTACAGGACATTAGCAAACTCCATTGTTATCTCGACATTGCCTAGGACTTTTGAACTAGGAATAATTTTAGGCACAAACCGTATATAATCTGTACACCGTGACAAATAGTATATGGTTAAACATTTTGCAGCTAAATTATCTTTCAGAAGGTGGCACCCACAAGAAGCCGGCGAAAACGACTTCACAAAAATACAACGTTTTGCAAATTAGTTTCCAGTAAATAATCTTTTTGCAGCAGGAGATGAACGAATCTATAATCGAAAAAAATGCACATAAGAACAAAAACATAGTATTTCATTGATTTCAAATGAGAGATTACTTAAGACAAAGCAATGGGAAAGATCCCAGATTTACGAATACAATCATCCATGAACAAGCACAAGAGAACCATAGTTTTAAATAGCCGGCTGTAGCTTCGCTATAGCCCGCTATAGCCTTTTCAGCAGGGTGCCGCTAAATCATCGCCTTCACAAATAGCCCGCTATAGCCCGTTTTAGCCCGCTATTGCTCCGCTATAGCTGATTTGGAGGCCTGCCGCTATTTTCCATAGCCCGCTATTTAAAACATTGAAGAGAACTGGAGGCGAGGTAGCCGGATGCGTGCTTGCGCGTCTGTGGGCAACCGAACCTGCAGTGGGCAATACGACGAACTAAGTGCGGCGGTGACCCTTACTCTCCATTCGCTTCGGCAGATGTGATGGGGAGCACGATGGTGTGCGGCAGCGAGATAGCCGGTGTTGTACAGGGCCGGTCCTAAGATTACGGGGCCCTGGGCGAAAATAGAACCCGGGTCCTGTAAAATACAAATCAAAATAATAATTATATCAAATATATTTTTGCAAGTATCAAATATTTTCTTTATGCATGAAATGTTATCAAAATATTAAAATTGCATCTGAAAGTAATATTTATACAAAGTAATTTATACTCCCTCCGTTCCTAAATATAAGACCTTTTAGATATTTCAATATCGACTACATGCGGAGCAAAATGAGTGAATCTACACTCTAAAATATGTCTATATACAGCCGTATGTAGTCCGTATTAAAATCTCTAAAAGGACTTATATTTAAATACGGAGGGAGTACATATTACTTTAAAAGTTTCTTCTAAAATTCCAAGTCTTCTACAGGCCCATCATCTTTTGGATTAACATTAATTCGTTGCTCCACAATAAACATCGGCAACTAGTCTGTATTTCTGGAAGTGCTCGTATTATGCTGATTTTTTTTATCAGTTGATCCCTATGTGATTCTATCAACTCATCTAACCCTTTTTTCTCAGCGCCGGAGACATACTTTTTTTTGCGAGAAGAACCCTAGATTATATTGAAAATAAGTAGTGGTACAATGCAACCACAGAAAAATAAGAAATTTCAAATAGCACCATGTGGAACCAATCTAGCCACACCACCAAGTGGGATGGGGGCACGCCGCCGTCGCCGCCGCTCCCTGCCGGAGCCGGCGAAACCCTTGGTTGTGCGCACGGATTAAAGGCGTTGAGAAGTCACCGTCCTCAGCCAGGACGAACACCACGCCGGAGGCATACTTCATAGGTAACATGGTGGTACTAAATTTGAAGAGATAATTAGTAGTTAAAAACTAACACAAAGCTATAAATGTTTTAGGCAAAATCGATAGGGCACAAGCTAGGGCAAAATCACAAAGATATTATCTACCCTCTTTGGAATCGGCGATGGCGTGTATGATGAGGACCAGTGACGCGTGCGCGTGGTGGGCGTTCCATGTTTGCCGCTGACCCAGGCGGCCGGCACTGAGCGGCTCAGGCGATCAGCCGATGACTAGGTGAGACGGAGAGGAGGGCCAAAGGAGATGCGTACGCGAGAGATAGGAAAATCTCAACGCCGGCATGGTGGCGGCGAGAGAGCAAAAAAACCTAGCGAGAGGGAAAACTATTCCGTACGCCTGTGTGTGGCTTGCTGCTTACGTGAGCTGGTAAAAAAAGCAAACTGAGTCTGGCCCAATTACTAGTAGCCTGTAGCGTATAGAACAGAACTAGCGATCCATTATACAAGAGGGATACGTGCGCTTGCGCTACGCCGTTCTTCCGTCGATGAATTTTTCTTTTTCCTTTTTAGTTTGTTGTTTTGGTGGGGTTTTTATTATATATTTTTGGTAATCGTGTGAGGAGGCGGTTGAGCTTTGTCAATGGTAGCAGACCCATCGTTGATCCTGCTGGCCGACACAGTCTATGTCCCTCAAATAAAAAATATGTCTTCATGTAAACATAACAATCCCAAGAGCAACTTAAGAAATCTACGGCACAGGATAGACATCCATCTAGGAGTCAGGACCATGAAAAGACCAAACAGGGTTTAGCACCAGCTCTACAAGAGATGAGTTTCTAACATTCTTTGCAGAGGAGCATGGTAGAATTCAGCTGTGGGCTACAACGTCATTGCGATGGGCAACACATCAGGTCCATCTTCCCAACTTTCTCCAAGGACACAAACTACGAGCCCTCAAGTCTCGCCAGAGTGCCAAAGCAACACGGAGCAATGGTAAAAAAATTAGATTATTAGCATGTAGTCAGGCACCAAATTCAGGCGAGCAGAAAAGGAAAATGACTTGTCACTTACATCTATGCTGATGAACTTCCATGGAGCTATGTTTCCTCACATATTCCAGCAACTATGCCGGTGATGAGGAACAACACTTGGATTAGGGACAAGGGGCAGGTATCAGGGCACACACATGAACGGAAAGCGTAACGGTTTCTACCCAGCCATTGACACTGCGAGGGCCCTCCAGCTGCAGTTTCTCCATGACAAGGTCTCGGATACCCGCAACAAGATTGTCACGTCTCTGCCTTTCACTTGCCAGACCCCAGTCAGATTAGATCCATATTAATTGTCCCTTTGGTGTTGGAAAAATAATATCAGGACTAAAACTAATAAAACAAGAAAAGAAAATATGTATAAAAGGTAAGCAGGGCTAACTGACCCTGCTGCATGATCGGTTTCAGATTGCGCATGATGACTTCAAGAAGCCTAAAGGCTTCTGGTTACATCTGGCACTATGACCTACCGATCCACAAGGTCAAAAGTTCAGTCTCCAAAACGAAACACAATGAAGATAGTATGAAGGCACACAAAAGAAAACACCCAAAGCAAAGAAACCCAAAAAGAACATACCAACATCAGCAGAAGGAACCACTTGCACCACGGAGCAGAGGGAAAAAACCACACACGAAGCACCGTCCAATCCCTATAATACATTGCCACAGCAAATAAACACAACATACACTTGATTAAAACATCTACAAACAGCAACTCAAACTGCACACGTCAAACAAAATTCCAACAACTCCATTCAAGAAATTCAAAAACCAACAAATATGAAGTTAAGAAATCAACTTTCCTAACTGATAAACGAACAAAAACAACAAATAAAACACAGAACATAGAAACCCCAGACTGGCTTAACATATAAATATGGGATGAAATAAAAACAAACCCCAGAACATATTTATTACTTAAAGATGATTAAGTAAAGAACATTTTTCTCCATCATCCCTCTAGATAAAGTTAAATTAGTAAGAATAGTTTATTTAGCGATAACCACAACAAATCTTGTTTTAGTAGTGTATAAAAAGAACAATATCTAGTTATCAGCATAAGTAGATAACTCATGTAACAGGGATGGAGCTCCATGTAAGCATGGGGGTCAATTGACCCAATGAAATTAGGTAACTTCATTAGTTTAGTATTATTAATAATCCATTTATAGAAGATGACCCCACCCGTCTAGACATGACCCCATAAACTTTTTTCTAGCTTGTCCCTGCCATGTAAAATGAGGTTACATGATTTTTGTCGCATACACAGTCCTTAACTGTAAGTAGATTACATGTACCAACAAATCAAAATAAAAGTGTTGTCATTCTATTGGGCATTTACGTCCACCGTACAGGGCATAAAACCTCTTACATTGGTGCAATCTATCAAATAAAAATGATACAACATAGACATCAGATCCGAGTGAAATGGAAACATTGTGATTTGGATAAGCACGCAACAACTGCAATATTTCTCCTTGAAATCTTAAATACATGTCTAAACTTATTCATCTTTTTTTAGTAAAAAACTGTGAAAAATGTAACCCAAAAATTTCTGCAGCTAAGAATTGAGAGATAGCTCAACTTTCATAATCTAAAAATGCATGGCTAATTATCAATTATGATGTACAGTACAAATGCAGAAGTTGTAAAATTAATTAATTATGCTGAAGCTCATGGCAAACAATAATGCCTGGTATGGGTTGTATGAAATGGCTAAGGAGAATCATCAGCAGCAATAAATTGTGCACAGAAATTAGCACCACAAACTAATACTCCAGACTTGCTTAGCATCACACCAATCTCAAATCATTCATGAGAAATCAACAAACTTACACCGGAAGGGAGCTGAAGCCATACCCATCGACCACTCGAGAAGGATAACAACAAATCACCCCTTCAAGAGTTCTTCCTGCAAGGCTGCAACTCCAAAAGCATTTCCTGTGGCGTGAAGGTAGTAGTATGTCTTATTTCTCCTGCTGGTCAGAAGCAAGCGAGGAAGGGGGCCTTAATAACTTGGTACTTATAGAATTAACCTCAGCGGCTGGCACTGGCTCAAATCGGCGAGGCGGCGTCGAGAGCTCAATGGGGCGGCCGGTTGCCTTAGGTTGTCATTTATAATTGAGAAACAAAAACAAAACAACAAATTTCCTCTGGATGTTTTCAGTTGTACGATTTTTTCAAGTCTTATTGTCTGTTTATGCACATACATATAGGAGACAACAACACAAATGGGAGTGGCAGTAGAAGCCATGAGCAAAGAACTGCTGGAATGTAAAGGCAAGCTGATTGTAAAAACACCAACGACCATTACAACACTGTATCTTACATAACCATTAGAATATTTGGAAATTTGGAATATCTATCAGACTCCAATAAAGCTATTAGACTACTAGATGGTCTAATGTTTTTTACTTACTGGATATGATTCCTAGCCAATGAAGGAATGAAGGTAAGATATTATATTCTTTAATCTGCGAGGGCATTCTTTCTACATAAACTTCCCTTTTAGCATCTGCCCTTAATCCCGAATCTTAAAGTTTAACTGGATCAGAGTATTAATAATTTATTTACACTACAAAAATTATAGTCCATGAACTGTACCAAAAAAAGAGAGTAAAATCCAATAAATATAGGAGGTAATACACTTTAATTCACTTGCACTAATGTCCAGAGTGTAGTAGTACGGTTTAAGTTTAAGTTTGTGGTCATACACATCTTCAAATAACAAGAAGGGGCGACCACTCTGTTTGTTCATTTTAAACTCCATATTGTTACATGACAACACAGAACAAATGAGTCTAGAATCATTTGTCATGTGTGCATGGATAATTGCAGATATAAGAAACTATCCTGTAAGTGTAGGTTAGTAACGCAGCAGAAAACAAAAAATTTCTGACCTACCTCACCAGCCCAGGACACTTGCGAGATCTGACATATCAAAGGTTATGATCATTTGTTACCGACTCGCAGCGCCAGCGAGAAGTAGAGTCGATGACGACGGCGTGCACAGATCCTCCGCAGCTAGATTACAAACCACCAATCCGCGAGGATGTACTCCCTCATTGCCCCCTCAGGACAGCCCTCCGGGAGCGGGTCGAACAGTCACCCCGCGAGCGTGCGAGACGAGCGCGACAGCGCCTTCGGAGAAGGACCTTCGAAAGCCGGACGGTCACTCGGAAAGCCCTCCGGGAGGACTCACAGAACTCGGGGACCGTCACTTGGACAGCCATTCGGGAGGCAATCTCAAACAGCCCCTCAGGCACAAAGATCAAGACTACGACCTTTATCTACAGAGTTGCACACATACGTGTGTCACCTATCGCGCGGGCTTCGCCGTCCAAACTAGTCCAAACCGGAACCAGACAGCCTTTCGGCTCTACGAAAAATATTCGCTGGGAGGGAGAGAGGAAGAGAGAATGCCAGATCATGCATGGGCTGTATGTGTGAGAGCTAAGGATGGGGAAAAGTGCTGCAAGAATCACTCCTAATATAGCACTAGCCAAGGGGTTTAAATTGTCACACACCAAAACACCCAAAGTGCCCTTGGAATATCCCTTTCCAAAAGGGAATATGCCATATATGGGGGCCATGTGGAGCACACATGGTGGTCCACCTCCGGTCCGGCACCCTTGGGGGGGGGACCCCCCCCATGAGGTGCCATGCCTCCTTCCCCTTCTAGAGGCCCTTTTGGAATTTCAAAAAGGTGCTTTCCATAAATTCCCAAAAAAGCACTTCACTATTCACGACAACATTCTTCAGCGTCCGTTCGAACTGACAAATATTTTATGTGGTTTAGAAAACTTTCCAGTACCCACTAAAATAATTTTCAATGCGTTCGGAACCTTCCAGTTAGTGATTTCATCTGCGAAAAAGCAATCTGAAGGGTTCCGGCAGCCCCGGAACATTTCCGGTTTTTCTTCCAGAAATTCCAGAAGAAGAAAGTTTCCAGAATGATTCTGGTATCCTCCAGAATTATCAGGCATGTGCCGAACCATTTTGAATTAATGGTATCCCCTGAAACAACTTTCAGTTTCAACCGGAACTCATCGGTGACCTCTCTCTGCGGAACTTTCCGCTGTCCGAAACTTTTCGGTGTACGCAACTTTTTCGGTGATTTTCTCTCAGACTCCCTGTCTAGTATTCAGCAGATAGATGACCCTAAGCGTGTGACCCTATAGGTTCGGTGAAAGTATAGACATGACACGGAACCCTTCCGATAATGATCAACATCGGAGCCTGGACCACCCATATTGTACCCATATACCCACAACGAATGAATTCGAGTGACTCAGTGCGCGTGCTATTCCTGTTGCTTCGTGATATGTTGACAAATACCCGAGGTGAGACATGTTGATTCACCGTGGATAACACTTTCCACTATGCAGTTACCTCGTATACGGTTATTTTCTCTTTCCCCGTTACCATGTTCCGAGCATCCCCGTGATCAAATCACAAAGTGTCTGGCCAGATGATGATGGATACAGTAAACACCGAGAGTGGGCCCGAGATATCTCTCCATCGCCGGAGGAGCAAATCCCAATCTTGAGCTATCAAGTTACTGAGCACACTTTCAATGAAACCCGTGAACGCCGTGTACTAGCACCCACATTTACGCGATGACGTTTAAAAACACCCCCAAAAGTTCATGAAGAAGCATGAAGAAAAAACTCGATACTATCATGGTCTAAGGAATCATTGCACAACATATAACCATCTCTGTGTTAAACCATTAACTTGTGACGAAAGAAATCTCATAGCATAACATCAATCGGTCGATCAACAACAACATGTTTGCTAACATTGTGCCCCTCAAAAATTCGGATGGCATAGTCATGGTTTTTTCCATCTTTTTTTTGTGTTGTTTTGGGCCCCTATGCATCAGGAGGAGGACAACAGGATACATGCAATACTTGAGCCAGTCATAGAGGCTTGGACTAGGAATACATTTTTTATAGTGTATTAGTCCACAACGTGCATTAGTGAGTTTACTCGAGCTCGTTTTAATTGGCAGCCAGAATCATAGGCAGTTATAGCATGGAACATAAACTAATTTGAACAGGGAGCTAATCATACATTGATATTGCCTCTAGGGCATTATCTCTAAGACCTACCACTTGCACTAGAGTCAAATAATTAGTAATGCTAATGCATAAGTCAACACCTGTTGGCACACCGGTGTGAATATGCTTCGGCTTGTGTATTAGCTATGATGTAACGGATCTGACGACTTCAGCTCCTGTGTGTATCTTTGCATATCCTCAGCGTTTCAGCCTTTCCAAAATTACATATTGTTGATGTGGACTGGCTTTGTATGCTATGCGAATCACAGGTCGAACCATGGATCCTCACGAGACTGAGTATAGGAGCAAACTACTTGCAGTAGTGCCATTGACAAAAGCCATCGATGGAACCATAAAGTTCATGAAAATGAACTATATGATCCAACATTTCTTCTGTCACTTAAGGCCAGGGCAACATTATTCGCATCTCTGGTATAGAACGTTCGCCACAGTAAACTTATGTTTGGAACATTTTCCAACTAACTGGGCAAACCAATTGTGTGTTACAACAAAACCCTATTTAAATCAAAAATCGCTTGGGAGCATTGGATGAAGACTGGTTACTCGATGGTGAACCTTTTATAACGACTCTTTCATGATCTCCGCTTGCAGGTAAAAGGAGGAGAGAAAACATGTCATCGGGTGGCTTGACTCTATAGTACTCAAGACCCTTTTCATTGTTTGTCCCATGATCAAACTTTTTGATCCTTGAGTATCTATACTCGCAACAACTTTGGGAGGATGGACATATCTGCGGTTTTTACATTTAACATGGATAATGATTAATTCCACAACAAGAGTGTGTGGAAATCTCCATCATGTATTTTGCATCAGCAGTGTTTTTGGGGACCACGAGGTCTTGCAAAAAAACTCTTTCTATGATTCGGAAGAATACGCGTTGACGTTTAATGCAAAGTGGTTTTAGCATCTTTGTCAAATATGTATCTTGACTCAAGCCCATAGGTAAACTCTATCTTCATAGATCATGCTGCCTTAATATAAAGGCTATTTAGCCCCAAGCACTCATGAAGATAAAACTTTTGTCAAAATGAACGTCCTAATTCGTGTCCAGAAATTATTTACCAAATAACAATGTGTGTCAGAACACAAACGTTTTTTAGAAATGTATTTATGCTCCCCAATTTACTTTCTGCGAATATAAGCATCTTGCGTTACCCATTGATGAAGTCAACCCCTTTGACGATTCATCACAAACACGAGAAAGATTACCAACCACATTTTGCTCCTCATTCTTCCCATGCGGAACTCTTGAATTGCATTCATACTTACTAGCATCCTCTGGACTGGGACAACAAACACTTTGGACTTAAAGCACATGCAAGTCTTGGTTTCTTTCCATAGATGGAAATCCTATGTCATCCATGGTTTCAATATCTATTGTTGAATATGTATCCCAATGCGACGTTCAACACAGAAAACAGGCTTTTAAGCATAGCTACGTTGAATATGTGAAAAACAACTCATCGTAGTCCAATTCACTTGAACTTTTATGACAACATTAGTCCCGAGTTAAGGGATTAAAACAGTTGTTATCCCGTAATCAGTTTAAGTTCCATAAATATTCGTTAGACTCAAAGTCTTCCGCAAAAAGGGTATCAAGGGTTTAATCTTGAATCACTTATATGCGAAAATACTCGGGGTTTTTCTTGAGCATTTAGCCAATCGGAAGTCCAGGGCCCATCAACGGCTCCGTTGTGTATCGTGAGGTATTACTTGTTGTCTAACAACACAAATATTCTCGTTGCGACACCTGAGAGCGTTTGCACGAGCCATTTGCCTGACGTGGTTCAGCTGCAAGTTGTGACACGACAGTCCATAACCTTTATTGTAAGGAGAATTACGTACCCTCAGTCGCAGTAGGAAAACCCTGGAATTACTTCCAAGGTCTCTTCCTGTGATTTCGAGGACGAAGAAGAAAGTAATGTTTATCCCGTCGCAGTAAAGTTGCACGGTCTCCCACTAACCTTTTGAAAAAGAACACCATTTTCTTCAAAAAAGCCCATGTACGTTTCGTTGATGTGGCAAAATATTATGCTCGGTCTGTATAGGAGGGAGGAAAAATTACCCAATTACTTGAGATAACCCTACAAAGTAGCACTTGTCTATTTGAATAGGTTTGTAACCTTTACACAAGCCAATATTCCAAATGGTAAGAAAAGATAAACATGGTGGGGTCGTTACACATACCATGGCGTCATTTAACAGAACCCGAGTGGAGCTCTTTTCAGTGTAAAAGCCGCAGTCATCTAAAGACATCATCTTTAAAGGGATAATGGGCAAAATTATTTATGCATCTTATTTCTTACCATGTCGAAAATGGTGCGTTACATCTTCACGGACTTCCTCTTGCAAGTGGTGTTCTGTGGAAGGTGCAAGTTATTGAAAAACCGTTTCACCACAACTCATCAGACATTCCGCTAAAACTTGTAACCGAAATTTGCTTTCGCAATCGTGAATTGTAGAAAATAATTTTCTTGTTACAAATAACTTTATTCTATATTTGGAACACCTTTCGAATGATTTTTCACAAAGATCAAACGTCCCCCCCCAAGACTTACGTCTCATCAAGTAAATATCCACATATCCCCTCCTACTGAGTCATTCTGAAGATAGATAAATCCATACAATTGCACAACAACCTTTATCGGATACAACACATCAATGTATGACACCAATAATCTGGTTTTTGTCGTCTTATGGCCTGGCGTGAACGTGTATGTCCCCAGTTCACTTTTTTTGAGAGGGGAAAGTTGACAAGTGTCAGATTGATTTCAAATCAAACGACTTCTCAAAATCCATCATAATGGAATTTATCCATGCGGGGGTTTCTCCAATTGTGACCAAATGCAGTGCCACACTATCCCGTGCGGTTTTATTCTTTTAGTCTTGCGACCTTTAGCGTCGTGTTATGGATGTATCATATTTACCATCAATTCATAACATACATCCCATCTTAGGATGGAAGCTTGGCTCCTTTATGTTATTCATAATACGGAACAACAGTGTTTGTTTTATGAACAACTCTGTTGCAACAAAACATTGTGCAATGGGCTAGAGTGTATGGATACATCTTTAAATGGATCTTATGAAAGAGTAAAACCCAGAGGTAATGACTATTATTCAATATCCTAACATATAATCTATTCATAATGAAAGTATGGCCTCTTAGGCTCTCTATTAAAACATACGAACATCAAAGTTTCTTATAAACAAACTTTGTGCAAGATACCTAATGCAAGGGGCAGTTGTGATGTTTGTGAAACCTTCCAACCCCGAATTATAAAAAAAATATCAGACGGCATATCACCGAGGAAGGTATAGTAACATATTTAATATGTCCCCGTGTATACACCTACAAACTCATTTTTTGGCTAGTATCTTCAGGCCAATAGTGTTCTTACCATCGGCTAGTATGCAACAGGAAACGCAATCGAATGCGTGGTATTTTGTGATTAACCACAATACCCAAGATCAGTGAATTTAAAAAAAAAAAAAAAAACAATTTAATCTAATTCCAAGGACATATCTCTTTTGCAGCCTTTCTATAATAAACAAACTTGTATGACTTCATAACATGGGGAAGGCTGGAGGACTTCCAGTCTCCTTCTTCTGCGCTTTTGCTAATTACTCTAACAGTTTTTAACTTTCATGTATTTCTAAATACTCTCAGAGAAAAAAGCACGAAATTAAGGTGGGTTAGCCCCGGAACTTCTTAGGCGTGAAAGTTTACAACACCCTCGGACCACTTCCTTTTCTCTTTTAATTTTGTTGTTGTTTTATTAACCCTTTCATCATATGACAGGGTAGTTCTTCTGGATCTCTCTTATCAGTTAATGCTTAAGTAAACTCACCTTTATAATAGTTTGCCAAACAAAACATTGCTTTGGATTGATCTCATATCTTTTGCCTTTGTCATGTCTCTGAAAATAATTTTCGGATCCATTGAATATAATAAACTATCCAAACCTGTTCGAAGTTGGGTCTCATCAGGAAACAAACAAATTGCGCTTGATCTGAATGGAATTCTAGCTTTGGATTCAACGGACGAGAGGTCACATGATCGACACTCTTTCAGTAGAACATAAGCCGAAGCGAGAATACCGAAAGTATGCGAAGGACAAAGTCCTTCTCGGAACTCTTGAGGACAATCCGCCCACATTCCGTTACCAACGCTAAAGTTTGTAACCAGATATTTAACAGCATTCAATTTTATAGGAAGGTGGAAATGAGAGCATTTAGTTCTACAATATATATGCAAATCCACAACTTAGACAGTGTTCACAAATTAATTGCACTGAGAAGTTAAAAGATAATTATTCTACAGTTGCTTGCTCCCATCTTCAAAATCAATATATCTATACATTGATCTGTGACTGTGGTTAAGATCCGCGATTTTTCAATTCAACAGCATTGAGTGGTGTAGATCTCTGGGGATGACGCCGACAAATCTCAATCAGGTAGGCAACCTTGCCATCAATCTCATATGTTGACTCTTGTTCATCATCGATGATCGTGGTGTTCGACGAGCTCAGACTTTTCAGCGCATGAACGTCCAAGATCAACTACAAAAGGTGATCTCGCATGCCGAGGTCCATCAACTCACCGGCCTCACACACCCTAATCGTTTCGTACCCATGCTTAGCCGTGATACACCGTCAAAGTTAGGTGCACGTGACGGTTTGCTACACTGGGAGATGCCGAGTAACACTAACTAACTTGATATTTTGGGAGATCAACCTAATATAATAAAGCGACATACCGTGGAATCAAAGAAGGGGGTTGCAATCATAAGCGGAATAAAAATTTCTGGCAATTCATAATAGAATAGGATGAATATTGGTATAGCCCATTTAGAAAAGAAAGCGAGAAGAAGTCTTGTGAGTCCTCGTCTTCGGCTTCACGTCTAGGTCTGATTCACCTTCCGAACGCACACGATTGCCACCACATTGTCGATTGCACAGATAATAGTGCTACTATTAGCAAATAAATTGCATTACACAAGTTGACACACAGGTCATTTAAAGATGCAATCATTATGGCTCCAGCCATCATGCGGATCCATGACACGCAGGTCATCGATTAATCAATACAATTATATAGTCATTCCATACATAATCAAACTTATTATGAAGACCAACGCTCTAGTACACATCCATGCACATGATAAACCTCCTGACAAAACAAGTTTAGACGAGCCCTTAATTGGTTCATGCAAAAAACTAGTTTTCGTGGCTTCTAGGTTTCGAAACAAACGAAGCTACCAACGTCCATCATCCAAGTTGATATTCAAGTCGCTGATGTAGATAACTTTCCAGGGTGATAGAAAACGAGATAATATAAAATCCGCAGCCCCATAGCTAAACTTCGTCCATACGCATGACCCCCCGTGCAAGATCATATCGCATGCACTTTTGTCGCGAAATTTCATCTTTCCTTTTTAATAGTGATTATACTGTAGCCTTCGTGGACATAATGATGCAACAATGAACCAACATGTTATCGATGCCCAGGATTTAGAACCAGAATGATCGAATCAGGATTTCATCGGTGAGCAACAAATTACATTTTAGTTAAACTCATCATCTGTTATTATATGCCCCACAGCATCAGATATCTTCAAATCGCAGGCCTGCACTAGCAACAAGGAATCCGGGGTACAATGATCCACTGTAGGGCTACACGCCACAATAAATTCGTAAAAAACATTCTAAACTACTCCACATTACTATGTGACCACTATGGAGACTGCATACATTACATTTACTGAACGAGCAATGGTGATGCAGTCCTCTGAGGATCGCAAACCTGCAGCTACGCCCGATGTTACAACGCCATATTGCCACGCGTAGGCGTAGCCAGCGAGAGACAAAATCTAGCTGACCTACGAACAGCCCCAGGGAGGCCACTCGGAGTCCAACCGTGCAGACAGTACTACGCAGGTTTTGACAATTTCGTTAAACGGACCGGCACGCGACTCGGGGGCAGCAGGAAAACGAAGTCTGGCAGCTCGGAGACGGACCGTGCAAAACCTCGGCCCGATCGACTAGCGAATTTACAAACCTCCACAGATGCACCCGACTCGGACACTTTCCAGTAGGGCTCGCCGTCCAAACTGGTTCCGACGGGACAGCCCAAGACAGGCACTTCGGATTAGAACTTAGTGCAGGAGAGTCATTGGAGGAAGAGTGAGTGAGATTAGACCGAAGCCACGACTGCAGGCTTGTGGTGAGGCTCAAAGAGGAAAATGGCACTTCCAGATACTCCCTCTAAACGGCTAGGGGTAAATCGGCCCACCACAAACCACCCCACCGGACACATCGAGGCCTTAACAGCCCTCAGTGCCAAAAGGAACTACGACTGCCTACAGGAGTTGCACATGGAACCCATCGGTTCCATACCTATATCCTAGGCTCGCCGGCCAAGAACTATTGGGGGCCCCCACCTGATTCCCGAGACAAGCCCCTTCACCTCTAGACCCTTTGGAATCCAAAAAGGCTTTTCTGGGGCGAAAAGATGCCAATATACGCATCTTTAAGCTAGATGATAGGCGCAAGACACTCCTATTTACAGGCTGCCAAGGGGTGTAAAATTGGCAACGAATGAACCACGGCCAAGAGTTTTGCCTCGATTACGCTGTTTCAAAAGGGACTATGAATGAGAGTGCCATAGCACCGTGCCTCCCCTGCCGGCCCGACCCTTGGGGGATACCCCCTCCTCTCTATGGTTTGCCATTCTATTCACTTCCTTCAGCCCTGTGAGGACCCCTTATTGGCAGCATTCACCACAAGACAACTACAGCGCCTCCAGAGTGAATTGCGTTCAAGAAGATCACTAACAAAAAGAATTTCCGGACAAACTTTCCTCGTTTCGAAAATATTGTTATGGGGGCTTCCTTTAGAAACATTTCAGTACCCACTAAATAATTTTCAATGCGTTTGGCACAATTACCAGTGTGAGTGATTCATCTGCGGAAAAGCATTGAAGCTGGGTTCGGCAAGCCCCGGAAACCATTTCCGGTTTTTTCTTCCGAAGAAAATTCCCAGAAGTCTCCTAGAATGATTATGGTATCCTCCAAGGAATATCAGGCCATGTGCGCAACCATTTTGACTTAAGGTCATCCCTTTGAAACAACTTTCAGTTTCACCGGAACTCATCGGTGACCTCTCTCTGCGAAATTTTCCGCTGTCCGAAAATCTTCAGATGTCGAAACTTTTTCGGTGATTTCTCTCAGACTCCCTGTCTTTAGTATTCAGCAGACTAGATGACCCTTAAGCGGTGTGACCCTCTTACTAGGTTCGGTTGAGATAACCATGACACCGGTAACACCTCGATCAATAGACTCAACATGGAGCCGGGGGACACCCTTATGATTGACTCATTACCAAAACAGATGAAATAATCGATTTAGTGACGTGAACTCCAGTGCAGTTGCTGCTATTCCTGTTGCTTCGTGATATGTTACAAATTACCCGAAGGGTGAGGACTGTGTGGCATTCCGTGGATCAACACTTGTCCACTATGCTAGTTACCTCGTTACCGGTATTGTTCTCTTATCCGGTAAACATGTTCGGCATCCCCGTGATCAAATCACCAAAGTGTATGGCCAGATGATGATGCGATACACGTAACAACCGAGAGGGCCCAGAGATATCTCTCCATCGCCGGAGGAGCAAATCCCATACTTGAGCTATCAAGTTTACTTGACACACTTTCCATGAACCGTAAGCCGTTCGTAATAGCCACCCATTACGGATGACGTTTATACAAACCCCAAAGTTCATGAAGCAAGCATGAAAGAAACTCGGATACTCTCATGGTCTAAGGAATCATGCAAACATTAACCATCTCTGTGTTATTAACCATTAACTTGTGACGAAAGAATTATCAGCATAACTCAATCGGGTCGATTCAACACCAAATGTTCTGCTAACATTGTGCCCTCAAAATTGCTGGCATAGTCATGCCCATGATCAGGAAACAAGGATCATCATGCCAATACTGAGCCAGTCATAGAGGCTTGACTAGAATACATTTATCGTTTATTATTCCACAGTTGCATTGTCTCTCGGCCTCTTTTTTTGCAGCGACTCGAGAAACAATAGCAGTTATAGCATGGAACTAAACCTAATTATGAACAGGAGATAATCAATAACATTTATATTGCCTCTAGGGCATATTCCCTACAGTAAGTTACTGTAAACAAGATTGTTAATTTTTGTTTGCATATTGTTCTACCTGACCACACAGAACAAATGAGGCTAGAAGCACAATATCATCTGTGCATAAAAAACCACAGATATAAGGCAATACATTATAAGTTACTGTAAAATAATCCCACATCCATATTTCTTCAAAAGAAAAAATAGCTAACAACTTGCCATATATGAAAGAATGAAAGTCTAGGATTAATGCCGGGTGCTAAATTTCTTAGATAAACATCAAGCGAGGGTTGGCTCCGTTCAGGTGTGGTAGGCACAGTACAACTATGATGCAGCAAGTTCTGAGGCTCGATAGAGATCCCAGACTAAGACATTGCTTATGCAACTCATTCATCTAGTTGGGCAGAAGTCGCTTCATAATGCAGCAGGCACATCATTCCTTTTAGTTTTGTAAGAGCCTCTTTGATTCGCAGGATTGTAAAAACGCATCAATAGGAAAAACACAGAATTGGATGCCGCGCCCATTCAAACCTACAGCCAACAAAACAAGCAACTCAGAATTAAAAGATTAGCATAGCCTCCTCTATGAACTCGTAATGCAGGCACAGCGTAAAAAAAACTATTTCCCTAGTTAAATGATCCTCCTCTCCAGAAAGTGCGGGCACAAGATAAAAACAGAATTATATAAACACGTACATGTTTTTTTTTTGCAAGTTAACAGTTGGGATTGAGATATTTCTATAAGGATCATTGAAATATTGCCATACCTAATTTATTCAACCTCACATCTCAATAATCTCACATCTGACAACAATCTCACTGCTGGATCAAAAAACAATCTCACACCTCAACATTTTTTTATCGTCTATCATCTATGTAACCAACAAAGTGACAGCAAACAATCTTGAGCAGAGGCCGGTGGCGAGAAAGATAATGAATAGATGAGAGCCTCACCTAAAAGAAGAGCAACATGAGGGGTTGGTCAGACCAGCTAGGTGCTTGACAGCACCTGAACAGAGGAGAGCTGCTTCTCTGCTACTGCTCGGTGCTCGGCAGCACAAGGGGGCTGCTGCTCCGCTCCTGCGAGGGGTGGAGGGAAACAACAGGGGCAAAAGGGAACGACGATGGCAGCGGGAGGAGCTCCAGCTCCTGCTCGGGCTACGGCGCAGACGGAGCGGAAAGGCGGGGGCTAGAAAGGCTACCTTCCGTCCATGTCTTGGCGGCGGAGGGACGGGGGAGGGAGGCAGTGGCGGCTGGACTGGTCTTGGCGTGGGCGCCGCCACCGCCGCTACCTTAAGCAGTAGCGCCATGGTGTGCGGCCACTTTCCTGTGAGGAGCGGGTTGCGGGGGTCGTGTGTGGGCTAGGGATGTGTGAGGGAGGTCCTGACCGGTGGCTTGAGGAAATTCCTGGTCGTGCTCGCAGGTACCGGTGGGCGGCGGTTGACCACCGGAAACCCAAGCCGCCTCTGCTCGGGTGAAGGAGGAACGAACGTAAGGCCGTGTGAATAGGTGTGACCGTCGCTATCTCGCTCTGACCGGAGGGATCCACCTCTCTTTCTCACGCTGACCTGTGGGGTCCATACGGCACACAAACCCTCGATGCACCACAGCCCAATCAATCATTCCTGCAGAGCTAGTAACCTGTCGCGATACGTACATAGTGGGTAGCCACTGTACTGGGGCCCTGCTTTTTTGGGGGCACGGGGCGGTCCCCCCCCCCCCCCCCCGGGGCCCTGGTGTTGTACTCTAGCTTGCCGGTGCCGATCCACGTGTGCTCCGCTCCCCAGAGTTAGAGCGAGAGCTCAGATCTGAACTCTCCAGCCACCGGAGTGAAGAAAGATGCCCGATCCAGAGCTCCACCCTCCAGAGTAGAAGACGCCAGATTTGAGAGCTTCACCCCCCCCCCCCCCCCCCAGAGTTTTAGAGAGTTCGCTCTGACTTGTCTGCGCGTCGTGCTCCTCGCTGGATCGGTGGTGATGCTGGCCTCTTGCCGCCCTTGAAGGATTGGATGGTCACCGGCAGGCCCCTACGCCTCTGATCTGTACCAGCGGTCGTACTGGGTGTGCCTGAACGTGTCGTCACTGCCGGATTCCACCGTGAGGGAGGCGCTGTCCTCCAAGGCGAGAAGAGTGTGGGAAGATTGGATCGAAGTATGAGAGGAGAGAGAAGAGGGGGGAGGGGGGGGGGGGGGGTGCGGGACGATTAGACGGCATCGTGTCAATAACTGCTCACAATGGCTGGGCCCATGGCCCTCTGCCACCCACAATATCACACATCTACTCCAACCACCGGCCCATGTATTCATTTTTGTATTGTTGCGCGTAATGCAGAGAATTCCCGAGCAGCCATCATGAGACAGATATGATGTTGGAATATGTCTTAAAGGCATAATAAACTTTCATGTTCATAATTATGTTTGTACTAGTCGTCAACCCGTGCTACAGCCACGGGCTAGCTATTTTGCAAAATCATAAATAACTTGAAGCCACTATTAGAATTCGGAAGCTTGTAGTTTGCATAGAGTCGTCTCCACCAATTTTGTTTTCATTTTTTTACGTTTGTTCGTAAGTAGTTATCTTCTTTGTCTTCGTATATGAGTACACCAATTAAAACTAATAAGCTTGAATGCCAACTAACATTTGCAATTTTGATTAATTTATAAGCTAAATTGTGCGGCACATCACAGTTAAATTAGGAAGTAAACATTATCGCACGCGCATTGCCTCACTCCCTTTCTGAATTCCTCTCCAACTGTGTCTTCTATCATTGACATAGACATGACAATTCAACATTCTTATGTGTTGAGATCGTTAGGAACATAACATATGACATGACAATCATGTATGTTTTTGTATTCCAAAGTTATCCAGTTCCTTTGAGGGCCGTAATATTGTGAACTCTCTTACATGAATTTTACCATGGGGTATTAAGAGATATGAGCGTTATCAATGTCATTTATTCAGATGTCTCTTGGACCGAACTTAAAGTGTAATGTGAGTTAAGTGCCAACTGTATAATGAAGCTTCATCTTAGTCAAACATGTCAAAATGACTGACAACATGATATTTTAACCAGGTCGTGCACACAATTGGACAATGAGCGCAATATGTCATGGCGATATTTGACTATATTTGAGCATGTACATTGAATGTTGCAGGCAATATAGCTATCCTATGCGTGAGGAAACATTACCTAAGTATAGACCAAGATATAACATACGCACGTTGACGATACCTAAATTAGAAGGCCACACAGTAACAAAACTGACTTAACAGAATAAATTATATAGCCACAGACTTTAAGTGGTAAAAATTACAGACTAACACTGCAACGTTTAGTAGAACAAAAAAAATCCAGGACGCAAGGAAAGAAGAGACATAACAATATTATGCAAGGAAAATCAAGATGCACACTTTACAACTGACTATTTTATATCCGCATTAGAATTATTATCCCAAATATTTGATCCTCCTGCTGCCAAATGTCAAATTAAAACCCACCTCCAATGATTCACTAATTAAACATCTAATTGAGAACCAAAAATCAAAGCAGAAGGGTCAAGTTATACACGCCATAACATTTTTTTGAAATACGGCACTATATAGTCCACATCCGTTAGATTTACCTCATGTAGAACCAAAAACCAAAGTGGACGGAAAGCAGGAAAGCAGTGGTCGTACTGGGCCATTTTTTGCAACCATATGGAAGACATGTGACGATCGATCCAGTGTGAGCCAAGTAGCACGAACAACAAAGCGCAGACCCTGCTGTACATAGTCGATGCAACATCATCCATCATGTAGTTGGTGGTTTGGGCCTTGGGTGTGTAGCAGGCTGGATACACCTACGGCAGCAAATAAGAGGACATGGCGGGGTATTTGTTGAGCCCTAGGTACGCGGACAGCAGCAACTCGAGCTTATGATCGTACTCTCCACACATGCATTCTTGATCAACATATATATAGTGCCGTTGTGTTCATTGACTGGTACACACCTTTAAATTTCCTTTTAAAGTTCATTATCAATTAATATAAATATTTCACATCAAAAGAATATCAGCAGAATTGAGAGTCAAAAAATTACTGTATAAGGGCAAACTTCTTTTTGGTGGACTAAAATCAGGAACTCCAACATATGGGAAGCAGTAGCTTCAAGATAACTTTAAGATTAATTAGCAGGTTAATGATATTTATGAACTCAAATCTATGCACCATGGCCGGCTCCTACAACTACATAACTATTTATTGATTTTATTATACCTGACTGAAATCTTGTATAGAGCCAGCATGAGAGCATAACTGAACATATCTGATAGCCAATAGGTTTCTATAACCCATCAAATGACTGATCTACATGGACCGGGAGCTGGATCACATAATTAAGCATCTGCAGGAAATACAGAAAATATCTGTCTATTTCCTCTGCTGGCCCATTTGTATAAGCATTAGACGGGTATGTAAAACTTGGGCAAACCATGAATGAACAATTAGCTATACCACCTGTGCCAGATTGCCCAGTCAGCATCTGGACCATTTTTTGTGCAAGTTATAAAATCATGGAAGAACTCAGCATTAAAGTAGTGGACGTAACATGAACGACTTGGAGACAAATTATATGCATAAAAATTATCTAAAGCATATAATTCAGGACAAGAGCTACTTTCCTGTTGAGTGGGAGTAGGTGTGACCGGCGACAAATCGAATGGTATCGAGGACGTGAACAACCTTGCCGCAGTCGACAGTTGGGCTGCAGTTTTTTCGCTCACACTCACCCATTGTGGCAGCCCACCTGGTCTACTTGAAACGGTTGTTGGGACACCTCCTGCACTGCATCACTAGTAGAAAACACGGGCTTTGGTTCGGGCCAGCCCAGCCCATTAGTCCCGGTTCAGTCACGAACCGGGACCCATTGGGGGCATACGTCCCGGTTCAATGCGCCCAGGGGGCCGGCCGGGCCTCGTGGGCATTGGTCCCGGTTCGTCTGGACCCATTTGTCCCGGTTCCTGGCACGAACCGGGACCAATGGGCCTTGCTCCTGGCCCACATCCATTGGTCCCCGGTTCGTGGCTTGAACCGGGACAGAAGGGGGCCTTTAGTCGCGGTTTCACGCACGAACCGAGACCAATGAGGTGGCTATATATACCCCATCGCTGGCGACAGAGCACTCCACACTGCTCTGTTTTTTCTTGGCCGGCGAGGGGAGAGCTTTGTGTGTTCTAGCTCACCTCCTATGCACATGAGGTGTTTGATGAATGCCCGAGCCACACTAGTTAAGCTTTCCTCCTCCTCGAAGCTCGACCTTCAAGCTCCATTTTCCTCAAGATTTGTCTAGATTTAGCGGTCCGTCATGTCCCGTCCCCGTCTTCCACCGCCGTCGATCACCCCGCCGATCTCGTCGCCGGCATAACCGTGGTGAGCCTCTTGTTTCTTATCTTCTTTCTAAAAGAAAAAAAATTCTTACTTGTATGATTTAGATAGATACTTGTCTAATTTTCTTACTTTTATTATTGTTTGTTATTATATAGTGCGATGGTTTTGGTATTCGCCCCCGTCGGCCCCTCGTCCTGTCTATGATTCGGATGTGGTATATATTATATTTTAAACTATTTGGTTCATTTATTGTTTATGACAATTATGCCGACCAACGTGACATAGATTTTTTTATCTAGGAGGTATGTGAACCGAAAATTCCAACCGACCCTATTGTCGAGAGGTTAAATTTAGTTGAAGAAGAAAATAATTACTTGAAGGAAAATTGAAAAAAATTGAGGAGGAGAAGATGATATTGGAGTTGTCATGTTGCGGTGTTCGTCGATGATCACAAGATCAAGATGAATGCAATGCGCTTCAAGATTAAAAAGCATAGAAAATATGGCGTTGGATCAATTGTTACCTTGGTTGCGATTATGATCGCATTTGTTGTTGCATTGAAATGTTTTACATAGTTTTCAATGTATGGTTTAATTAGAGCTCTGGAGAGCTATATGTTGTTCAATGAGAACTATGTATGTACTTTGGTTTAATGTGATGATGAACTTCTATTAATTTGGTCACTTATCTATTCATGATGTTTTGTAATGGTTTTTTAACACACTTATTATATATAATGCACGCAGATGAACCGGCAATGGATGTACGTGACAGACGCACCTCCGTGTACATTAAGGGCGTGCATAATTTTCTCGAAGTGGCTGAGGCAAACAAGCAGAATGGTTTTATGTGTTGTCCATGCCCTATATGTGGGAATACGAATCTTACTCTGACCGGAAAATCCTTCACACCCACCTGCTTGAGAAGGGTTTCATGCCACACTATAATGTTTGGACCAGGCACGGAGAAATAGGGGTTATATGGAAGACAGCGAAGAAGAAGAGGACGATGACAACTATGTGCCCCCTGAATACGGTGATGCTGCAATGGGGGAAGCTGAAGATCAAGAGGAACCAGACGATGTGCCCGATGATGATCTCCGCCGGGTCATTGTTGATGCAAGGAGACGTGCGAAAGTGAAAAGAGAAGCTGAAATTCGATCGCATGTTAGATGATCACCAAAAAGGGTTGTACCCCAATTGTGAAGATGGCAACACAAAGCTCGGTACCGTACTAGAATTGCTATAGTGGAAGGCAAGAATGCTGTGCCTGACAAAGATTTGAGAAGCTACTGAAATATTGAAGAAGAAGCTTCCAAAGATAACGAATTGCCCGACAGTACGTACGCAGCAAAGAAGGTTCGTATGCCCTCTAGGATTGGAGGTGCAGAATATGCATGCCCTAATGACTGCATCCTGTATCGCGGTGCGTACGAGGATTTGAACGCATGCCCGGTATGCGGTGCATTACGGTATAAGATCAGACGAGATGACCCTGGTGATGTTGACGGCGAGCCCCCCGGAAGAGGGTTCCTGCCAAGGTGATGTGGTATGCTCCTATAATACCACGGTTGAAACGTCGTTCGAAACAAAGAGCATGCCAATGTTGATGCAATGGCACAGAGAGGATCGTCAGAAAGACGGGAAGTTGAGAGCACCCGCTGACGGGTCGCAGGAGAAAAATCGAGAGAAAGTACCGGGCTGAGTTTGCAGGTGACCCAAGGAACGTATGGTTTGGTTTAAGCGCGGATGGCATTAATCCTTTTGGGGAGCAGAACAGCAATCACAGCACCTGGGCCGTGACTCTATGTATCTATAACCTTCCTCCTTGGTTGTGCATGACGCGGAAGTTCATTATGATGCCAGTACTCATCCAAGGCCCTAAGCAACCCGGCAACGACATTGATGTGTACCTAAGGCCATTAGTTGAAGAACTTTTACAGCTGTGGAATGGAAACGGTGTACGTGTGTGGGATGAGCACAGACAGGAGGAATTTGACCTGCATGCGTTGCTGTTTGTAACCATCAATGATTGGCCTGCTCTCAGTAACCTTTCAGGACAAACAAACAAGGGATACCCACGCATGTCACGCATTGTTTAGCTGACACCGAAAGTATATACCCTGGACAAATGCAGGAAGAATGTGTACCTGGGGCAATCGTCGATTTTTTCCGACCAACCATCATGTCGAAAGAAAGGCAAGCATTTCAAGGCGAGGCAGATCACCGGAAGAGCCCGCCATGCTTACCGGTGATCACGTACTTGCTATGGTCATGATTTACATGTAATCTTTGGAAAAAGGGTCCCGGCGGACTATCTGTTCCGAATGATGCTGAGGGACGCGCTCCCATGTGGAAGAAGAAATCTATATTTTGGTGACCTACCCTACTGGAAAGACCTAGAGGTCCCTCTCAATCGACGTGATGCACGTGACAAGAACCTTTGCGTGAACCTGCTAGGCTTCTTGGGCGTGTATGGAAAGACAAAAGATACACGGAGGCACGGGAGACCTGCAACTTGGCACGAAAAAGACGGCATGCCTCCAAAGCAGTATGAAGGTCCTGCCAGTTACGCTCTTCCAAAGAAGAGAAGGATATCTTCTTTGAATGCCTGCTCATTATGAAGGTCCCATCTGGCTTCTCGTCGAATATAAAGGGAATAATAAATATGGCAGAGAAAAAGTTCCAAACCTAAAGTCTCATGACTTCCCGTGATTATGACGCAACTGCTTCCGGTTGCATTGAGGGGGGCTTCTACCGGAAAACGTTCGATTAGCCATTGTGAAGCATGTGCATTCCTCAATGCAATCTCTCAGAAGGTGATCGATCCAGAAATCATACCAAGGCTAAGGAGTGATGTGGCGCAATGTCTTGTCAGTTTCGAGCTGGTGTTCCCACCATCCTTCTTCAATATCATGACGCACGTCCTAGTTCATCTAGTCGACGAGATTGTCGTTCTGGGCCCCGTATTTCTACACAATATGTTCTCCTTTGAGAGGTTCATGGGAGTCCTAAGAAATATGTCCGTAACCGCGCTAGGCCTGAAGAAGCATCTCCATGGGCCATCAAACTGAGGATGTCATTGGGTTTTGTGTTGACTTCATTCCTGACCTTAAAGATTGGTCTCCCTCAATCGCGGTATGAGGGGAGACTGACAGAAAAGGCACGCTAGGAGGGGACTCAAAATATGCAGGGATGGGCATTCTTGGTCTCAAGCACACTACACAGTTCTACAGAAATCTACCTTGGTGACCCCGTATGTCGATGACACCAGAAACATTCTGCGCTCCAACACCCGGAGCAGTGTGACGACTGGATTACATGTGACCACATCAGGACTTTCGGCAGATGGTTGGAACACGTCTCAGAGGTGACAACACTGTTTCTGATGAGCTGTACTCGTTGTCCAGGGACCATCTTCGACTGTATTGACTTACAAAGATACGAGAGAAATGGGAATACATTTTACACGATCGCCCAAGATCAAAGAACACCAACCAAATAGGCGTGTGTCCGCTTTGATGCAGCAACCAAGAGGGGAAAGGACCATTTATGGTTTACATAGTGGACTATGGAACTTGACTACGACATGATTTTAAGGTCCCTTTGTTTAAGTGCAAATGCGTCAATCTGTCAGAGTCGGGTACAGGTAGAGCCACATTACGGAATGACACAGTGGATCTGAACAATCTTGGTACACAGACGAACCATTCGTCCTAGCCATGATGTGGCGCAGGTTTTTCTATGTGAAGGACATGTCTACCAAACCGAGAAAAGAAAAGATAAGGAAGCGAATACATCATCGATAGCCAAAGCGCCACATAGTTCTTTCACGGAAAAAGAGACATCGTGGGAGTGAAGGGTAAGACAGACATGTCTGAAGATTATGAAAAGTTTCATGAAATTCCTCCTTCAAAGTCAAGGCTGACCCAAGCACCCTGTTAAACGATGAAGAATATCCATGGTAACGGCGCAATAAGCAAAGGACACAAGCGGAGAAAAAGTGAAGACAGTTGAAGTCAGAAAGGGTTGAAAATTGATGATATGGCTTTGAATGGTTCATTTTGAGCACACAAAAAGTCTGGAGTTCAAATAAGTTCAAAAAAATGTAAATCCCTTTGTAACAGATGAGTTTTTGTCCGAAACACCCTGATACTTCGAAAGAGATTGTCCATTTTGTACACGAGTGCATCCAGTTTTTGCCGTAAACCTCTCAACTTTTTAGCACATGCTATGTGGGTGAAATGATGATATCATGCCAATTTTCAACCTCTTCAGAGTTTCATTGAGTGCTTTTCAATTTCAGGGTCATTTAGCTCAAAAAAATCAGTAAATGCATGAAAAATGACAGATGAGTCGAGGGTTGAAAATTGATGATGTGGCTTTGAATGGTTCATTTTGAACACACAAAAGTCTGGAGTTCAAATAAGTTTAAAAAAATGAAATCCCTTTTATGAACAAAAAGTCTGGAGTTCAAACAATTGTTCTTTATGAACAACCCTTTTGTAACAATATTGTGCATGGTCTAGAGTGTGTAAAACTCTGAAATGATGAAAGTAATCCAGAGGTAATATATTATTATCATATTACCATAACACCATCTCATTCTCAATGAAAGTATCCCTTATGTTTTCATAACATCAAACATAAAAAGTTCTCTTATGAACAACATTCTTGCAAGATAACTTATGAAAAGGGCTAGAGTGTATGAAACTCTAAAATGAATTATGAAAGTAATACATAGGGAATACCACCGATGGAAGGTATAGTAACTATTACTTTGTTCCCAGCGTGTAATCAACCTCATTCCTGGCTAGTCTTTCAGGCCATAGTAGTTCTTACAGATACTACTACTTGTATCCCCTAAGGAGGCAGCAAAAAAAATATTAAAGAACATCACTGATGGACAAGCGGCCATCATTCATCAAGAGAGAAGGGTAGAGGCGAGAGAACAGGAGGGGGTTTACCCGAGAGAAAGGCATCACAGAGCAGGTCGCCAAGACGTCGCCGCCATCATCGTGCCTCCAAAGCTGCATTATATGGGGTTGTAACTCTATGCTTATACTCCCTCCGTTCCGGATTTCCGGACGGAGGGAGTATACACAAGCTATGACGCATGATGTTAACAATAAAATGCAAAGGATGCCCTCATTACAATCAATACCGCGCTGAAGAACGCGGCGCACGCGCCCGCCTGTGACCGATTCGTCTGTATTTTATCGAAATAAGCAAAGAAACACATATATTTTTTTTTTTTTATTATTTCTTTTGGATTATTGTCCACGTGAATGCATAGTGCTGGTTTTACTGTTTTATATTGTTCCGTGTTTATTCGGGTGTATTTGTTCTGGGTTAAAATTCAGGTATTGTTTTCGGTTTATGATTTGGGTGGGTTAATGTTTTCGGTTTATTTCCGGTATTTGTCCGTTTCACTGGTTTTTACTGTTCCAGGTCGAGAGAGGAGGAGTCCCACTTTTTTTTGGAAATTTTTTTTATTCTTCTTGGATTCTGTTCACGTAAATGCATGGTGTTGTTTTTTTTGTTCCGGTTTATTAGGGGTATTGTTTTGGTTTAAAATTCGGTTACTGTTTCGGTTTTATGGTTCGTGTGGGTTAATATTTTCGGCTTATTTATGTGTTGTTCTGGTTTACTGGTTTTTATTGCTCCGGATTAATCGGGTTGTTGTTCAGTTTTTGGTGGCCCATTGTTTCGGTTAGTAGTTCTGAGTTTATTCTGGATAATGTTCGGTTTTTGTTTGGTTATTTTTTAGTAGATATTG
This sequence comes from Thinopyrum elongatum, assembly GCA_011799875.1. Lineage (NCBI taxonomy): Eukaryota > Viridiplantae > Streptophyta > Magnoliopsida > Poales > Poaceae > Thinopyrum > Thinopyrum elongatum. Next base: position 58,494,837 of record CM022302.1, read on the forward strand.
TTTTGCTTTATGGTTCGGGTGGGTTAATGTTTCGATTTATTCGGTGTTGTTCTCGTTTCACTGATTTTACTGTTCCGGGTCAGGGTAGGAGTCCCATTTTTTTGGTTTTTTAATTATTTCTTCTGGATTACTTTCACGTGAATGCGTAGTGCTGTTTTACTTTTTTTAGTTTGTTCCAGTTTATTCGTGTGTTGTTTTTGGTTTAAAATTCGGTTACTGTTTCAGTTTATGGTTCATGGGTTAATGCTTTCGTTTTATTCATGTGTTTGTTCCTTTCATTAGTTTTATGCTCCGGATTTTGGGGGTTTGTTTCATTTTATATGGTCTATTGTTTCGGTTAGTAGTCCTGAGTTTATTTGGATAATTTCGGTTTTTTTCAGATATTTGTTAGTGCACTTTTAAACAGTTATTGTGTTGTAAAAATGGGCAGTAATCGTCGAGAATTATTTTTCCAACGGATTACTGTTCAATGGGATATACAGTTCCAACCTTCTGTTTTTTTTGTGCCGCTGGCAGCACTCTCATAGGAAAGGATCAGGAACGATTAAGACGGTTTGTGCATCAGACGCCGTGTATTGAGAAATGATGTATAGAAAATTCTAAATCCGTAACTGTTTCATGGCTGGTTACTGTTCATTGTTGCTGTTCACTGTGTTGACGTCTGCCATAAAAATGACATTACCATGACCGCTGTACACTTGTACTTGGAGCAGTTTCATAATACACACGGATCCGTATGGACGTCAAAGCAGATAAGGGGTAACGTGCATTTTACTTACTAACCTCCGAGAGCAGAAGGGAGAAAAACGATGTGTCTGACAGCCTCCTCAAGAGATATGCTCACTGACAGTGGGTTTTTTCCATAGAGGGGAAGAGGAAGGCCATGCTGCGGTATACGCCCTACATTCGTGGCGACGGGGCTCGGGGACCGCTCCGCCATGTTTTAAGACTCGTATACTCGCCCTATTTTTTAAATACCAGGACGGTTTGGAGCAGTTCCTACTTACTCGATCACCCTGTGGACATCAAAAGCAAGAATGGATAGTGGGTTGGCATACGTGGCCGAAAATGCTGTTCTAATCCAATCTGTCTCGATTTTTTTTGCTTACATTTCCGCACAAATATCATCCTGGTGTTGAAATTTTGCAACGCTATTAATTGCAAAACATTTGTCAATGTTTCACACAAAAAAAATTAAACTTTTTTTTTTCTTTTGATTTAAACTTTTCACCCGAGCTCATGGAGCTCGGGATCAAACACCGTGTCGCATACGTGGCATTTTTTTACTCCAAGAAAAAAAGGGGAGAAATCGCGTAGTGGCTGAAAAGCCTCCTCAAGAGATGAAAGGATAAAAAGAGGAGGGACACGGTTGGACTGGCGGCAAAGCTAACGTCTAGGGTTCTCTTACGGGTTATGGAGGCTTACGTAAGGACTTGGCA
>CM022302.1:58496300-58510497 GCA_011799875.1 Thinopyrum elongatum
GCGGTGATACGCTTTTTTAATGAATGGCTAAGAGAGAGATCTACAGAGCAATAAAATGTGGCAAGAAATTAGCACCAAACTAATACTCCAGACTTGCTTAGCATCACACACAAATCTCAATCATTCATGAGAAATCAAACAACCTGTACACCGGAAGGGAGGCTGAAGCCATACCCATCGACCCACTCGAGAAGGATAACAACAAATCACCCCTTTCAAGAGTCCTCTTTCCTGCAAGGCTGCAACTCCAAAAGCATTTCCTGTGGCGTGAAGGTAGTAGTATGTCTATTTCTCCTGCTTGGTCAAAGCAAGCGGGAAGGGGGCCTTAATAACTTGGTACTTATAGAATTAACCTCAGCGGCTGGCACTGGCTCAAATCGGCGAGGCGGTCGAGAGCTCAATGGGGCGGCCTTGCCTCTAGTTGTCATTTTTATAATTGAGAACAAAAACAAACAACAAATTTCCTCTGGATGTTTTCAGTTGTACGATTTTTTTCAAGTCTTATTGTCTGTTTATGCACATACATATAGGAAGACAACATTCAAAATGGGAGTGGCAGTAGAAGCCATGAGCAAACCTGCGGGAAGTAAAGGCAAGCTGATTGTAAAAACACCAACGACCATTAACACTGTATCTACATAACCATTTTTAGAATATTTGGAAATTTGGAATATCTATCAGACTCCAAATAGCTATTAGACTACTAGATGGTCTATATGTTTTTTACTTACTGGATATGATCCTAGCCAATGAAAAGGAATGAAGGTAAGATATTATATTCTTTAATATGCGAGGGCATTCTTTCTACATAAACTTCCCCTTTTAGCATCTGCCCTTAATCCCGAATCTTGAAAGTTTAATGGATCAGAGTATTAATATTATCTTATCACTACAAAATTTTAAGCCATGAAACTGTACCAAAAAAAGAGAGTAAAATCCAATAAATATGGAGGTAAATACACTTTACTCACTTGCACTAATGTCCAGATGTAGTAGTACGGTTTAAGTTTAATGTTTGTGGTCATACACATCTCAATAACAGAAGGGGCGACCACTGCTTTGTTCATTTTTAAACTCCATATTGCTTAACCTGACAACACAGAACAAATGAGTCTAGAATCATCTTGTCATGTGTGCATGGATAATTGCAGATATAAGAAACTATCCTGTAAGTTATGTAAAACAAGCTTGTTAATTTTTGTATTGCATATTGTTCTACCTGACCACACAGAACAAATGAGGCTAGAAGCACAATATCATCTGTGCATAAATAACCACAGTATAAGGCAATACATTATAAGTTACTGTAAATAATCCCACATCCATATTTCTTCAAAAGAAAAAATAGCTAACAACTTGCCATATATGAAAGAATGAAAGTCTAGGATTAATGCGGGGTCTAAATTTCTTAGATAAACATCAAGCGAGGGTTGGCTCCGTTCAGGTGTGGTAGGCACCAGTACAACTATGATGCAGCAAGTTCTGAGGCTCGATAGAGATCCCAGACTAAGACATTGCTTATGCAAATCATCATCTAGTTGGGCAGAAGTGCTTCATAATGCAGCAGGCACATCATTCCTTTTAGTTTTGAAGAGCCTCTTTGATTCGCAGGATTGAAAAACGCATCAATAGGAAAAACACAGAATTGGATGCCGCGCCCATTCAAACCTACAGCCAACAAAACAAGCAACTCAGAATTAAAAGATTAGCATAGCCTCCTTATGAACTCGTAATGCAGGCACAGCGTAAAAAAAAACTATTTCCCTAGTTAAATGATCCTCCTCTCCAGAAAGTGCGGGCACAAGATAAAAACAGAATTATATAAACACGTACATGTTTTTTTTTTGCAAGTTAACAGTTGGGATTGAGATATTTCTATAAGGATCATTGAAATATTGCCCTACCTAATTTATTCAACCTCACATCTCAATAATCTCAAATCTGACAACAATCTCACTGCTGGATCAAAAACAATCTCACACCTCAACATTTTTTTATCGTCTATCATCTATGTAACCAACAAAGTGACAGCAAAACATCTGAGCAGAGGCCGGTGGCGAGAAAGATAATGAATAGATGAGAGCCTCACCTAAAAGAAGAGCAAATGAGGGGTTGGTCAGACCAGCTAGGTGCTTGACAGCACCTGAACAGAGGAGAGCTGCTTCTCTGTACTGCTCGGTGCTCGGCGCACAAGGGGGCTGCTGCTCCGCTCCTGCGAGGGGTGGAGGGAACAACAGGGGCAAAAGGGAACGACGATGGCAGCGGGAGGAGCTCCAGCTCCTGCTCGGGCTACGGCGCAGACGGAGCGGAAAGGCGGGGCTAGAAAGGCTACCTTCCGTCCATGTCTTGGCGGCGGAGGGAAGGGGGGGGGAAGTGGCGGCTGGACTGGTCTTGGCGTGGGCGCCGCCACCGCGCTACCTTAAGACGTAGCGCCATGGTGTGGCGCCACTTGTCCTGTGAGGAGCGGGTTGCGGGGGTCGTGTGTGGGCTAGGGATGTGTGAGGGAGGTCCTGACCGGTGGCTTGAGGAAATTCCTGGTCGTGCGCGCGGTACCGGTGGGCGGCGGTTTACCACCGGAAACCCAAGCCGCCCTTGCTCGGGTGAAGGAGGAACGAACGTAAGGCCGTGTGAATAGGTGTGACCGTGCTATCTCGCTCTGACCGGAGGGATCCACCTCTCTTTCTCACGCTGACCTGTGGGGTCCATACGGCACACAAACCCTCGATGCACCACAGCCCAATAATTCCTGCGAGCTTAGTAACTGTACTGATACGTACATAGTGGGTAGGCCACATGTACTGGGGCCCTGCTTTTTGGGGGGCATGGGGCGGTCCCCCCCCCCCCCCCCCCCGGGGCCCTGGTGTTGTACTCAGCTTGCCGGTGCCGGATCCGTGTGCTCCGTCCCCAGAGTTAAGCGAGAGCTCAGACTGAACTCTCCAGCCACACGGAGTGAAGAAGATGCCCGATCCGAGAGCTCCACCTCCAGAGTAGAAGACGCCAGATTTGAGAGCTTCACCCCCCCCCACCCCCCCCAGAGTTTAGAGAGTTCGCTCTGACTTGTCTGCGCGTCGTGCTCCTCGCTGGATCGGTGGTGATGCTGGCCTCTTGCCGCCCTTGAAGGATTGGATGGTCACCGGCAGGCCCCTACTCCTCTGATCTGTACCAAGCGGTCGTACGTGGTGTGCCTGAACAGTGTCGTCACTGCCGGATTCCACCGTGAGGGAGGCGCTGTCTCCAAGGCGAGAGAGGTGTGGGAAGATTGGATCGAAGTATGAGAGAGAGAGAGAGAGAAGAGGGGGGGGGGTGCGGGACGATTAGATGGCATCGTGTCAATAACTGCTCACAATGGCTGGGCCCATGGCCCTCTGCCACCCACATATCACACATCTACTCCAACCACCGGCCCATGTATTCAGTTTGTATTGTTGCGCGTAATGCAGAGACAATTCCCGAGCGGCCCATCATGAGACAGATATGATGTTGGAAATATGTCTTAAAGGCAATAATAAAATTTCATGTTCATAATTATGTTTGTACTAGTCGTCAACCCGTGCTACAGCACGGGCTAGCTATTTTGCAAAATCATAAAATACTTGAAGCCACTATTAGAATTCGGAAGCTTGTAGTTTGCATAGAGTCGTCTCCACAAATTTTGTTTTCATTTTTTTACGTTTGTTCGTAAGTAGTTATCTTCTTTGTCTTCGTATATGAGTACACCAATTAAAACTAATAAAGCTTGAATGCCAACTAAACATTTGCAATTTTGATTAATTTATAAGCTAAATGTGTGCGGCACATCACAGTTAAATTAGGAAGTAAACATTATCGCACGCGCATTGCCTCACTCCCTTTCTGAATTCCTCTCCAACTGTGTCTTCTATCATATGACATGACATGACAATTCAAACATTCTTATGTGTTGAGATCGTTAGGAACATAACATATGACATGACAATCATGTATGTATTTTGTATTCCAAAGTTATCCAGTTCCTTTGAGGCCGTAATATTGTGAACTCTCTTACATGAATTTTACCATGGGGTATTAAGAGATATGAGCGTTATCAATGTCATTTATTCAGATGTCTCTTGGACCGGAACTTAAAGTGTAATGTGAGTTAAGTGCCAACTGTATAATGAAGCTTCATCTTAGTCAAACATATCGAAATGACTGACAAACATGATATGTTAACCAGGTCGTGCAACAAATTGGACAATGAGCGCAATATGTCATGGCGATATTTGACTATATTTGAGCATGTACATTGAATGTTGCAGGCAATATAGCTATCCTATGCGTGAGAAGAAACATATACCTAAGTATAGACCAAGATATATTACAGCACATTGACGATACCTAAATTAGAAGGCCACACAGTAAACAAAACTGACTTAACAGGAATAAATTATATAGCCACAGACTTTAAGTGGTAAAAATTACAGACTAAACACATGCAACGTTTAGTAGAACAAAAAAAATCCAGGACGCAAGGAAAGAAGAGAGACATAACAATATTATGCAAGCAAAAATCAAGATGCACACTTTACAACTGACTATTTTATATCCGCATTAGAATTATTATCCCAAATATTTGATCCTCCTGCTGCCAAATGTCAAAATTAAAACCCACCTCCAATGATATCACTAATTAAAACATCTAATTGAGAACCAAAAATCAAAGCAGAAGGGTCAAGTTATACACGCCATACAATTTTTTTATGAAATACGGCACTATATAGTCCACATCCGTTAGAATTTACCTCATGTAGAACCAAAAACCAAAGTGGACGGAAAGCAGGAAAGCAGTGGTCGTACTGGGCCATTGTCTGCAACCATATGGAAGTACATGTGACGATCGATCCAGTGTGAGCCAAAGTAGCACGAACAACAAAGCGCAGACCCTGCTGTACATAGTCGATGCAACATCATCCATCATGTAGTTGGTGGTTTGGGCCTTGGGTGTGTAGCAGGCTGGATACACCTACGGCAGCAAATAAGAGGACATGGCGGGGGATAGTTGTTGAGCCCTAGGTACGCGGACAGCAGCAACTCGAGCTTATGATCGTACTCTCCACACATGCATTCTTGATCAACATATAATAGTGCCGTTGTGTTCATTGACTGGTACACACCTTTAAATTTCCTTTTAAAGTTCATTATCAATTAAATATAAATATTTCACATCAAAAGAATAACAGCAGGATTGAGAGTCAAAAAATTACTGTATAAGGGCAAACTTCTTTTTGGGTGGACTAAAATCAGGAACTCCAACATATGGGAAGCAGTAGCTTCAAAGATAACTTTAAGATTAATTAGCAGGTTAATGATATTTATGAACTCAAATCTATGCACCATGGCCGGCCTACTACAACTACATAACTATTTATTGATTTTATTATACTTGACTGAAATCTGTGTATAGCCAGCATGAGAGCATAACTGAACATATACTGATAGCCTAATAGGTTTCTATAACCCATCAAATGACTGATCTACATGGACCGGGAGCTGGATCACATAATTAAGCATCTGCAGGAAATAACAGAAAATATCTGTCTATTTCCTCTGCTGGCCCATTTGTATAAGCATTAGACGGGTATGTAAAACATGGGCAACAGACCATGAAGTAACATTAGCTATACCACCTGTGCCAGATTGCCCAGTGCATTTGGACCATTTTCTGTGCAAGTTATAAAATCAATGGAAGAACTCAGCATTAAAGTAGTGGACGTAACATGAACGACTTGGAGACAAATTATATGCATAAAAATTATCTAAAGCATATAATTCAAGGACAAAGAGCTACTTTCCTGTTGAGTGGGAGTAGGTGTGACCGGCGACAAAATCGAATGGTATCGAGGACGTGAACAACCTTGCCGCTAGTCGACAGTTGGCTGCAGTTTTTTCGCTCACAGCGTCACCCATGGTGGCAGCCACCTGGTCTACTTGAAACGGTTGTTGGGACACCTCCTGCACTGCATCACTAGTAGAAAACAGGGCTTTGGTTCGGGCCAGCCCAGCCCATTAGTCCCGGTTCAGTCACGAACCGGGACCCATGGGGGGCATACGTCCCGGTTCATGCGCCCAGGGGGCCGGCCGGGGCCTCGTTGGCATTGGTCCCGGTTCGTCTGGACCCATTTGTCCCGGTTCCTGGCACGAACCGGGACCAATGGGCCTTGCTCCTGGCCCACATCCATTGGTCCCGGTTCGTGGCTTGAACCGGGACAGAAGGGGGGCCTTTAGTCCCGGTTCCACGCATGAACCGAGACCAATGAGGTGGCTATATATACCCCATCGTTGGCGAGCAGAGCACTCCACACTGCTCTGTTTTTTCTGGCCGGCGAGGGGAGAGCTTTGTGGTGCTCTAGCTCACCTTCTATGCACATGAGGTGTTTGATGAAATGCCCGAGCCACACTAGTTAAGCTTTCTCCTCTCGAAGCTTGACCTTCAAGCTCCATTTTCCTCAAGATTTGTCTAGATTTAGCGGTCCGTCACGTCCCGTCCCCGTCTTCACCGCCGTCGATCACCCGCGCCGATCTCGTCGCCGGCATAACCGTGGTGAGCCTCTTGTTCTTATCTTCTTTCTAAAAGAAAAAAATTCTTACTTGTATGATTTAGATAGATACTTGTCTAATTTTCTTACTTTTATTATTGTTTATTATTATATAGTGCGATGGTTTTGGTATTCGCCCCCGTCGGCCCTCGTCCTGTCTATGATTCAGATGTGGTATATATTATATTTTATAACTATTTGGTTCATTTATTGTTTATGACAATTATGCCGACCAACGTGACATAGATTTTTTTATCTAGGAGGTATGTGAACCGAAAATTCCAACCGACCCTATTGTCGAGAGGTTAAATTTAGTTGAAGAAGAAAATAATTACTTGAAGGAAAAATTGAAAAAAATTGAGGAGGAGAAGATGATATTGGAGTTGCATGTTGCGGATGTCGTCGATGATCACAAGATCAAGATGAATGCAATGCCCTTCAAGATTAGAAAGCATAGAAAATATGGCGTTGGATCAATTGTTACCTTGGTTGCGATTATGATCGCATTTGTTGTTGCATTGAAATGTTTTACATAGTTTCAATGTATGGTTTAATTAGATGCTCTGGAGAGCTATATGTTGTTCAATGAGAACTATGTATGTACTTTGGTTTTAATGTGATGATGAACTTCTATTAATTTGGTCACTTATCTATTCATGATGTTTTGTAATGGTTTTTTACACACTTAATTATATATAATGCACGCAGATGAACCGGCAATGGATGTACGGTGACAGACGCACCTCCGAGTACATTAAGGGCGTGCATAATTTTCTCGAAGTGGCTGAGGCAAACAAGCAGAATGGTTTTATGTGTTGTCCATGCCCTATATGTGGGAATACGAAGTCTTACTCTGACCGGAAAATCCTTCACACCCACCTGCTTGAGAAGGGTTTCATGCCACACTATAATGTTTGGACCAGGCACGGAGAAATAGGGGTTATGATGGAAGATAGCAAAGAAGAAGAGGACGATGACAACTATGTGCCCCCTGAATACGGTGATGCTGCAACGGGGGAAGCTGAAGATCAAGAGGAACCAGACAATGTGCCCGATGATGATCTCCGCCGGGTCATTGTTGATGCAAGGAGACAGTGCGAAAGTGAAAAGGAGAAGCTGAAATTCGATCGCATGTTAGAGGATCACCAAAAAGGGTTGTACCCCAATTGTGAAGATGGCAACACAAAGCTCGGTACCGTACTAGAATTGCTGCAGTGGAAGGCAGAGAATGCTGTGTCTGACAAAGGATTTGAGAAGCTACTGAAAATATTGAAGAAGAAGCTTCCAAAGGATAACGAATTGCCCGACAGTACGTACGCAGCAAAGAAGGTCGTATGCCCTCTAGGATTGGAGGTGCAGAAGATACATGCATGCCCTAATGACTGCATCCTGTATCGCGGTGCGTACGAGGATTTGAACGCATGCCCGGTATGCGGTGCATTACGGTATAAGATCAGACGAGATGACCCTGGTGATGTTGATGGCGAGCCCCCCAGGAAGAGGGTTCCTGCCAAGGTGATGTGGTATGCTCCTATAATACCACGGTTGAAACGTCTGTTCAGAAACAAAGAGCATGCCAAGTTGATGCAATGGCACAGAGAGGACCGTAAGAAAGACGGGAAGTTGAGAGCACCCGCTGACGGGTCGCAGTGGAGAAAAATCGAGAGAAAGTACCGGGCTGAGTTTGCAGGTGACCCAAGGAACGTATGGTTTGGTTTAAGCGCGGATGGCATTAATCCTTTCGGGGAGCAGAGCAGCAATCACAGCACCTGGCCCGTGACTCTATGTATCTATAACCTTCCTCCTTGGCTGTGCATGAAGCGGAAGTTCATTATGATGCCAGTACTCATCCAAGGCCCTAAGCAACCCGGCAACGACATGATGTGTACCTAAGGCCATTAGTTGAAGAACTTTTATAGCTGTGGAATGGAAACGGTGTACGTGTGTGAGATGAGCACAGACAGGAGGAATTTGACCTGCATGCGTTGCTGTTTGTAACCATCAATGATTGGCCTGCTCTCAGTAACCTTTCAGGACAGACAAACAAGGGATACCACGCATGCACGCATTGTTTAGCTGACACCGAAAGTATATACCTGGACAAATGCAGGAAGAATGTGTACCTGGGGCATCGTGGATTTCTTCCGACCAACCATCAATGTCAAAAGAAAGGCAAGCATTTCAAAGGCGAGGCAGATCACCGGAAGAAGCCCGCCATGCGTACCGGTGATCACGTACTTGCTATGGTCAATGATTTACACGTAATCTTTGGAAAGGGTCCCGGCGGACTATCTGTTCCAAATGACGCTGAGGGACGCGCTCCCATGTGGAAGAAGAAATCTATATTTTGGGACCTACCCTACTGGAAAGACCTAGAGGTCCGCTCTTCAATCGACGTGATGCACGTGACAAAGAACCTTTGCGTGAACCTGCTAGGCTTCTTGGGCGTGTATGGAAAGACAAAAGATACACCGGAGGCACGGGAGGACCTGCAACGTTGGCACGAAAAAGACGGCATGCCTCCAAAGCAGTATGAAGGTCCTGCCAGCTACGCTCTTACCAAAGAAGAGAAGGAAATCTTCTTTGAATGCCTGCTCAGTATGAAGGTCCCATCTGGCTTCTCGTCGAATATAAAGGGAATAATAAATATGGCAGAGAAAAAGTTCCAGAACCTAAAGTCTCATGACTGCCACGTGATTATGACGCAACTGCTTCCGGTTGCATTGAGGGGGCTTCTACCGGAAAACGTTCGATTAGCCATTGTGAAGCTATGTGCATTCCTCAATGCAATCTCTCAGAAGGTGATCGATCCAAAAATCATACCAAGGCTAAGGAGTGATGTGGCGCAATGTCTTGTCAGTTTCGAGCTGGTGTTCCCACATCCTTCTTCAATTTCATGACGCACGTCCTAGTTCATCTAGTCGACGAGATTGTCGTTCTGGGCCCCGTATTTCTACACAATATGTTCCCCTTTGAGAGGTTCATGGGAGTCCTAAAGAAATATGTCCGTAACCGCGCTAGGCCTGAAGGAACCATCTCCATATGCCATCAAACAGAGGATGTCATTGGGTTTTGTGTTGACTTCATTCCTGACCTTAAGAAGATTGGTCTCCCTCAATCGCGGTATGAGGGGAGACTGACTGGAAAAGGTACGCTAGGAGGGGACTCAATAATATGCAGGGACGGGCATTCTTGGTCTCAAGCACACTACACAGTTCTACAGAAATCTACCTTGGTGACCCCGTATGTCGATGAACACAAGAACATTCTGCGCTCCAAACACCCGGAGCAGTGTGACGACTGGATTACATGTGAACACATCAGGACTTTCGGCAGATGGTTGGAAACACGTCTCAGAGGTGACAACACTGTTTCAGATGAGCTGTACTCGTTGTCCAGGGGACCATCTTCGACTGTATTGACTTACAAAGGATACGAGAGAAATGGGAATACATTTTACACGATCGCCCAAGATCAAAAGAGCACCAACCAAAATAGCGGTGTCCGCTTTGATGCAGCAACCAAGAGGGGAAAGGACACATATTATGGTTACATAGTGGACATATGGGAACTTGACTACGGACATGATTTTATGGTCCCTTTGTTTAAGTGCAAATGGGTCAATCTGTCAGGAGGCGAGGTACAGGTAGAGCCACATTACGGAATGACAACAGTGGATCTGAACAATCTTGGGTACACAGACGAACCATTCGTCCTAGCCAATGATGTGGCGCAGGTTTTCTATGTGAAGGACATGTCTACCAAACCGAGAAAAAGAAAAGATAAGGAAGCGAATACATCATACGATGAGCCAAAGCGCCACACAGTTCTTTCAGGGAAAAGAGACATCGTGGGAGTGGAGTGTAAGACAGACATGTCTGAAGATTATGAAAAGTTTCATGAAATTCCTCCCTTCAAAGTCAAGGCTGACCCAAGCACCCTGTTAAGCGATGAAGAATATCCATGGTTACGGCGCAATAAGCAAAGGACACAAGTGGAGAAAAAGTGAAGACAGATGAAGTCAGAAAGGGTTGAAAATTGATGATATGGCTTTGAATGGTTCATTTTGAGCACACAAAAAGTCTGGAGTTCAAATAAGTTCAAAAAAATGAAATCCCTTTGTAACAGATGAGTTTTTGTCCGAAACCCTGATACTTCGAAAGAGATTGTCCATTTTGTACACGAAGTGCATCCAGTTTTTGCCGTAACCCTCTCAACTTTTTAGCACATGCTATGTGGGTGAAATGATGATATCATGCCAATTTTCAACCTCTTCAGAGTTCATGTGAAGTGCTTTTCAATTTCAGGGTCATTTAGCTCAAAAAAATCAGTAAATGCATGAAAAATGACAGATGAAGTCAGAAAGGGTTGAAAATTGATGATGTGGCTTTGAATGGTTCATTTTGAACACACAAAAAGTCTGGAGTTCAAATAAGTTTAAAAAAATGAAATCCCTTTTATGAACAAAAAGTCTGGAGTTCAAACAATTGTTCTTTTATGAACAACCCTTTTGTAACAATATTGTGCAATGGTCTAGAGTGTGTAAAACTCTGAAATGAATTATGAAAGTAAATCCAGAGGTAATATATTATTATCATTATTCATAACATACATCTCATTCTCAATGAAAGTATGGCCCTTATGTTATTCATAACATCAAACATAAAAAGTTCTCTTATGAACAACATTCTTGCAAGATAACTTATGAAAAGGGCTAGAGTGTATGAAACTCTAAAATGAATTATGAAAGTAAATACATAGGGAATACACCGATGGAAGGTATAGTAACTATTACTTTGTTCCCAGCGTGTATCAAACCTCATTCCTGGCTAGTCTTTCAGGCCATAGTAGTTCTTACAGATACTACTACTTGTATCCCCTAAGGAGGCAGCAAAAAAAAATATTAAAGCAACATCACTGATGGACAAGCGGCCATCATTCATCAAGAGAGAAGGGTAGAGGCGAGAGAACAGGAGGGGGTTTACCCGAGAGAAAGGCATCACAGAGCAGGTCGCCAAGACGTCGCCGCCATCATCGTGCCTCCAAAGCTGCATTATATGGGGTTGTAACTCTATGCTTATACTCCCTCCGTCCGGATTTCCGGACGGAGGGAGTATACACAAGCTATGACGCATGAATGTTAACAATAAAATGCAAAGGATGCCCTCATTACAATCAATACCAGCGCTAGAAGAAGCGCGGGCACGCCGCGCCTGTGACCGAATTCGTCTGTATTTTATCGAAATAAGCAGAAAACAACATATATTTTTATTTTTTTATTATTTCTTTGGATTATTGTCCACGTGAATGCATAGTGCTGGTTTACTGTTTATATTGTTCCGGTTTATTCGGGTTGTATTGTTCTGGGTTAAAATTCAGGTATTGTTTCGGTTTATGATTTGGGTGGGTTAATGTTTTCGGTTTTTATTCGGTATTTGTCCGTTTCAATGGTTTTACTGTTCCAGGTCGAGAGAGGAGGAGTCCCACTTTTTTGGAAATTTTTTTTTCTTCTTGATTCTGTTCACGTAAATGCATGGTGTTGTTTTTTTTGTCCGGTTTATTAGGGGTATTGTTTTGGTTTAAAATTCGGTTTACGTTTCGGTTTATGGTTCGTGTGGGGTAATTATTTCGGCTTATTTATGTGTTGTTCTGGTTACTGGTTTTATTGCTCCGGATTAATCGGGGTGTTGTTGTTTCAGTTTATTGGCCCATTGTTTCGGTTGTAGTTCTGATTTTATTCGGATAATGTTCGGGTTTTGTTGGTTATTTGTTAGTAGATATTGTTTGCTTTATGGTTCGGGTGGGTTAATGTTTCGATTTATTCCGGTGTGGTTCCGTTTCACTGATACTGTTCCGGGTCGGAGGAGGAGGAGTCCCATTTTTTGGTTTTTTAATATATTTCTTCTGGATTACTTGTCACGTGAATGCGTGTAGTGCTGTTTTTACTTTTTTTTAGTGTTCCAGTTTATTCGGGTGTGTTGTGTTGGTTTAAAATTCGTGTTACTGTTTTCAGTTTTATGGTTCATGTGGGTTAATGCTTCGTTTTATTCATGTGTTGTTCCGTTTCATTAGTTTTATGCTCGGATTATTGGGGGTTGTTGTTTCATTTTATTTGGTCTATTGTTTCGGTTAGTAGTCCTGAGTTTATTTGGATAATGTTCGGTTTTTGTTCAGATATTTGTTAGTGCACTTTAAAATATGTGTTGTAAAAATGGGCAGTAACGGTCGAGAACTTATTTTTCCAACGGATTATGTCATGGAATATACAGTTCCAACCTACTGTTTTGTGCTCTGGCACACTCTCATAGGAAAGGACAGGAGACGATTAGACGGTTGTGCATCAGAACGCCGTATTGAGAAATGATGTAGTATCAGAAAATTATGCTAATGAGTCCTAACTGTTCATGGCTGGTTACTGTTCATTGTTGCTGTTCACTGATGTTGACGTCGCCCATAAAATGAACAGTACCATGCGGAGTACCGTGTACTGGAGCAGTTTCATAAGTACAAGGATCCTTATGGACGTCCAAAGCAAGAATAAGGGGTATAGGTGCATTTTACTCCGAGGAGAGAAGGGGAGAAAAACGAGTGGCTGACCGCCTCCTCAAGAGATATGCTCACTGACAGGTGGGTTTCCATAGAGGGGAAGAGGAAGGCCATGCTGCGGTATACGCCCCTACATTCGTGGCGACGGGGCTCGGGACCGCTCCCTCCATGTTTTAAGACCGTATACTCGCCCTATTTTTTAAATACCAGGACTTGTTGGAGCAGTTCCTACTCTACAAGACCCTTGTGGACATCAAAAGCAAGAATAAGGGGCATACGTGCCGAAAATGCTGTTCTAATCCAATACTGTATCGATTTTTTTTGCTACATTCCCACAAAATATCATCTGGTGTTGAAATTTTGCACGCTATTAAAACATTGTCAATGTTTCACACAAAAAAAATTAAACTTTTTATTTTCTTTTGATTTTACGTTCACCGAGCTCATGTGAGTCGGGATCAGAACAGCCGTGTCCGCATACGTGCATTTTACTCCAAGAAAAAGGGGGAGAAAAAACGAGTGGCTGACAGCCTCTCAAGAAGTAAGGATTAAAAAGGAGGAGAGGACACCGTGTGGACTGCGTGGCAAGCTACGTCTATGTTCTCTTACGGGTTATTGAGGCTACGGAGACTTGCAGCATTTTAATTGGTGATTAGTTGGGGGGGGGGGGGGGGGGGGGGGGGGGGGGGGGGGGGAGCGGGGGCACGGGCCTACCCTGGAATCATGGGGAGTTTGATTAGTGGCATGGAAAACTTTCTTAGGGTAAGTATGGGCGTTTTGTAAGTGTAGCATTTCGGTGGATGCGTGGCAAGCAGTCAAGGAAATCAATTTTCCTTGTACTTCGGCTTTTTTATCTGAAAAATTCCTATTTCTTTCTCTGTCCACTGACAGGTGGGTCCTACAGAGGGGAGGACGGATAATGCCACGCTGCGGTAAACGCCCTACATACGTACGCGGCGACGGGGCTCAGGGACCGCTCCTCCAAATTTCAGGACCGTAGCACCGTCCAATCCCTCATATCAACATGCCACAGCAACATAAACACACATACACTTGATTAAAACATCTACAAAACAGCAACTCAAACCTGCAACGTC